>CM060655.1:43119326-43254326 GCA_030686955.1 Odontamblyopus rebecca
CTAATTTAGTCCTGGTTTAGTCCTGGTTTAGTCCTGGTTCAGTCCTGGTTTAGTCCTAATTTAGTCCTGGTGTAGTCCTGGTTCAGTCCTGGTTTAGACCTGGTTTAGCCCTGGTTCAGTCCTGGTTTAGTCCTGGTTTAGTCCTGGTTCAGTCCTGGTTTAGTCCTAATTTAGTCCTGGTGTAGTCCTGGTTCAGTCCTGATTTAGTCTTGATTTAGTCCTGATTTAGTCCTGGTTTAGTCCTGATTTAGTCCTGGTTTAGTCCTGGTTTAGTCCTAATTTAGTCCTGGTTTAGTCCTTGTTTAGTCCTGATTTAGTCCTGGTTTAGACCTGGTTTAGTCCTAATTTAGTCCTGGTTTAGTCCTGGTTTAGTCCTGGTTCAGTCCTGGTTTAGACCTGGTTTAGACCTGGTTTAGTCCTGGTTTAGTCCTAATTTAGTCCTGGTTTAGTCCTGGTTTAGTCCTGGTTTAGACCTGGTTTAGACCTGGTTTAGACCTGGTTTAGACCTGGTTTAGTCCTGATTTAGTCCTCGTTTAGTCTCTGATTTAGTCCTGGTTTAGTCCTATTTTGGTCTCTGTTTTAGTCCTGACTTAGTCTCTGATTTAGTCCTGGTTTAGTCCTATTTTGGTCTCTGTTTTAGTCCTGACTTAGTCTCTGATTTAGTCCTGGTTTAGTCCTATTTTGGTCTCTGATTTAGTCCTGGTTTAGTCCTGGATTAGACCTGGTTTAGACCTGGTTTAGACCTGGTTTAGACCTGGTTTAGACCTGGTTTAATCCTGGTTTAGTCCTGGTTCAATCCTGGTTTAGTCCTGGTTTAGTCCTGGTTTAGTCCTGATTTAGTCCTGGTTTAGTCCTGGTTTAGTCCTGATTTAGTCTTGATTTAGTCCTGATTTAGTCCTGATTTAGTCCTGGTTTAGTCCTGGTTTAGTCCTAATTTAGTCCTGGTTTAGTCCTTGTTTAGTCCTGATTTAGTCCTGGTTTAGTCCTAATTTAGTCCTGGTTTAGACCTGGTTTAGTCCTGGTTTAGTCCTAATTTAGACCTGGTTTAGACCTGGTTTAGTCCTGGTTTATTCCTAGTTCAGTCCTGGTTTATTCCTTGTTTAGTCCTGGTTCAGTCCTGGTTTAGTCCTGGTTTAGTCCTGGTTTAGTCCTGGTTTAGTCCTGGTTTAGTCCTGGTTTAGCCCTGGTTTAGTCCTGGTTTAGTCCTGGTTTAGTCCTGGTTCAGTCCTGGTTCAATCCTGGTTTAGTCCTGGTTTAGTCCTGGACTTTAAACCAGGTCTAAACCAGGACTAAAGCTTTTCCTAAATGTGCCGTGTTTGGTGTAAGAGAAGAACAGACGAGACACTGAGGAGCACATGAGCTCACAGAGAAGGGCGTCCTGCAGGGGGCGCTAGGACCTCCTCACCTGCAACAGAGACACAGAATTGCCCACCCCCCACAGTCCAAAGCCCAAGAACAGAGGCTCAGTGAAGGAGGCGCTGAAGGTGTGGAGGTGGAACAGACTTTCTCCAGAGACCTGAAAGAAGGACAGAACTCCAGCCTCAGAGTCCAGGAACACACCCACAGTGAAGGAGGAGGAGGAGAGGAGGAAGGATTCATACACACTCATCTCATCTCTCTTCAGAAGTGAAAACACATCAGGCCTTTTTGTCTCATTGTTTTTGTGTAAAAAAGAGAATTCTCCATCCTGGATCTTCATCGTCCAGGACTGATCATTGTGTCCAAACCCACACTCCAAACCGTCTCCTCTTCTTCTGATTCCTCTGTAACTCACGGCTACATCAACAGCCCCAAAGCACTGCACCTCCCAGTAACAGCGCCCCCTGAGGCCGGAGGAGCCCAGGACCTGAGGCCTGTGTGTGAATCTGTCCTCATGAGGAGGAGGAGATGAAAACAGAGAGAATTCCACAGTCCGTTTGTCCTCAGACACTGTGAGGTTTCCGTGTGCCGTGTTTGGATCCAGGGTGAGCTCACAATAATCTGAAACAAACACAACAATCAGGACTAAAGTTGTAAAGAGTTTGTCCTGAAAGAGCGACTGAGGTAAACTTCACATTATTCTCATGTTTTCTAATGTTTCTATCAAGAGGAAGAACAGGAAACACTTGAGTGTTTTTATTCTAACGTCCTGATGAGTTGGATCCATTTTCCTGTCGTTTGAAATGGCGTCTGTGTAAATAAATGAGAACAGATCATTGGATCATTTCTGTTGTAAGACGCTCGTCTTGGCTCATGTCGGGCTCCAAAATCCTCTTTGTTTAGTTCAGTTCAAACCCTCATCAGTGTTTTCAACGCTTCAAATCCTCTTCAAAAGTTCTCGTGCACTTTGAAAATGTGTGATTTTTGTGGAGCTGCAGCTCGTCTCGTCCCTAAATGTGTTCACAAGTTCTTTGGAATAAATAAATCCAGATCTGCCCAGACACGTGTCAGTCCCACAAGTGAAGCTCGACCCATTCAAATAATACTCACATTTTCTGACACCTGGAACCATCCAGCGCTTTCCAGAAGGATCCAACCTGGAACACACAAGTCCAGTTTAGACCAGACCAGAGACCAGACCAGAGACCAGACCAGAGACCAGACCAGAGACCAGACCAGAGACCAGACCAGAGACCAGACCAGAGCAGAGTCTCACCTGACGGTCAGCAGGGGGCGCTGGTCCTGCAGAGCGGTCAGGAGCTCTGCTGAGGCTCCTGGATGGTTGTAGCTCAGGTCGAAGTGTCTCAGGTGGGAGGAGGCGGAGCTCAGAGCTGAGGCCAGAGCAGCTCCGCCCCTTTCTGAGACCAGACACCCAGACAGCCTAAAGACACAGATTACACTCATGTGAACACAAGGGGGCAGCATTACACTCATGTGAACACAAGGGGGCAGCATTACACTCATGTGAACACAAGGGGGCAGCATTACACTCATGTGAACACAAGGGGGCAGCATTACACTCATGTGAACACATGAGGTGTTTATTCATATTGATTTAAAAACGTCCTAATTTAGACTTTTAGATCGTTTTTTAAGTATTTATCAAAGAAAACGCTCCTGAGATGAAATGTGCATTTATTTAAGTCTGGAAAACACATTTGAAGCCAAATAAACAGGAGAGTTTGACACTGGTGAGACGTGAGACGAGGCTGATCTGGATCTGCACTCGGACGCAGCGATACAGGTTTCCCTCCATTCGATATGTGTCTCCATACACGGGGCACGATATCGATTCCATTTCTCCTGGATTTTTCTGCTCCTCAGTTTAATATAATCCCACTGTGAGATTAAGAATCAGGATCATTACACACGACGCCTGACAGTAGAACTGCTGTAAAGTTGAGTTTATATGTGACGTGTTTTAGTTCAGTTCAGATTTACAGCTCAGAGTTTGGATTCAGTGGAAATAAGAACAGAACTTTCTCAGCCTGTTGTATATTTTAGAATATCCCAGTCGACTCTGAACACAGACTGCAGTGGAGCTGCACTATCGCACTTTTCCTGCACACGTTTTCTGAGTGAAAGAGTGTGAGACTGTGTATCTGGAGGCGTCGCGTGTGCGTGTACGAGCGCCTTTGATTAAAGCCCCTGTGAAGCCAAAAGTGATTCTAGAGGATTTAAAGTTCATATCTTTGTCTTTTCTGCAAAGGGGACCTCACAGTGATGCAGTGTGAGGGCCGAGGGGCAGAGTGCATCATGGGAGCGTCTGACCTGAGCGTCTCCAGTCTGCAGGGGCGCTCTTCAGTCCAGCACACAGCAGCTCCACTCCTGAGTCCTGGAGGTCGTTGTGACTGAGATCCAAGTGTGTGAGACTGGAGGAGCTGAGGACTGAGGCCAGAGGAGCACAGCTGAGCTCCGTCAGGTTACAGCAGGACAGACTGAGGACAGAGAGGGACATTAGAGCACAGAGCAGAGGGCGGCTCAGACAAACACCAAAACTCTGGGCCATCTCCACCATAAGACCAGTGCATTTTATGGACAATGGGGAAACCTGTGAGGAGCAGTGGACCATCTCCAGACCTGGAGCTCGTCTTACTCTCCACTTCACTCCACACTTTACGTGTTTCATGTTTTTATGTGTCATGTGTGAAAGTGTGAAAGTGAAGCCAGACACGTGACTTCACTGTAAAGTCATTTCCCCACCAGGACAAATAGTTTTCATCTGCCTGTTCTTAAGTCTGAGCCTCTGCAGAGCCTCTACACTCAGTGTCGCTGTCGGCTTTGGCCGTAGCATTAGCCACGATCTGTCAGACTCCCCTCACAACTCAGAGGAAAATCAGCTGCAGTTAGATCACCATTTTACACATTTCACACCATCCCCAAAGAAATCCCCAAATCCATCTGGACTCATCAGGAGTGATATGATAAGGCCCTGTCCTAACAGCCTTCTCGCTGTGAGCTGAGTGCAGCCACCATGAGTCTGGACTCACATGGCTTTGGTGGAGGCCTTGACGACCGGCAGCAGATTCAGCAGAGCCTTGTCTGAACGACTGTATTTCCTCAGGTCAAACTCCTCCAGGTGTGAGTCTGAGGACAGTAAGAGGAAGGACAGAGCCGACCACTGAGCAGGAGACAGTTTCTCTGCCTCCAGATGTCCTTCTCTCATGTTCTTCTGTATCTCCTGCACCAGACTGTGGTCGTTCAGCTCGTTCAGACAGTGGAACAGGTTCAGACTTCTCTCTGCAGACACACCCTCTTCATTCAGCTTCTGTTTGATGTACTTTACTGTCTCCTGATTGGTCCGTTCACTTCCTGTGTGAGTCAGCAGACCCTGCAGCAGCCTCTGATTGGTCGGCAGAGACAGCCCCAGGAGGAAGCGCAGGAACAGGTCCAGGTGTCCGTTTGGACTCTGTAAGGCCTGGTCCACAGCAGAGCGGTAGAAGGACTCAGGGTCTGGACTCTCAGAGGAGTGTGGTGTCTCCAGCAGCTTCTCTCCAGAGCTGAAGAAGGTCTGATGGACGTGAAGAGCAGCCAGAAACTCCTGCACACTCAGATGGATGAAGCAGTAGACCTTGTCCTGGTACAGGCCTGGCTCCTCTCTAAAGACCTGTGTGAACACTCCGGAGTAAACTGGAGGCCGCTGCAGCGTCCAGCCCACACTCGCTCAGGTCACTCTCGTAGAAGATCAGGTTTCCTTTCTGCAGCTGCTCAAAGGCCACTTTTCCCAGAGACTTCACCATCTCCCTGGTCTCTGGAGTCCAGTGAAGGTCCTCCCCTGATCCCTGGTGATACTTGATGTTCTTGACTTTGGCCTGCACCACCAGGAAGTGGATGTACATCTGTGTGAGAGTCCGGGGCAGCTCTGGTCTCTCTGTTTGTTCCAGAAGCTTCTGTAGAACTGTGGAGAGGATCCAGCAGAAGACCGGGATGCTGCACATGATGTGGAGGCTGCGGATGCTCTTGATGTGGGAGATGACGGCTGTGGCCTGGTCTGTGAACCTCTTCCTGAAGTACTGCTCCTTCTGCGGGTCGGCGAACCCTCGCACCTCTGTCACCATGGAGACGCACTCAGCAGGGATCTGATTGGCCGCGGCGGGTCGTGTGGTTATCCAGAGGCGAGCGGAGGGAAGCAGCCTCCCCCTGATGAGGTTCACCAGCAGCACGTGCACTGAGGCCGACTCTGTGGGGTCGCTCAGGACCCGGGTTCGGCTGAAGTCCAGAGGAAGTCTGCACTCGTCCAGACCGTCAAAGATGAAGAGCACCTGGAGCCGTTGGAGGCTGCACAGACCTTTGGATGGACTGAAGAAGTGGTGCAGCAGCTGCACCAGGCTGAACCGTGAGTCTCTGAGCACATTGAGCTCTCTGAAAGTGAACGGGAACAGCAGCTGGAGCTCCTGGTGGGCCCGGCCTTCAGCCCAGTCCAGACTGACCTTCTGAGTCAGCACTGTTTTCCCCACGCCGGCCACGCCCTTCGTCAGCACCGTTCTGATTGGTGGCTGTGTCTCTGTGGTCATTGGCTCCTGTGTGGTCAGCTCTCCTCTGATTGGTCTGTGTGTGGGGACTTTAAACAGCTCTTCACACTTGATGGTCTCTGCAGTGGCTGCTTTTGTGGCTGTGGTCTCGATGTGTCTGGCCTCATGTTGCTCTGTGGACTCTCCCTCTGTGATGTACAGCTCTGTGTAGATCTGCTTCAGTTCACGTGAGTTTCCTTCTTTGGCGATGCCCTCACACACACGGCTGAACTTCTGGACCAGGCCTCTCTTCACTTCTCTCTGAACCTTCGAATAGTGACCTGGAAAAAGAGAAATGTGCATAAGAAGTGGAACTCGGACACTCTGGGTTTAGTTTCTGTTAAGTCGGGATAAGTTAAACCCAAACACTTTGCAAATCCTCATCAGCCAATCACAAAGCATTTCTTTACTGCAGCCGTGCACGTCTCACTGACTTCATAAATATGTTTCCAACAGGAGCTTTGTGCTTCAGCTGAGCATCCTCTTCATTCCAACAGAAGAAGGCTGCACAGCTGCAGTTGTGGCTCCAGGGGGCGCTCAGCCCCTCTCTTCCCCTGACTGTCAGACACAGGTACAGAGTCCTGCTGCCTCTTGTCCACTGTCGGCTGCTGCGCCGTGACTAAACCTGATCTCTAAAGGGATCACCGCTGGGTGTCTGGCCACACGCTGCTTTCAGGACAGAACTTCACGCTCTGAGGGACGATGGACACAAACACGACACAAATGTTTGATTGAGGTGAGCTCCACTTTAAAGCAGCTCCAGTGTGAGGAGCTGCCACACACCGACCCTCAGAGCTCTGGACCCTCACACCATCTCACACTTCTTACTGGTCCACAGATGCTGGGCCAGATGCTCCTGGTCCATCCTCTTCAGGAAGTCCAGGGCGATGTTCAGGACCGCCTCTCTGCTGGGCTCCTCCCCTCACTCTCAGAGCATTCTGGGTCATCTGAGGCCAGGAGCCTGTGGAGCCTCTGCAGCTCCTGCTGGACAAAAGCCACGACCTGCTCCTCCAGACGCTGAAACACACATGTGGAGTTTACAGGCTTCATGGAGACATGAACTTCCCCACAAACACAACCACCTCGCTGAGCACCGTCTGTGGGGACGTTCTGGTACAGACCTGGAAAACAGAGTCCAGCTCACAGTCTCCTCTGGGGCCCTCTGCGCTCTCCTCTCTGTGGGACAAACAGAACAATGACCCCTGAACTCACACACTGTACAAAGAAGTGGACTGAGGGAGTGTGACGTCCCCACACTGTTTGGCTCCAAATGAAGCTCACTGAGGCTAGCAGTTCTATCAGCTAATCTGGAACCAGGGACCATATGTGGAAATCTGAGCCCGAGTATCATAGCAACCAAAGAGCCAATCAGGAGCAGCGGTATTAAAGGTAACGCCTCTGCAAAGCTGTCAATCAAACCTGTTGCTAACGCTAGTGGGCGGGACCTCGGGGAAAGAAGGCGTCTGATTGGTCTGTTCTTAATGTTCAGATCCTGATTTAGAGACAAAATGTTGAAGTCCAAACCCGAGGATCATGAAGAGCAGGTTCAGACCTGCAGCAGGACTCTGGACCAGTGGACTCACTCTGCCTCTGCAGCAGATCAGAGTGTGGAGGAAAACTACTTTCTCCAGATAAACTCAGACAAGAAGACACAGGTCAGAGTGTTTTGCCACATAAACACAGAGACAGAGTCAGCGTCACCTCCAGTGTCTCTAAAACCTGCAAATCAGGTGATAAATCTCATTGTACTAATGGAATCAGACTTGAACTATAACAGTCACATCAAATCAAGAACATCTGCACCTTTACCATCTAAAAACACCAGAAATCTCAGGTCTACTGCAGACGTCACATTAACCCAATATTCTCTGTCACTGACACCATTTTTGAAATGTTGACGGGAAAACCTGAAGGCGTCTGTCATTTTGACACTGAGGGAGACAAACCATAAATTTAAGTCCTTCACACTGGGGATGGGCGTTCGATTACATTTTCTTCATCGATCAGCGGAAGAATTAACGATTGATTTTCAATTAATCATTAACATTTTTCTATTAAAACGATCATCATTATTATTACTATTCCTAATCTGCATGAATAAACTCAACTTTACACCATCTAAACCATCAGCACTACAGACGCATCAGTGTGAGATCAGAATGAGTTTAATGCAGCTTTAAACATTTGTTTGTTTTACACAAACTAAACTTAAAACCACATGACTCATTTGCATAAACTGTAAAGGCTGAAAAAAGCAGCTCTTTCCTTGTGCTGCTGCTTCAGCTTCTGTGGGACTAAAGGACTCGACTCAGTGAATATGAGTGTTCTCTCTGTGACTCAGTGAATATGAGTGTTCTCTCTGTGACTCAGTGAATATGAGTGTTCTCTCTGTGACTCAGTGAATATGAGTGTTCTCTCTGTGACTCAGTGAATATGAGTGTTCTCTCTGTGACTCAGTGAATATGAGTGTTCTCTCTGTGACTCAGTGAATATGAGTGTTCTCCCTGTGACTCAGTGAATATGAGTGTTCTCCCTGTGACTCAGTGAATATGAGTGTTCTCCCTGTGACTCAGTGAATATGAGTGTTCTCTCTGTGACTCAGTGAATATGAGTGTTCTCCCTGTGACTCAGTGAATATGAGTGTTCTCTCTGTGACTCAGTGAATGAGTGTTCTCTCTGTGACTCAGTGAATATGAGTGTTCTCTCTGTGACTCAGTGAATATGAGTGTTCTCTCTGTGACTCAGTGAATATGAGTGTTCTCTCTGTGACTCAGTGAATATGAGTGTTCTCCCTGTGACTCAGTGAATATGAGTGTTCTCTCTGTGACTCAGTGAATGAGTGTTCTCTCTGTGACTCAGTGAATATGAGTGTTCTCTCTGTGACTCAGTGAATATGAGTGTTCTCTCTGTGACTCAGTGAATATGAGTGTTCTCTCTGTGACAGAGGATGTTCTGTGTGTGTGTTGTGTTGGAGATTCTGCGTAAACCTGCACCAGGACCAAACCGGGACACTCAAAAACCCGATCATACCCGGGACACTGACACCGTGTTCAGTGGGAGGGTGAAGTAATGGTTCAAAATGACAATGAATCAATGAAAACACAAGTTATTAAATATGTCTTTTCATGATCATATCGGCCCATATTATCATTACCATTTTAAAATAGAATGACTGATAATAATAGTGGATGATGGAATTTTAGGATAAAGTCTAATGCAGCCTCTGGTCGACTGTCTAAAGACGACCTGGAGAAACTTCTCCTGCGTTTGTCTCCAGGAGGTTAGATCCTGGAACGACCTCTCAGAACATCCAGAACATCAGAACGCCCTGGTTTAGTCCTGGTTTAGTCCTGGTTTGGCCCTGGTTTAGTCCTGGTTTAGACCTGGTTTAGTCCTGGTTTAGCCCTGGTTTAGTCCTGGTTTAGTCCTGGTTTAGTCCTGGTTTAGACCTGGTTTAGTCCTGGTTTAGTCCTGGTTTAGACCTGGTTTAGTCCTGGTTTAGCCCTGGTTTAGTCCTGGTTTAGTCCTGGTTTAGTCCTGGTTTAGTCCTGGTTTAGTCCTGGTTTAGCCCTGGTTTAGTCCTGGTTTAGCCCTGGTTTAGTCCTGGTTTAGCCCTGGTTTAGCCCTGGTTTAGTCCTGGTTTAGTCCTGGTTTAGCCCTGGTTTAGCCCTGGTTTAGTCCTGGTTTAGTCCTGGTTTAGCCCTGGTTTAGCCCTGGTTTAGCCCTGGTTTAGTCCTGGTTTAGTCCTGGTTTAGTCCTGGTTTAGCTCTGGTTTAGTCCTGGTTTAGTCCTGGTTTAGTCCTGGTTTAGCCCTGGTTTAGCCCTGGTTTAGTCCTGGTTTAGCCCTGGTTTAGTCCTGGTTTAGCCCTGGTTTAGTCCTGGTTTAGTCCTGGTTTAGT
The DNA here is from genome assembly GCA_030686955.1 of Odontamblyopus rebecca. Classification (NCBI taxonomy): domain Eukaryota; kingdom Metazoa; phylum Chordata; class Actinopteri; order Gobiiformes; family Gobiidae; genus Odontamblyopus; species Odontamblyopus rebecca. Next base: position 43,129,156 of record CM060655.1, read on the forward strand.
CCTGGTTTAGCCCTGGTTTAGCCCTGGTTTAGTCCTGGTTTAGCCCTGGTTTAGCCCTGGTTTAGTCCTGGTTTAGTCCTGGTTTAGTCCAGACTCACACAGTTCTGTTCAGCTGCGTCTGACTCAAAGGTTTTTACTTTTCATTCCTCTTCTCTTCTCTTTTAACCTCTCTCTCTTTTTTATTTTATAATGATTATTTATGTTTTCATTTGTTTGTATTGTGATTTTAATGTATTTCTTATTCTGTAAATTCTTCTTCTGAATTGTGCTGTACAAATAAACTTCGCCTTCAGACCAACATCCTCAGGTCAGAGTGAGGAGCCCGACAGCAGCAGGTGCAGAGGAGCCACGACTCTTAGGTTCTTTAGGTTCTTACTCTGACTCTGGGCCTGGTTCATTAAAGTCTGGAGGTCGCCTCATGGAGCAGTCGCTCTTTAAGGCCAGGTGGTGGCGCCGTCTGTAAAACATGAGCACAGTTAGACTTTCTGACAGGCAGAGGGGAGTCCTGTTACACTGCAGGACAAACAGAATGTGGAGTGGACTAATATGTCCTTAAATGAGTCCAACATGAGACTATAACATGTCGTAGTGAGTCTGTCACAGTCCAGAGGCCTGAGCTCTCAAACTGATCCTGGATACGTTTGTTTCTCTCAGGAGAAGAAAGAACTTCTGTGGCTGATTATTGCTTCATTCTGATGTTGGAGCTCAGGGTTTTAATGATGCACTTTATTTCAAACAGGTTTATCTCAGTATTTCTCAGGAGGAAAATCTGGAGCTGTGAAATGTGTGACAGGCCGACCCCGACTGTGAGAGGGACTGAAGCTCTGAGCTCTGAGGAGAAGGTGTCGTGGTCTTACTCAGTCTCTGCTCCTGGTTCTTTAAACTTTAGAGGAGGTTCCATGGAGCGGTCACTCTTTAAGGACAGAACTTCAGGTCTGTTCCTGAAAAACAGGAGTCACAGCGGCTCTTAAGCTGCTGCTGCTTCACTGATCATGAAAGGTTCATTTGAACAGTGCACTCACCCTGGATCAGTGCTGCCCCTGGAGGCTCCTTCACAGAGTCACTCATCATGGACCTGAGGAAGAGCACAGAAAACAGTGGACAGTGAGTGAGCACGTTTCCCCACACAAAGCTCCAACAGCAGCTGAACGAGCCATTCACAGAAGAATCGTGACGTCCCAAGAGAAGCAGAACTTTAGAACAGCTCACACACTTTTACAGAACGCATCATATGGTTCAAAGGACCATCTGCTCTGACACGTCTGTCATTAGATCTGCTTTTTCACTCTTCCTTTAAAGGAATCTAACTTTTTAGTCCCTGTGGAGAATAAATCCCTCCTCATGAGGACGGCTCAGTGGAATTCTGTGACACTGGAGGGAACACGTTTGGAGAGGACTTCAGAAAAACGGAGAAAAACAAATGAAAAAGAAGAAGAGGAGCCAAAGCTGAGGCGTTTCAGTCCAGGATAAAGCTCACACAGTCCAACGGTTCTAAAGGCTGAATTTAACTCTCAGCAGATCTGACGAGTTTCCTCCATTTTGCTGCTGCGCATTTTCAGATAGTTTCACTTTCACTTTGCGGCCGCTCCTGCTAAAAACACACACGTCTGAAACCGGATTAAACCAGAACTAAACCAGGAATAAGCCCCAAGGTCAAAGCTACAGTGATAAATAAAGAAAACACTGCAGCGAGGGACGAGCTAAACGGGACTGAGAGTAAACCAGGACTAAAGTTTTTAAGCTACGGTGTCGCCTCAAAACTCACAATTTGACTGAAAACGGGACAAAAATGATGGTGACAGGAGAAAAAGCGCTGTGGACGATACTCACGCGAGTGGAGATGCTTCCTGCTGTGAGCTCTCAGTCCGGGGCCGTTTTTGTTCTCTTTAAAAGTGGATAAAGTGGAATCAGAGCGGAGCAGCAGTGACGCACACACGGGGACAGGAGGAAGCGAACGGCAGAGCTGCAGGAGGAGCCCGCACTTTATTATTATTACACATTATTATTTAGGAAGGACATTTCACATCGGGGACAATGTTCTTATCCGCCATTTGGACAGAAAAATAAATAAAATAAAAAATATATAAAATTATAAAGAATAAAAATTAACACGTGTGACGTCACAATTCCGCGTCACAGTTTTCAGTGAGTTTAATATTAAAATTAAACCAATGGAGATTTTAAGATGCTAAATACTAAACTTAGCGTTTATTCAATAATTTTCTGACTTTTTAAAACAATATTCTGACACGTTAACGGCGTTTTATTGCCGCATATATAATATATTGCCGCAAACATGGCGGGTTTCCATGGTCACGGCCGTTCTTTTTTATGTTCTTTCGCGAATCCGAGTAAACAGATTAGTGTTGTCACGCATTTAAAAGGACTAGAGCATCATTACTGTATAATAGTAATAGTATAATATTAATAATCATAATAATAATAATAATAAAACCAATGGAGATTTTAAGATGCTAAATACTAATCTTAGCGTTTATTCAACAATATTCTGATGCTTGATGTTTTTTTGTTTTGTTTTTTAACAATATTCTGACACGGCGTACTGGCTAACGGCGTTTTGGCTAAAATATATTTTGCCATAAACATGGCGGGTTTCCATGGTAACGGCCGTTTTTTTTTGTGGGTGCTTGTCGCATGCGTCAAAAAGGATTCACAGAGAGGGTTTGTGAACAGGGCGAAGTATTTTCGGAGGATAAATTCTATTGATAATGGGGTTGAGACGCTGCACTTTAAATGTACCACGTTACCAGAGCAGAGGGATCATTATTTTCGCTGTTTCCTCAGTTTGTATCTTGTGGCTCAGTGTCAGACTCACGTGGACGCAGCGGCTTCACAATCACACATGAACTCGGAGAGAAGCAAATCGCAGCCAAAATCGGGCAAATTATCCTGTAGTGTGTGGCGGCCTTGAGTGAACTAAAGCAGCTGATAAATCCTATATCACACAAAAGTGACTCCTGTGCTTTAAGTCTCGTTCCCGTGACGTTCCCTCCTCTAAAACACACCCGGAGTTCTGTTTTTGTTTCGCTCACACGTGTTTGAGTTACACTTTACTCTATACTTCATTTATTTTGCCTTCAGTTCGGTAGAGATCGGCGATTCCGCAGCTGAAACCGTCCGAATGATTTTCGTGAAGGTGTGTGGAGTTTAAAAACACAGCGGAGCGCTTCCTGTATCACCACATGATGACATCATAGGGTGGAACAGAACATGTGTGATGAGGGAACAACATTAGAACACTGAGTATAAGGGCCCTCGAAAACACTCTGGGCACTGGTGTTTTGGTGTTTGTCGTTGGGCTGAAGTGCTGAAGGTGTGTGGACTTTAAAAACACAGAGGAGCAGCATCTGCACCACCCCGTGACATCACCAGGTGGGACAGAGTGCTCCACATGTGCTGCGACCTGCACAGTCAAATATCCACAAGTGTTTAAGAGGAAAGAGCTGAAGTCTTAAAATAATCCACCTGCGTTAGACTTAAAACTCTCTCTCCGCTCTCTCAGTACTGATTTAGACCTGGTTTAGTCCTGGTTTAGTCCTGGTTTAGTCCTGGTTTAGCTCTGGTTTATTCCTGGTTTATTCCAGGTCTAGTCCAGGCCTAGTCCTGGTTTAGTCCTGGTCTAGTCCCTGTTTAGTCATAGTCTAGTCCTAGTCTAGTCCTGGTTTAGTCCTGGTCTAGTCCTTGTCTAGTCTTGGTTTAGTCTTGGTTTAGCCCTGGTTTAGCCCAGGTCTAGCCCTGGTCTAGCCCTGGTTTAGCCCTGGTTTAGTCCTGGTCTCGCCCTGGTTTAGCCCTGGTTTAGTCCTGCTTTACCCCTGGTTTAGCCCTGGTTTAGCCCTGGTTTAGTCCTGGTTTAGTCCTGTTTTAGCCCTGTTTTAGCCCTGTTTTAGCCCTGGTTTAGCCCTGGTTTAGCCCTGGTTTAGTCCTGGCTCAGCCCTGGTTTAGTCCTGCTTCAGTCCTGCTTCAGTCCTGGTTTAGTCCTGGTTTAGCCCTGGTTTAGTCCTGGTTTAGCCCTGGTTTAGTCCTGGTTTAGTCCTGGTTGAGCCCTGGTTTAGCCCTGGTTTAGCCCTGGTTTAGTCCTGGTTTAGTCCTGGTTTAGCCCTGGTTTAGTCCTGGTTTAGCCCTGGTTTAGCCCTGGTTTAGTCCTGGTTTAGCCCTGGTTTAGTCCTGCTTTAGCCCTGGTTTAGCCCTGGTTTAGCCCTGCTTTAGTCCTGGTTTAGTCCTGGTTTAGTCCTGGTTCAGTCCTGGTTTAGTCCTGGTTCAGTACTGGTTTAGCCCTGGTTTAGCCCTGGTTTAGTCCAGGTTTAGCCCAGGTTTAGCCCTGGTTTAGTCCTGGTTTAGTCCTGGTTTAGCCCAGGTTTAGTCCTGTTTCAGTTCTGGTTCAGTTCTGGTTTAGTCCTGGTTTAGTCCTGGTTTAGCCCTGGTTTAGTCCTGGTTTAGTCCTGGTTTAGTCCTGGTTTAGCCCTGGTTTAGCCCTGGTTTAGCCCTGGTTTAGCCCTGGTTTAGTCCTGGTTTAGCCCTGGTTTAGCCCTGGTTTAGTCCTGGTTCAGTCCTGGTTCAGCCCTGGTTCAGTCCTGGTTCAGTCCTGGTTCAGTCCTGGTTCAGTCCTGGTTTAGCCCTGGTTTAGTCCTGGTTTAGGCCTGGTTTAGTCCTGGTTTAGCCCTGGTTTAGCCCAGGTTCAGTCCAGGTTCAGTCCTGGTTCAGTCCTGGTTCAGCCCTGGTTTAGCCCTGGTTTAGTCCTGGTTTAGCCCTGGTTTAGCCCTGGTTTAGCCCTGGTTTAGTCCTGGTTCAGTCCTGGTTCAGTCCTGGTTTAGTCCTGGTTTAGTCCTGGTTTAGTCCTGGTTTAGCCCTGGTTTAGTCCTGGTTTAGTCCTGGTTTAGTCCTGGTTTAGCCCTGGTTTAGCCCTGGTTTAGCCCTGGTTTAGTCCTGGTTTAGTCCTGGTTTAGCCCTGGTTTAGTCCTGGTTTAGTCCTGGTTTAGTCCTGGTTTAGTCCTGGTTTAGTCCTGGTTTAGTCCAGGTTCAGTCCTGGTTCAGTACTGGTTTAGCCCTGGTTTAGCCCTGGTTTAGCCCAGGTTTAGACCTGGTTTAACCCTGGTTTAGCCCTGGTTTAGTCCTGGTTTAGCCCTGGTTTAGTCCTGGTTCAGTCCTGGTTCAGTCCTGGTTTAGTCCTGGTTTAGTCCTGGTTTAGTCCTGGTTTAGCCCTGGTTTAGCCCTGGTTTAGTCCTGGTTCAGTCCTAGTCTAGTCCTGGTTCAGTCCTGGTTCAGTCCAGCTCCAGTCCTGGTTTAGTCCTGGTTGAGTCGTGGTCTAGTCCTGGTTCAGTTCTGGTCTAGTCCTGGTTCAGTCCTGGTCTAGTCCTGGTTCAGTCCTGGTCTAGTCCTGGTCTAGTCCTGGTCTAGTCCTGGTTCAGTCCTGGTCTAGTCCTGGTTCAGTCCTGGTCTAGTCCTGGTTCAGTCCTGGTCTAGTCCTGGTCTAGTCCTGGTCTAGTCCTGGTCTAGTCCTGGTTCAGTCCTGGTCTAGTCCTGGTCTAGTCCTGGTCTAGTCCTGGTCTAGTCCTGGTCTAGTCCTGGTTCAGTCCTGGTTCAGTCCTGGTCTAGTCCTGGTATAGTCCTGGATAAGTTATGGTCTAGTACTGGTTAAGTCCTGGTTCAGTCCTGGTCTAGTCCTTGTTTAGTCCTGGTCTAGTCCTGGTCTAGTCCTGGTTTAGTCCTGGCTCAGTCCTGGTTCAGTCCTGGTCTAGTCCTGGTCTAGTCCTGGGTTAGGCCTGGTTCAGTCCTGGTTCAGTCCTGGTTTAGTTCTAGTTTAGTCCTGGTTCAGTCCTGGTCTAGTCCTGATTTAGTCCTGATTTATTTGTGGTTTAGTCCTGGTTCAGTCCTGGTCTAGTCCTGGTCTAGTCCTGGTTTAATCCTGTTTAGTCCTGGTCTAGTCCTGGTTTAATCTTGTTTAGTCCTGGTCTAGCCCTGGTTTAATCCTGTTTAGTCCTGGTTTAGTCCTGGTCTAGCCCTGGTTTCATCCTGATTTAGTCTTGTTCTAGTCCTTGTTTAGTACTTATTTAGTCCTGGTTTAGTCCTGGTCTAGCCCTGGTTTTGTCCTGATTTAGTCCTGTTCTAGTCCTGGTCTAGTCCTGGTTCAGTCCTGGTCCAGTCCTGGAATAGTCCTGGTTCAGTCCTGGTCTAGTCCTGGTTTAGACCTTGTCTAGTCCTGGTCTAGTCCTGTTCTAGTCCTGGTTTAGTCCTGGTCTATAAATGAACTCCTTTGTTTGATAAGCGATAGATTATATTTACCGTATATAGTCGCACCAGCCAAAAAATACACAGTGAAGAAGAAAAATACATATATTAGTGGCACTAGACTATAAGGGCAATTTATTTGATCAAATCAGACTCATCTTAAAGGCGAGTTCTAGTAATAAGAATAGAACAGAGAAGAACAGGCTGAACATGCGTCTGGTTTGCACTGAGCCGTTTTTACAGTGCACTTTATGCAAATGAGCCACGCGGTTTGAAGTTTTGTTTCTCTATAACGTAAACAAATGTGCCAAAGCTGCATTAAACGCATTATTACTCAGTCTCTATTTGTGTCGTCCTCGTCTGAAATAAAAATCCAAACTTTAATGATCCACCCGCAGCGAACCAAAAGTGCAGACACGACACTTTGGGCTTTCTGCTCTTATTTCCACCGAAAGCTGAGAGTGGCTTTTTGCAGAATTCAGTCGAGTATTTTCGGTGCGTCGTCACGAACAATAGAGTTGCTCAAAAGTGTGAGTGAAACAAACACAACTCCAGGTGTGTTTTTGAGGAAGTGACTGCATTTTAACCTGGCTTAAAGCACAAGAGTAAATTGTGTCTATTATAGAAGCTTTAATGGCAAAACAGTTCCAGGCATTTTCATAATTCTTTCTTTGTTTGTGTTTTTTCTTTTTTTTTTAGGCTCAAAAACACGAGTCCACAATCGAAACTTTACAAACCGAACTGGACCAGACCAATGAGGAGCTGGAGAAACTAAACTCTGCTCATCTGGAGGAACGCGCACAGCTCATCCACGACCTCCAGACGTGCGAACGCCAAATCGACAATCTCAAAGACGCTCTGAGCGACAGAGACGGAGAAATCGCGACTCTCGCCGGCAACGTGACGGAGTACGCCGACCAAATCGCCGAAATGAAGCAGGAGATCAGGCTCAAAGAACAGAGTTTGGTCCAGGTGGAAAACGCGCTGCAGAAATCCCAACGGGACGCCGTGGTTTTACGAGAGTCGCAAACTTCAGACCAGCAAGTTTTGAATTCTGAAATATCAGAAATGGTTGAGAAAATGAAGGATTTTGAGGCGGAATTGAGCAAAACGAAAGAGGAAAGAGACGCGAAAGGAGCTGAAATAGAGCAGTTGGTTAAACAAGCAGATGAAGACAAGAAGTCGACGCAAGAATTAAGATCGGATGTTCAAAAGCAGAAGAACAGTCATGGCCACCACCTCTCTGAATGTCAAACGCATATTAATTCACTTAAGGAGCAATTAACATCTGCTCATGAGAAGCTAAACGAGGAGGTTTCGAAGCTGAATTCCAGTCAAGAAACGCTGAAACAGAAAGAGGAAATGTGGGAAAATGAGCTCAAATCCTACAAAGATGAAAATAATACACTTCTAGCCAAAGTGGACGGGTTTAACTCAGAAATTAAAACTCTCAGTGATGATTTTAAGGAAAAACTTGAGATTATAACGACGCTAGAGAGACAAATTGACGAGGAAAGGGCAAAATATAACTCGGAATTGCAAGAAAGGGACTCGGAAAACCTGAAGATGAAAAACGAGCTGCACACTAAGTCGGAAAACACGTCCAAATTGAAAAACGCGTTGAAGAATTTGAAATCGGAAAAGGGGCAACTGCAAGAAAAGATGACAAGTTTGAATCGGGAGTTTGATTTGGACAAAGAAAAGTTAAATCGGGAAATTCAGGATCTCAAAGAAGTGAAATCTAAACTTGAAAACGAAATCACGCGGCATCTTGGCGCGATATCCGAGCTTAACAATGACAGAGGAAGTTTAAAGGCAAAAATAACCCAACTCGATGCAGCAAATTCGGAAAACACAAGAACGATTGAAACGTTACGAAAGGAAAACGAGGATCTTAAAATTCAAAAAACAGATTTGAACAGTGTTTCGGAGCAGAGCACACATTCGAATTCTGAAATTTTACTGGCCAAAACGAACGAATGCACCTCAGCCAGGTACTGCGAGAGAAGGAGGAGGAGATGACGAGACTGCCAGAGAAAGTGGACAATTTGAGCTCTAAAATTGGGAACCTTGAGCTCGAGCTGACAGAAAAAGATGGCTGCATTTCCCAACTTAGAAGCAACTTAGACGAGCTGCAGAATCGGCAAAAGCAACTTGAAGAATCCTTGTTCAAAATGGAGCGACAGGAAGAAAATTTCAAAACAGAATTGTGTCAAAAAGACGCAGTTTTGACAGAAAAGCACGCCGAAAGTTTGGAATTTTCCAACGAAATTACAAACCTGCAAAATGTCATCTCTAAGCTAGAAGGCGACGTGGAATCACTGAATTTGGAAAACGCTGATGTTCGCGAACAGATCCGTGTGAAGTGCGAGGAATTCCAAAACCTGACCAAAGAATTCCAGAAGCAGAAAGAGGATTTGGACGATACGAACGGTTTAGTGCAATCTCTGAAGTCCCAGGTCGGTTCGATGGAGGAGGATTCTGGAAAACTGCAGTCAGAGCTTGAAACTAACCGAGCAGAATTAGTGAATTTGCAAAAAAATATGGAATCAACTATGGCCGAAAACCGCAATCTCTCCAATAGCGTGGAATCCAAAAACCAAGAGCTCACTCAGGCCGCTGAACAACATGCAAAACTAACCGCGCAAGTTTGTAAACTCGTGGAAGACGATAAAAGACTTGAACGAGATTTAGAACGAAACTTAAGAGAAATCGGTGAGCTTAAAAACGAGCGAAGTTCATTCCAAGAGCAGGTTTGGAGCGATAAAAGTGTCATTGAAGGGTTGGCAAAGGAAAAAGATGACATCACGCTTACAATTATGAAGCTAAACAAAGCGCTAAACGAAAACGAAATCTTGAATTCGGAGAAAACCAACGAATGCGTGAATTTGTTGAGAGAGAAAGACGAATTTGTACAGAATACGGCGTCTTGAAGAAAATAAACGATTGTTCAAACTTGGCTCTAACTCAGCTCCACTGTGTGTGAACGAGGGAAAAGGGCAGAAGAATCGGCCCATTTTGCTCATGTTTCTGCTGCTCTTCTGCCCTCAGATTTGCCCGTCAGGCTCAGAGCCGCTGTCAGCAGAACCTCTCAGTCCAAACCCAGGACCAACGAGTCCGAACCACACGGACCATCTCACCTGGGACTGAACTACTGCTCCGAGCCCACACAGAGCCGGGTAAGACCAGGACTGGACCAGGACTGGACCAGGACTGGACCAGGACTGGACCAGGACTGGACCAGGACTGGACCTAGACTGGACCAGGACTGGACCTAGACTGGACCTAGACTGGACCTAGACTGGACCAGGACTGGACCAGGACTGGACCAGAACTAGACCAAGACTGAACCAGGACTGGACCAGGACTGAACCAGGACTGGACCAGGACTGGACCAGGACTAGACCAGGACTAGACCAGGACTAGACCAGGACTGAACCAGGACTGGACCTAGACTGGACCTAGACTGGACCTAGACTGGACCAGGACTGGACCAGGACTAGACCAGGACTAGACCAGGACTGAACCAGGACTGAACCAGGACTAGACCAGGACTGGACCTAGACTGGACCAGGACTGGACCTAGACTGGACCTAGACTGGACCTAGACTGGACCAGGACTGGACCAGGACTGGACCAGGACTGGACCAGGACTGAACCAGGACTGGACCAGGACTAGACCAGGACTGGACCAGGACTGGACCAGAACTAGACCAGGACTGAACCAGGACTGGACCTAGACTGGACCAGGACTGGACCTAGACTGGACCTAGACTGGACCTAGACTGGACCAGGACTGGACCAGGACTGGACCAGGACTGGACCAGAACTAGACCAAGACTGAACCAGGACTGGACCAGGACTGGACCAGAACTAGACCAGGACTGAACCAGGACTGGACCTAGACTGGACCAGGACGGGACCTAGACTGGACCTAGACTGGACCAGGACTGGACCAGGACTGGACCAGAACTAGACCAAGACTGAACCAGGACTGGACCAGGACTGGACCAGAACTAGACCAGGACTGAACCAGGACTGGACCAGGACTGGACCAGGACTGAACCAGGACTGAACCAGGACTGGACCAGGACTGGACCAGGACTGAACCAGGACTAGACCAGGACTAGACCAGGACTGAACCAGGACTGAACCAGGACTAGACCAGGACTGGACAAGGACTGGACCAGGACTGAACCAGGACTGGACCAGGACTGAACCAGAACTAGACCAGGACTGAACCAGGACTAAACCAGGACTGAACCAGGACCGGACCAGGACTGAACCAGGACCGGACCAGGACCAGACCAGGACTAAACCAGGACTGAACCAGGACCAGACCAGGACCAGACCAGGACCGGACCAGGACCGGACCAGGACTAAACCAGGACTGAACCAGGACTGAACCAGGACTGAACCAGGACTGAACCAGGACTAAACCAGGACCGGACCAGGACCAGACCAGGACCGGACCAGGACCGGACCAGGACCGGACCAGGACCAGACCAGGACTGAACCAGGACTGAACCAGGACTGAACCAGGACTAAACCAGGACTAAACCAGGACTAAACCAGGACTAAACCAGGACTAAACCAGGACTGAACCAGGACTGAACCAGGACTAAACCAGGACTGAACCAGGACTGAACCAGGACTAAACCAGGACTAAACCAGGACTGAACCAGGACTGAACCAGGACTGAACCAGGATTGGACCAGGACTGGACCAGGACTGAACCAGGACTAAACCAGGACTAAACCAGGACTGAACCAGGACTGAACCAGGACTGAACCAGGACTAAACCAGGACTGAACCAGGACTGAACCAGGACTGAACCAGGACTAAACCAGGACTAAACCAGGACTGAACCAGGACTGAACCAGGACTGAACCAGGACTAAACCAGGACTGAACCAGGACTGAACCAGGACTAAACCAGGACTGAACCAGGACTGAACCAGGACTGAACCAGGACTGAACCAGACTGAACCAGGACTGAACCAGGACTAGACCAAGACTAGACCAGGACTGAACCAGGACCGAACCAGGACCGGACCAGGACCGGACCAGGACCGAACCAGGACTGAACCAGGACCGGACCAGGACCGGACCAGGACCGAACCAGGACTGAACCAGGACTGAACCAGGACTAAACCAGGACTAAACCAGGACTGAACCAGGACTGAACCAGGATTGGACCAGGACTGGACCAGGACTGAACCAGGACTGGACCAGGACTGAACCAGAACTAGACCAGGACTGAACCAGGACTGGACCAGGACTGAACCAGAACTAGACCAGGACTGAACCAGGACTGGACCAGGACTGAACCAGGACTGGACCAGGACTGAACCAGAACTAGACCAGGACTGAACCAGGACCAAACCAGGACCGAACCAGGACCGGACCAGGACCGGACCAGGACCGAACCAGGACTGAACCAGGACTGAACCAGGACTAAACCAGGACTAAACCAGGACTGAACCAGGACTGAACCAGGATTGGACCAGGACTGGACCAGGACTGAACCAGGACTGAACCAGGACTAAACCAGGACTGAACCAGGACTAAACCAGGACTAAACCAGGACTAAACCAGGACTGAACCAGGACTAAACCAGGACTGAACCAGGACTGAACCAGGACTGAACCAGGACTAAACCAGGACTGAACCAGGACTGAACCAGGACTGAACCAGGACTAAACCAGGACTGAACCAGGACTGAACCAGGACTAAACCAGGACTAAACCAGGACTAAACCAGGACTGAACCAGGACTGAACCAGGACTAAACCAGGACTAAACCAGGACTGAACCAGGACTGAACCAGGACTGAACCAGGACTGAACCAGGACTGAACCAGGACTAAACCAGGACTAAACCAGGACTGAACCAGGACTGAACCAGGACTGAACCAGGACTAGACCAAGACTAGACCAGGACTGAACCAGGACTGAACCAGGACTAGACAAGGACTGGACCAGGACTGAACCAGGACTGGACCAGGACTGAACCAGAACTAGACCAGGACTGAACCAGGACTAAACCAGGACTAAACCAGGACTAGACCAGGACTAGACCAGGACTGGACAAGGACTGGACCAGGACTGAACCAGAACTAGACCAGGACTAAACCAGACTGAACCAGGACTAAACCAGGACTAAACCAGGACTAAACCAGGACTGAACCAGGACTGAACCAGGACTAGACCAAGACTAGACCAGGACCGGACCAGGACCAGACCAGGACCAGACCAGGACTGAACCAGGACCGAACCAGGACTGAACCAGGACCGATCCAGGACTGGACCAGGACCGAACCAGGACTGAACCAGGACTGAACCAGGACTAAACCAGACTGAACCAGGACTAAACCAGGACTAAACCAGGACTAGACCAGGACTGGACCAGGACTGGACCAGGACTGAACCAGGACTGGACCAGGACTGAACCAGAACTAGACCAGGACTGAACCAGGACTAAACCAGGACTGAACCAGGACCGGACCAGGACCAGACCAGGACTAGACCAGGACTAGACCAGGACTGAACCAGGACTGAACCAGGACTAAACCAGGACCGGAACAGGACCGGACCAGGACCGGACCAGGACTAGACCAGGACCGAACCAGGACTGAACCAGGACCGAACCAGAACCGAACCAGGACTGGACCAGGACTGAACCAGGACTGAACCAAGACTAAACCAGGACTAAACCAGGACTGAACCAAGACTAAACCAGGACTAAACCAGGACTGAACCAGGACTGAACCAGGACTGAACCAGGACTGAACCAGGACTAAATCAGGTCTAAACCAGGACTGAACCAGGACTAAACCAGGACTAAAGCTTTTCCTAAATGTGCCGTGTTTGGTGTAAGAGAAGAACAGACGAGACACTGAGGAGCACATGAGCTCACAGAGAAGGGCGTCCTGCAGGGGGCGCTAGGACCTCCTCACCTGCAACAGAGACACAGAACTGAACCTCCTCCTCAGTCCAAAGCCCAAGAACAGAGGCTCAGTGAAGGAGTCGCTGAAGGTGTGGAGGTGGAACAGACTTTCTCCAGAGACCTGAAAGAAGGACAGAACTCCAGCCTCAGAGTCCAGGAACACACCCACAGTGAAGGAGGAGGAGAGGAAGGAGTAGAGGGATTCATACACACTCATCTCATCTCTATTAAGAAGTGAAAACACATCAGTCCTTTTTGTCTCATTGTGTAAAAAAGAGAATTCTCCTCCCTGGATCCTCATTGTCCAGGACTGATCATTGTGTCCAAACTCACACTCCAAACCGTCTCCTCTTCTTCTGATTCCTCTGTAACTCACGGCTACATCAACATCCCCCCAGAACAGCACCTCCCAGTAACAGCGCCCCCTGAGGCCGGAGGAGCCCAGGACCTGAGGCCTGTGTGTGAATCTGTCCTCATGAGGAGGACGACGTGACTGAGATAATCCCACAGTCCGTTTGTCCTCAGACACTCTGAGTTCTTCGTGTGCCGTGTTTGGATCCAGGGTGAGCTCACAATAATCTGAAACAAACACAACAATCAGGACTAAAGTTGTAAAGAGTTTGTCCTGAAAGAGCGACTGAGGTAAACTTCACATTATTCTCATGTTTTCTAATGTTTCTATCAAGAGGAAGAACAGGAAACACTTGAGTGTTTTTATTCTAACGTCCTGATGAGTTGGATCCATTTTCCTGTCGTTTGAAATGGCGTCTGTGTAAATAAATGAGAACAGATCATTGGATCATTTCTGTTGTAAGACGCTCGTCTTGGCTCATGTCGGGCTCCAAAATCCTCTTTGTTTAGTTCAGTTCAAACCCTCATCAGTGTTTTCAACGCTTCAAATCCTCTTCAAAAGTTCTCGTGCACTTTGAAAATGTGTGATTTTTGTGGAGCTGCAGCTCGTCTCGTCCCTAAATGTGTTCACAAGTTCTTTGGAATAAATAAATCCAGATCTGCCCAGACACGTGTCAGTCCCACAAGTGAAGCTCGACCCATTCAAATAATACTCACATTTTCTGAGACCTGGAACCATCCAGCGCTTTCCAGAAGGATCCAACCTGGAACACACAAGTCCAGTTTAGACCAGACCAGAGACCAGACCAGAGACCAGACCAGAGACCAGACCAGACCAGAGACCAGACCAGAGACCAGAGACCAGACCAGAGACCAGACCAGAGACCAGACCAGAGACCAGAGACCAGACCAGAGACCAGACCAGAGACCAGACCAGAGACCAGAGACCAGAGACCAGAGACCAGAGACCAGAGACCAGACCAGAGACCAGACCAGACCAGAGACCAGAGACCAGAGACCAGAGACCAGACACCAGACCAGAGACCAGACCAGAGACCAGAGACCAGACCAGAGACCAGAGACCAGAGACCAGACCAGAGACCAGACCAGAGACCAGACCAGAGACCAGACCAGAGACCAGAGACCAGAGACCAGACCAGAGACCAGACCAGAGACCAGACCAGAGACCAAAGACCAGACCAGAGACCAGAGACCAGAGACCAGAGACCAGAGACCAGAGACCAGAGACCAGAGACCAGAGACCAGACCAGAGACCAGACGAGAGTCTCACCTGACGGTCAGCAGGGGGCGCTGGTCCTGCAGAGCGGTCAGGAGCTCTGCTGAGGCTCCTGGATGGTTGTAGCTCAGGTCGAAGTGTCTCAGGTGGGAGGAGGCGGAGCTCAGAGCTGAGGCCAGAGCAGCTCCGCCCCTTTCTGAGACCAGACACCCAGACAGCCTAAAGCCACAGATTACACTCATGTGAACACAAGGGGGCAGCATTACACTCATGTGAACACAAGGGGGCAGCATTACACTCATGTGAACACAAGGGGGCAGCATTACACTCATGTGAACACAAGGGGGCAGCATTACACTCATGTGAACACATGAGGTGTTTATTCATATTGATTTAAAAACGTCCTAATTTAGACTTTTAGATCGTTTTTTAAGTATTTATCAAAGAAAACGCTCCTGAGATGAAATGTGCATTTATTTAAGTCTGGAAAACACATTTGAAGCCAAATAAACAGGAGAGTTTGACACTGGTGAGACGTGAGACGAGGCTGATCTGGATCTGCACTCGGACGCAGCGATACAGGTTTCCCTCCATTCGATATGTGTCTCCATACACGGGGCACGATATCGATTCCATTTCTCCTGGATTTTTCTGCTCCTCAGTTTAATATAATCCCACTGTGAGATTAAGAATCAGGATCATTACACACGACGCCTGACAGTAGAACTGCTGTAAAGTTGAGTTTATATGTGACGTGTTTTAGTTCAGTTCAGATTTACAGCTCAGAGTTTGGATTCAGTGGAAATAAGAACAGAACTTTCTCAGCCTGTTGTATATTTTAGAATATCCCAGTCGACTCTGAACACAGACTGCAGTGGAGCTGCACTATCGCACTTTTCCTGCACACGTTTTCTGAGTGAAAGAGTGTGAGACTGTGTATCTGGAGGCGTCGCGTGTGCGTGTACGAGCGCCTTTGATTAAAGCCCCTGTGAAGCCAAAAGTGATTCTAGAGGATTTAAAGTTCATATCTTTGTCTTTTCTGCAAAGGGGACCTCACAGTGATGCAGTGTGAGGGCCGAGGGGCAGAGTGCATCATGGGAGCGTCTGACCTGAGCGTCTCCAGTCTGCAGGGGCGCTCTTCAGTCCAGCACACAGCAGCTCCACTCCTGAGTCCTGGAGGTCGTTGTGACTGAGATCCAAGTGTGTGAGACTGGAGGAGCTGAGGACTGAGGCCAGAGGAGCACAGCTGAGCTCCATCAGGTTACAGCAGGACAGACTGAGGACAGAGAGGGACATTAGAGCACAGAGCAGAGGGCGGCTCAGACAAACACCAAAACTCTGGGCCATCTCCACCATAAGACCAGTGCATTTTATGGACAATGGGGAAACCTGTGAGGAGCAGTGGACCATCTCCAGACCTGGAGCTCGTCTTACTCTCCACTTCACTCCACACTTTACGTGTTTCATGTTTTTATGTGTCATGTGTGAAAGTGTGAAAGTGAAGCCAGACACGTGACTTCACTGTAAAGTCATTTCCCCACCAGGACAAATAGTTTTCATCTGCCTGTTCTTAAGTCTGAGCCTCTGCAGAGCCTCTACACTCAGTGTCGCTGTCGGCTTTGGCCGTAGCATTAGCCACGATCTGTCAGACTCCCTCACAACTCAGAGGAAAATCAGCTGCAGTTAGATCACCATTTTACACATTTCACACCATCCCCAAAGAAATCCCCAAATCCATCTGGACTCATCAGGAGTGATATGATAAGGCCCTGTCCTAACAGCCTTCTCGCTGTGAGCTGAGTGCAGCCACCATGAGTCTGGACTCACATGGCTTTGGTGGAGGCCTTGACGACCAGCAGCAGATTCAGCAGAGCCTTGTCTGAACGACTGTATTTCCTCAGGTCAAACTCCTCCAGGTGTGAGTCTGAGGACAGTAAGAGGAAGGACAGAGCCGACCACTGAGCAGGAGACAGTTTCTCTGCCTCCAGACGTCCTTCTCTCATGTTCTTCTGTATCTCCTGCACCAGACTGTGGTCGTTCAGCTCGTTCAGACAGTGGAACAGGTTCAGACTTCTCTCTGCAGACACACCCTCTTCATTCAGCTTCTGTTTGATGTACTTTACTGTCTCCTGATTGGTCCGTTCACTTCCTGTGTGAGTCAGCAGACCCTGCAGCAGCCTCTGATTGGTCGGCAGAGACAGCCCCAGGAGGAAGCGCAGGAACAGGTCCAGGTGTCCGTTTGGACTCTGTAAGGCCTGGTCCACAGCAGAGCGGTAGAAGGACTCAGGGTCTGGACTCTCAGAGGAGTGTGGTGTCTCCAGCAGGTTCTCTCCAGAGCTGAAGAAGGTCTGATGGACGTGAAGAGCAGCCAGAAACTCCTGCACACTCAGATGGATGAAGCAGTAGACCTTGTCCTGGTACAGGCCTGGCTCCTCTCTAAAGACCTGTGTGAACACTCCGGAGTAAACTGAGGCCGCTGCAGCGTCCAGCCCACACTCGCTCAGGTCACTCTCGTAGAAGATCAGGTTTCCTTTCTGCAGCTGCTCAAAGGCCACTTTTCCCAGAGACTTCACCATCTCCCTGGTCTCTGGAGTCCAGTGAAGATCCTCCCCTGATCCCTGGTGATACTTGATGTTCTTGACTTTGGCCTGCACCACCAGGAAGTGGATGTACATCTGTGTGAGAGTCCGGGGCAGCTCTGGTTCTTCTGTTTGTTCCAGAAGCTTCTGTAGAACTGTGGAGAGGATCCAGCAGAAGACCGGGATGCTGCACATGATGTGGAGGCTGCGGATGCTCTTGATGTGGGAGATGACGGCTGTGGCTGTGGCCTGGTCTGTGAACCTCTTCCTGAAGTACTGCTCCTTCTGCGGGTCGGCGAACCCTCGCACCTCTGTCACCATGGAGACGCACTCAGCAGGGATCTGATTGGCCGCGGCGGGTCGTGTGGTTATCCAGAGGCGAGCGGAGGGAAGCAGCCTCCCCCTGATGAGGTTCACCAGCAGCACGTGCACTGAGGCCGACTCTGTGGGGTCGCTCAGGACCCGGGTTCGGCTGAAGTCCAGAGGAAGTCTGCACTCGTCCAGACCGTCAAAGATGAAGAGCACCTGGAGCTGTTGGAGGCTGCACAGACCTTTGGATGGACTGAAGAAGTGGTGCAGCAGCTGCACCAGGCTGAACCGTGAGTCTCTGAGCACATTGAGCTCTCTGAAAGTGAACGGGAACAGCAGCTGGAGGTCCTGGTGGGCCCGGCCTTCAGCCCAGTCCAGACTGACCTTCTGAGTCAGCACTGTTTTCCCCACGCCGGCCACGCCCTTCGTCAGCACCGTTCTGATTGGTGGCTGTGTCTCTGTGGTCATTGGCTCCTGTGTGGTCAGCTCTCCTCTGATTGGTCTGTGTGTGGGGACTTTAAACAGCTCTTCACACTTGATGGTCTCTGCAGTGGCTGCTTTTGTGGCTGTGGTCTCCATGTGTCTGGCCTCATGTTGCTCTGTGGACTCTCCCTCTGTGATGTACAGCTCTGTGTAGATCTGCTTCAGTTCACATGAGTTTCCTTCTTTGGTGATGCCCTCACACACACGGCTGAACTTCTGGACCAGGCCTCTCTTCACTTCTCTCTGAACCTTCGAATAGTGACCTGGAAAAAGAGAAATGTGCATAAGAAGTGGAACTCGGACACTGGGTTTAGTTTCTGTTAAGTCGGGATAAGTTAAACCCAAACACTTTGCAAATCCTCATCAGCCAATCACAAAGCATTTCTTTACTGCAGCCGTGCACGTCTCACTGACTTCATAAATATGTTTCCAACAGGAGCTTTGTGCTTCAGCTGAGCATCCTCTTCATTCCAACAGAAGAAGGCTGCACAGCTGCAGTTGTGGCTCCAGGGGGCGCTCAGCCCCTCTCTTCCCCTGACTGTCAGACACAGGTACAGAGTCCTGCTGCCTCTTGTCCACTGTCGGCTGCTGCGCCGTGACTAAACCTGATCTCTAAAGGGATCACCGCTGGGTGTCTGGCCACACGCTGCTTTCAGGACAGAACTTCACGCTCTGAGGGTCGATGGACACAAACACGACACAAATGTTTGATTGAGGTGAGCTCCACTTTAAAGCAGCTCCAGTGTGAGGAGCTGCCACACACCGACCCTCAGAGCTCTGGACCCTCACACCATCTCACACTTCTTACTGGTCTGCAGACGCTGGGCCAGATGCTCCTGGTCCATCCTCTTCAGGAAGTCCAGGGCAATGTTCAGGACCGCCTCTCTGCTCGGCTCCTCCCCTCACTCTCAGAGCATTCTGGGTAATCTGAGGCCAGGAGCCTGTGGAGCCTCTGCAGCTCCTGCTGGACAAAAGCCACGACCTGCTCCTCCAGACGCTGAAACACACATGTGGAGTTTACAGGCTTCATGGAGACATGAACTTCCACACAAACACAAACACCTCTGTGAGCTCCGTCTGTGGGGACGTTCTGGTACAGACCTGGAAAACAGAGTCCAGCTCACAGTCTCCTCTGGGGCCCTCTGCGCTCTCCTCTCTGTGGGACAAACAGAACAATGACCCCTGAACTCACACACTGTACAAAGAAGTGGACTGAGGGAGTGTGACGTCCCCACACTGTTTGGCTCCAAATGAAGCTCACTGAGGCTAGCAGTTCTATCAGCTAATCTGGAACCAGGGACCATATGTGGAAATCTGAGCCCGAGTATCATAGCAACCAAAGAGCCAATCAGGAGCAGCGGTATTAAAGGTCCAAACCCGAGGATCATGTCGACGGGTTCAGACCAACATCCTCAGGTCAGAGTGAGGAGCCCGACAGCAGCAGGTGCAGAGGAGCCACGACTCTTAGGTTCTTTAGGTTCTTACTCTGACTCTGGGCCTGGTTCATTAAACACTGGAGGTTGAGTCATGGACCAGTCGCTCTTTAAGGCCAGGTGGTGGCGCCGTCTGTAAAACATGAGCACAGTTAGACTTTCTGACAGGCAGAGGGGAGTCCTGTTACACTGCAGGACAAACAGAATGTGGAGTGGACTAATATGTCCTTAAATGAGTCCAACATGAGACTATAACATGTCGTAGTGAGTCTGTCACAGTCCAGAGGCCTGAGCTCTCAAACTGATCCTGGATACGTTTGTTTCTCTCAGGAGAAGAAAGAACTTCTGTGGCTGATTATTGCTTCATTCTGATGTTGGAGCTCAGGGTTTTAATGATGCACTTTATTTCAAACAGGTTTATCTCAGTATTTCTCAGGAGGAAAATCTGGAGCTGTGAAATGTGTGACAGGCCGACTCGACTGTGAGAGGGACTGAAGCTCTGAGCTCTGAGGAGAAGGTGTCGTGGTCTTACTCAGTCTCTGCTCCTGGTTCTTTAAACTTTAGAGGAGGATCCATGGAGCGGTCGCTCTTGAAGGACAGAACTTCAGGTCTGTTCCTGAAAAACAGGAGTCACAGCGGCTCTTAAGCTGCTGCTGCTTCACTGATCATGAAAGGTTCATTTGAACAGTGCACTCACCCTGGATCAGTGCTGCCCCCTGGAGGCTCCTTCACAGAGTCACTCATCATGGACCTGAGGAAGAGCACAGAAAACAGTGGACAGTGAGTGAGCACGTTTCCCCACACAAAGCTCCAACAGCAGCTGAACGAGCCATTCACAGAAGAATCGTGACGTCCCAAGAGAAGCAGAACTTTAGAACAGCTCACACACTTTTACAGAACGCATCATATGGTTCAAAGGACCATCTGCTCTGACACGTCTGTCATTAGATCTGCTTTTTCACTCTTCCTTTAAAGGAATCTAACTTTTTAGTCCCTGTAGAGAATAAATCCCTCGGCTCAGTGGAATTCTGTGACACTGGAGGGAACACGTTTGGAGAGGACTTCAGAAAAATGGAGAAAAACAAATGAAAAAGAAGAAGAGGAGCCAAAGCTGAGGCGTTTCAGTCCAGGATAAAGCTCACACAGTCCAACGGTTCTAAAGGCTCAATTTAACTCTCAGCAGATCTGACGAGTTTCTGTCATGGTCCAGTCCTGGCGCGATCCTTCCCTGCTTCACCCTCCCCCTCACTGACCTCCTTCCTCTCCGGATCTGCTGGGTGTGTCTGACTCCTCCTCCTGCTCCTGGCCTGTGCACCTGTTTGCCATCTCCAATCATCCCTGTATATCACCCTACCTCCCCTGCCTGCCTCCTCTACCCACTGCCCTCCTGACCTGCCTGCTCCCCCTGCTGTATTCATCATCTTTGTAATAAATCTTTGTAAACTCTCTTGGATTCCTGTCTGCCTTTGGGTCCTTCCTTTATTCGATCGTGACAGTTTCCTCCATTTTGCTGCTGCGCATTTTCAGATAGTTTCACTTTGCGGCCGCTCCCTGCTAAAAACACACACGTCTGAAACCGGATTAAACCAGAACTAAACCAGGAATAAGCCCCAAGGTCAAAGCTACAGTGATAAATAAAGAAAACACTGCAGCGAGGGACGAGCTAAACGGGACTGAGAGTAAACCAGGACTAAAGCTTTTAAGCTACGGTGTCGCCTCAAAACTCACAATTTGACTGAAAACGGGACAAAAATGATCGTGACAGGAGAAAAAGCGCTGTGGACGATACTCACGCGAGTGGAGATGCTTCCTGCTGTGAGCTCTCAGTCCGGGGCCGTTTTTGTGCTCTTTAAAAGTGGATAAAGTGGAATCAGAGCGGAGCAGCAGTGACGCACACACGGGGACAGGAGCTCCGTCTGATCAGCTTCACAGGTAAAGGCGGAACCTGTGAACCTGGTGCTGCCTTCGCGGCTTCCGTTCATTCCTATCGACAGATACTAAAGTGCCGGAGCTGTATTGTCGCGTTTCCTTCTTTATCGTGCCGGACTATTTCCTTTGCAGAATAATCCAAATGTGTCCCGCACAGGAAAGTGCTCAACGACTTGATGTGGCCGCAGCTTCAGGCGCTCCCTGTGACAGGTGCAGAGCTCGAGAATCAAAATGTGCCACAAAACAAGACAAATGGTCAAGTCCAAAATGTTGTGTGTGTTTTCACTGTGGTGGATGTAGTGTTTAAGTACATATAGATTTATATAATATGTACAATGATCTATTTCACACAGTTTCACCATCACAGGGACTGACTCATCATTTTGACACAATCCCCAGAGTGAAATATTACACAGCATCTTGCTGTGAACACAATAGACAAGATCTTCTGTTTCCAGATCCAGATGTGGTGCACGTGTCCATGGGCTGCAGATGTGCAGCAGAATATGACGCACAAACTGTGACAGGAGGAAGCGGCAGAGCTGCAGGAGGAGCGGCCGCAAACTGTGAACTGGATTCACAGAGCGGGTTTGTGGACTGGGCTCAGTATTTACGGAGGATAAATTCTCTGGATAATGTGGGTGAGACGCTGCACTTTAAATGTACCACGTTACCAGAGCAGAGGGATCATTATTTTCGCTGTTTCCTCAGTTTGTATCTTGTGGCTCAGTGTCAGACTCACGTGGACGCAGCGGCTTCACAATCACACATGAACTCGGAGAGAAGCAAATCGCAGCCAAAATCGGGCAAATTATCCTGTAGTGTGTGGCGGCCTTGAGTGAACTAAAGCAGCTGATAAATCCTATATCACACAAAAGTGACTCCTGTGCTTTAAGTCTCGTTCCCGTGACGTTCCCTCCTCTAAAACACACCCGGAGTTCTGTTTTTGTTTCGCTCACACGTGTTTGAGTTACACTTTACTCTATACTTCATTTATTTTGCCTTCAGTTCGGTAGAGATCGGCGATTCCGCAGCTGAAACCGTCCGAATGATTTTCGTGAAGGTGTGTGGAGTTTAAAAACACAGCGGAGCGCTTCCTGTATCACCACATGATGACATCACAGGGTGGAACAGAACAATTGTGATGAGGGAACAACATTAGAACACTGAGTATAAGGGCCCTCGAAAACACTCTGGGCACTGGTGTTTTGGTGTTTGTCGTTTTGGGCTGAAGTGCTGAAGGTGTGTGGACTTTAAAAACACAGAGGAGCAGCATCTGCACCACCCCGTGACATCACCAGGTGGGACGGAGCGCTCCGCATGTGTTGAGACCTGCACAGTCAAATATCCACAAGTGTTTAAGAGGAAAGAGCTGAAGTCTTAAAATAATCCACCTGCGTTAGACTTAAAACTCTCTCTCCGCTCTCTCAGTACTGATTTAGTCCTGGTTTAGTCCTGGTTTAGTCCTGGTTTAGTCCTGGTTTAGTCCTGGTTTAGTCCTGGTTTAGTCCTGGTCTAGTCCTGGTTCAGTCCTGGTTCAGTCCTGGTTTAGTCCTGGTTTAGTCCTGGGTCAGTCCTGGTTTAGTCCTGGTTTAGACCTGGTTCAGTCCTGGTTTAGTCCTGGTTTAGTCCTGGGTCAGTCCTGGTTTAGTCCTGGTTTAGACCTGGTTTAGTCCTGGTTTAGTCCTGGTTCAGTCCTGGTTTAGTCCTGGTTTAGTCCTGGTTTAGTCCTGGTTCAGTCCTGGTTTAGTCCTGGTTTAGTCCTGGTTCAGTCCTGGTTCAGTCCTGGTTTAGTCCTGGTTTAGTCCTGGGTCAGTCCTGGTTTAGTCCTGGTTTAGACCTGGTTTAGTCCTGGTTCAGTCCTGGTTTAATCCTGGTCTAGTCCTGGTTTAGTCCTGGTTTAGTCCTGGTTTAGTCCTGGTTTAGTCCTGGTTCAGTCCTGGTTTAGTCCTGGTTTAGTCCTGGTTTAGTCCTGGTTCAGTCCTGGTTCAGTCCTGGTTTAGTCCTGGTTTAGTCCTGGTTTAGTCCTGGTTCGATCCTGGTTTGGTCCTGGTTCAGTCCTGGTTTAGTCCTGGTCTAGTCCTGGTTCAGTCCTGGTTCAGTCCTGGTTTAGTCCTGGTTTAGTCCTGGGTCAGTCCTGGTTTAGTCCTGGTTTAGACCTGGTTCAGTCCTGGTTTAGTCCTGGTTTAGTCCTGGGTCAGTCCTGGTTTAGTCCTGGTTTAGACCTGGTTTAGTCCTGGTTTAGTCCTGGTTTAGTCCTGGTTTAGTCCTGGTTTAGTCCTGGTTTAGTCCTGGTTCAGTCCTGGTTTAGTCCTGGTTTAGTCCTGGTTCAGTCCTGGTTCAGTCCTGGTTTAGTCCTGGTTTAGTCCTGGGTCAGTCCTGGTTTAGTCCTGGTTTAGACCTGGTTTAGTCCTGGTTCAGTCCTGGTTTAATCCTGGTCTAGTCCTGGTTCAGTCCTGGTTTAGTCCTGGTTCAGTCCTGGTTTAGTCCTGGTTTAGTCCTGGTTTAGTCCTGGTTCAGTCCTGGTTTAGTCCTGGTTTAGTCCTGGTTCAGTCCTGGTTCGGTCCTGGTTTAGTCCTGGTTTAGTCCTGGTTTAGTCCTGGGTCAGTCCTGGTTTAGTCCTGGTTTAGACCTGGTTCAGTCCTGGTTTAGTCCTAGTTTAGTCCTGGGTCAGTCCTGGTTTAGTCCTGGTTTAGACCTGGTTTAGTCCTGGTTTAGTCCTGGTTCAGTCCTGGTTTAGTCCTGGTTTAGTCCTGGTTTAGTCCTGGTTCAGTCCTGGTTTAGTCCTGGTTTAGTCCTGGTTCAGTCCTGGTTCAGTCCTGGTTTAGTCCTGGTTTAGTTCTTTTTTTTTTCCTGGTTTAGTCCTTGTTAAGTCCTGGTTTAGTCCTGGTTTAGTCCTGGTGTAGTCCTGGTTTAGTCCTGGTTTAGTCCTGGTGTAGTCCTGGTTTAGTCCTGGTTCAGTCCTGGTTGAGTCCTGGTTTAGTCCTGGTGTAGTCCTGGTTTAGTCCTGGTTTAGTCCTTGTTAAGTCCTGGTTTAGTCCTGGTTTAGTCCTGGTTTAGTCCTTGTTAAGTCCTGGTTTAGTCCTGGTTTAGTCCTGGTTTAGTCCTTGTTAAGTCCTGGTTTAGTCCTGGTTTAGTCCTGGTTTAGTCCTGGTTTAGTCCTGGTTTAGTCCTGGTTCAGTTCCAGTTCAGTCCCAAATGAATGCACATCCAGTTGTTGATTATTATAGATTTATTTACAGACATTTGATCAATTTTGTACAAACATTTTAAAAACATGAACCCGGCTCAGAATGTTCCAGTCCAGTTTAAACGCTCGTGTCCCCGAGAAAACAAAACGGACCCCGAAAACCCCCCGAAAACCCCCCGAAAACCGCCCGGAAAACCCCCAGAAAACCCCCGGAAAACACCAGAAAAACACCAGAAAAACACCCGAAAAACGCGCGAAAAACGCCCGAAAAACACCCGAAAAACACCCGAAAAACACCCGAAAAACACCCAAAAGCTCATTTATTATTCATTTATTCTGCCACTGCGACAAGAGCGGAAGGGCATCTGAGCTAAAGCCCCTGAGGAAAGGAATCGCAGCCGTCATGGACTTCTGTGTTTTAAGTTTTAAGTTAATTCTCTAAAAATAAATAAGTAAATAAATGGTGGTTCCAGTGTTGGGGGACAGTCATTTAAAGGGGCTCTAAAAACACTTCTCGACCAATCAGAAGCTTCAGCCGCCTTTTTGGCCCCGCCCACTTTAGTCTAAACGTTCCTAATCCGCTTTTATGTGGCGGCACTTCCGGTCGTGTCCGTGCAGAATTTGGGAAACGTTTTGCATCTCGGACATGACATAAAGTCGCTTCATTTGTGTAAAATGTTCAAGTTTCACGTGAAACAACAAGTCGCACGTCACGATTCTCTGGAGGATTTAAAGTGAAACTCGGCCACGTCTGAAGATAAAGTCCGATTCTAGAGGAGGTGGAATTCTGATTAAGTCCTGGTTTAGTCCTGGTTTAGTCCTGGTTTAGTCCTGATTTAGTCCTGATTTAGTCCTGGTTTAGTCCTGGTTTAGTCCTAATTTAGTCCTGGTTTAGTCCTGGTTTAGTCCTGATTTAGTCCTAATTTAGTCCTGATTTAGTCCTGATTTAGTCCTAATTTAGTCCTGATTTAGTCCTGGTTTAGTCCTGGTTTAGTCCTGATTTAGTCCTGGTTTAGTCCTGATTTAGTCCTAATTTAGTCCTGATTTAGTCCTGGTTTAGTCCTGGTTTAGTCCTGATTTAGTTCTGGTTTAGTCCTGGTTTAGTCCTGGTTTAGTCCTAATTTAGTCCTGGTTTAGTCCTGGTTTAGTCCTGATTTAGTCCTAATTTAGTCCTGATTTAGTCCTTGTTTAGTCCTGGTTTAGTCCTGGTTTAGTCCTAATTTAGTCCTGGTTTAGTCCTGGTTTAGTCCTGGTTTAGTCCTGATTTAGTCCTAATTTAGTCCTAATTTAGTCCTGGTTTAGTCCTGGTTTAGTCCTGGTTTAGTCCTAATTTAGTCCTGGTTTAGTCCTGATTTAGTCCTGATTTAGTCCTGATTTAATCCTGGTTTAGTCCTAATTTAGTCCTGGTTTAGTCCTGATTTAGTCCTGATTTAGTCCTGATTTAGTCCTGGTTTAGTCCTAATTTAGTCCTGGTTTAGTCCTGGTTTAGTCCTGGTTTAGTCCTGGTTTAGTCCTAATTTAGTCCTGGTTTAGTCCTTGTTTAGGCCTGATTTAGTCTTGGTTTAGTCCTTGTTTAGTCCTGATTTAGTCCTGGTTTAGTCCTGATTTAGTCCTAATTTAGTCCTGATTTAGTCCTGGTTTAGTCCTAATTTAGTCCTGGTTTAGTCCTGGTTTAGTCCTGGTTTAGTCCTAATTTAGTCCTGGTTTAGTCCTTGTTTAGTCCTGATTTAGTCTTGGTTTAGTCCTTGTTTAGTCCTGATTTATTCCTGGTTTAGTCCTGATTTAGTCCTAATTTAGTCCTGATTTAGTCCTGGTTTAGTCCTGGTTTAGTCCTGGTTTAGTCCTGGTTTAGTCCTGGTTTAGTCCTAATTTAGTCCTGGTTTAGTCCTGGTTTAGTCCTTCTTTTGTCCTGATTTAGTCCTAATTTAGTCCTGATTTAGTCCTGGTTTAGTCCTGGTTTAGTCCTAATTTAGTCCTGGTTCAGTCCTTGTTTAATCCTGATTTAGTCCTGGTTTAGTCCTGATTTAGTCCTGATTTAATCCTGGTTTAGTCCTAATTGAGTCCTGGTTTAGTCCTGGTTTAGTCCTGGTTCAGTCCTGGTTTAGTCCTGGTTTAGTCCTGGTTTAGTCCTAATTTAGTCCTGATTTAGTCCTGGTTTAGTCCTGGTTTAGTCCTAATTTAGTCCTGGTTTAGTCCTGGTTTAGTCCTGGTTTAGTCCTGGTTTAGTCCTAATTTAGTCCTGGTTTAGTCCTTGTTTAGTCCTGATTTAGTCTTGGTTTAGTCCTTGTTTAGTCCTGATTTAGTCCTGGTTTAGTCCTGATTTAGTCCTAATTTAGTCCTGATTTAGTCCTGGTTTAGTCCTGGTTTAGTCCTGGTTCAGTCCTGGTTTAGTCCTGGTTTAGTCCTTGTTTAGTCCTGATTTAGTCTTGGTTTAGTCCTTGTTTAGTCCTGATTTAGACCTGGTTTAGTCCTGATTTAGTCCTGATTTAGTCCTGATTTAATCCTGGTTTAGTCCTAATTTAGTCCTGGTTTAGTCCTGGTTTAGTCCTGGTTCAGTCCTGGTTCAGTCCTGGTTTAGTCCTGGTTTAGTCCTAATTTAGTCCTGGTTTAGTCCTGGTTTAGTCCTGATTTAGTCCTGACTTAATCCTGGTTTAGTCCTAATTTTGTCCTGGTTTAGTCCTGGTTTAGTCCTGGTTCAGTCCTGGTTTAGTCCTGATTTAGTCCTGGTTTAGTCCTGATTTAGACCTGGTTTAGTCCTGATTTAGTCCTGGTTTAGTCCTGGTTTAGTCCTGGTTTAGACCTGGTTTAGACGTGGTTTAGTCCTGATTTAGTCTTGGTTTAGTCCTGGTTTAGTCCTGGTTTAGTCCTGATTTAGTCCTGGTTTAGTCCGGATTTAGTCCTGGTTTAGTCCTGGTTTAGTCCTGGTGTAGTCCTGGTTTAGTCCTGGTGTAGTCCTCGTGTAGTCTTGGTGTAGTCTTGGTGTAGTCCTGGTTTAGTCCTGGTTTAGTCCTGGTTTAGACCTGGTTTAGTCCTGATTTAGTCCTGGTTTAGTCCTGGTGTAGTCCTGGTGTAGTCCTGATTTAGTCCTGGTTAAGTCCTGGTTTAGCCGTGGTTTAGTCCTGGTTTAGTCCTGGTTTAGTCCTGGTTTAGTCCTGGTTTAGTCCTGGTTTAGTCCTGGTTTAGTCCTGGTTTAGACCTGGTTTAGACCTGGTTTAGTCCTGGTTTAGACCTGGTTTAGTCCTGGTTTAGTCCTGGTTTAGTCCTGGTTTAGTCCTGGTTTAGAGACTCATCCTGAACCTTAGGAAACCTGTTTCACATGTTGTTTTTGGCGTTTCCGAAACCGCAGAAGCATCAGGACGATTTAAAGATGCGACGAGTCACAGAAAAAACCCCTAAAAGTGTCAAATTTCAATAAAATCGTGGTCTGTCCCTGAAGAAGCTGAACTCCACTTTATCAATCTTTTTACAAATCACTTCCGGGGCGCTCCGCAGTGTGCGACCCGTGTAGCTCGAGCAGTTGTGCGTGTTTGATGAAAGTTATCGGAGTGGTTGGTGTGTCATCTCCTCAATCGGCAATGTGGTCTCTTAAACTGGACTTGTTGATGTTTTGCGGACTGTTTCTCGCGGCCTGTTTAAGCCACGAGACAAACAAACCGACTGCGCTCTGGGGAGGTGCCCTCCCGCGGATCACCTTTAGCCGGGAATCTCTTCTTCAACTCCGGTTCCCCACGAGTGTCATGCCACCTCCAGATATCCCTCTGGAGCTTCGGAGAAAAGGGCGCCGTAAACGGGGGAAACGAGGTGGAATACACCGGAGAGTTAAACGCCTGAGCCTACAGGACCGCCGCAGGCTACCTGCTCTCCCCTCCATCCTGCTCGGGAACGCGCAGTCCCTCCGGAACAAGCTCGATGAGCTGGAAGCTTGGGCCACGGTCAGGCAGGAGATCAAGAATGCCTGCTTACTTTTCTTCACCGAATCCTGGCTCAACGACGCGGACCAGGATGAGGATCTGTCGCTGAGTGGTTTCGGGACTCCGCTCAGACTGGATCGCAACCGGGAAATAACCAACAAGACGCGCGGGGCGGCGTGTGCCGCTACATGAACAAAAGGAACTGTAAAACTGCTGTTGTTCAGGAGAGGATCTGTGCTCCTGACACTGAACTGTTGTCCATCTCCCTTCGGCCTTTTTACTGCCACGTGAGTTCCAACAGCTGTTTTTTCCTGACGTCTCTGTGCCCCCCGGGCTGACGCTGCAGCCGCCGCACAGCTGATCGGGGACGTCACGCACCGGCTCGATACAATCTGCCCCTACGCACCAAAATTCATTCTAGGGGACTTCAATCACTGTCGCCTTGATGACACTTTTAAGACCTACGAGCAGTACGTTACCTGTACCACAACACAGAGGAATACGACCATAGACTTGTGTTATGGTACAGTGAGTGGGGCGTACAAGTCTCTGCCGCTCCCTCCTCTCGGATCCTCCTACCACAACTGCGTCTATCTGATGCCACGGTACATCCCTGCGTTCAGACGCCTGCCGCGTGAGGAAAAACTGTGAAGTGTTGGACAGAGGACAGTATTTCCACACTTCAAGCCTCGTTTGAATGTACTGATTGGGACTGCTTCTTTGAAGGATGCGAGGATATAAATGACTTATGTGAATCCATCTCTGCATATGTCACTTTCTGTGTTGACTCCATCATTCCAACTAAAAATTGTGTTATTTATCCAAATAATAAACCGTGGATAACAAAAGATCTTAAATCAGTCATAAATAAAAAGAAAGTGATTTACTGCACTGGGAATGAATTGGAGAAAAAGGCCATTTCTAGGGAAGTGAAAGGAGAGATAAGAAAGGCCAAACTTAAATACAAAGATAAAGTTGAAGCCCAGTACAGCAGTGGAGACCTTAGAGCAGCTTGGCGGGGTATTAAGAACATGGCCTCTAGTAGCCACCAAAATGAGGACAGGAAACATGTAACTGTGAAGGGTGTGTCGGACGCGGAGTTGCCAAGTGCTTTTAATAATTTTTTCTCTCGGTTTGAAAGAGATGATGTTTTGAAAAATGTGTCAGACTGTAGGAACTCTCTTAAACCTTCAAATGTAATTGAGGTTTCACAGGATCAGGTCACTGCTTTACTAAAGAAAGTAAAGACAGGGAAGGCCAGGGGTCCTGATGCCATCTGTGGGCACAGACTGCACCACTGTGCCACCCAGCTCAGTGCTGTTTTCACTAGACTGTTTCAGATGTGCCGATCTTGGTCAAATTCCTTCTCTGTGGAAGACATCGACAGTGGTACCTCTCCCTAAATCGAACAAATCAAAGGAGTTGTTTGAGTTCAGGCCAGTGGCACATCTCACATCTTTAGTCATGAAGACTTTTGAACAGATTTTAAAGACTCAGATCTTGTTTTTAACTGAAGGGAAATTGGATCCACTACAGTTTGCGTATCAGCCCAATAAGGGAGTGGAGGATGCTAAACTTTTTTATTGAACAGTGTGTATAAGCACCTTGAAAATGCCAAGGCACATGTGAGACTTTTATTTGCGGACTTTTCCTCTGCTTTTAACAAAATGCAGCCCCATGTCCTGATTCAAAGACTGGCTTCAGATTTTAATCTTCCGGACCAGCTCCTTTTATTGATTTTAAACTTTCTCACCGACCGGGTCCAGCGTGTTTTTGTCAATGGACGATTGTCTCCTCCCTCTATCTCTAACACTGGATCACCTCAAGGTTGTGTGCTTTCACCTCTCCTTTTTATTTTGTACACAGACAGCTGCAGATCCTCAGAGGAAAACAGATTTCTCATCAAATTTTCGGATGACACGGTCCTGGTGTCACTACTTTCAGGATCTGAGGAGAATCATGGCCCTGCGCTGGGGCAGTTTGTCAAATGGTGTGAGGACAACTATCTGGATTTAAATGTTGCTAAAACCAAGGAGATGGTGATTGATTTTAGACGTACACCTTCTCACAGTGTTAGTGTCATCCACAGTGATGTTGTCGAAATTGTCGACAGTTACAAATATCTGGGCACTGTGATGGACAATAAACTGAAATTTGACATAAACACTGAAACCAGTGTTAAACGAGGGCAGCAGAGAATGAACCTGTTGAGAAAACTGAACTCTTTTAATGTAAACAAAACTATTCTCAACAACTTTTCTTGTTCTTTTATTGAAAGTCTGCTCACTTTCTCCTTCATTTGCTGGTTCCAGTCCCTGTCCTTGAAGGATAAAAACAAACTGCAGAACATTGTTAAAACTTGCTCAAAAATCATAGGGGTCAAACTGAGGGAGCTGTGTCTCTGTGGGAGGAGCGAGTGTCTCCTGGCTCCGCCCCTCCATCCTCTGACTCCTGACTTTATCCTGATGCCTTCAGGATGTCGTTTTTATGCTCCGGTACGGAAGACTAACCGCTTCTCCAATTCTTTTGTGCCTTCAGCTATTAAATTGCTAAATTCTGAGGGTTGTGTTTTTTGAGGTTTTTGCACTGTCATATGTATATTGTTCTTGAGTTCCACTTATGTCTGAATGGTCTGACACACTGTGTGTTTGTGCATGTGAGAACTGCTCTGTGAAAGCTGCAAACGAATTGCCCTCTGGGATCAATAAAGTTTTCTGATTCTGATTCTAATTTAGTCCTGATTTAGTCCTAATTTAGTCCTGATTTAGTCCTAATTTAGTCCTAATTTAGTCCTGATTTAGTCCTGATTCAGTCTTGATTTAGTCCTGTTTTAGTTCTGGTTTAGTCCTGGTTTAGTCCTGAGTTAGACCTGGTTTAGTCCTGGTTTAGTCCTAATTTAGTCCTGATTGAGTCCTGTTTTAGTCCTAATTTAGTCCTAGTTTAGTACTGGTTTAGTCCTGCTTTAGTTCTGGTTTAGTCCTGCTTTAGTCCTGGTTTAGTCCTGGTTTAGTCCTGCTTTAGTCCTGCTTTAGTCCTAATTTAGTCCTGGTTTAGTCCTGGTTTAGTCCTGGTTTAGACCTGGTTTAGTCCTAATTTAGTCCTGGTTTAGTCCTGGTTTAGTCCTGCTTTAGTCCTAATTTAGTCCTGGTTTAGTCCTAATTTAGTCCTGATTTAGTCCTGATTGAGTCCTGTTTTAGTCCTAATTTAGTCCTGGTTTAGTCCTGCTTTAGTTCTGGTTTAGTCCTGCTTTAGACCTGGCTTAGACCTGGTTTAGTCCTGGTTTAGTCCTTGTTTAGTCCTGCTTTAATCCTAATTTAGTTCTGGTTTAGTCCTAATTTAGTCCTGATTTAGTCCTAATTTAGTCCTGTTTTAGTCCTGATTGAGTCCTGTTTTAGTCCTAATTTAGTCCTGGTTTAGTCCTGGTTTAGTCCTAATTTAGTCCTGGTTTAGTTCTGGTTTAGTCCTAATTTAGTCCTGATTTAGTCCTAATTTAGTCCTGTTTTAGTCCTGATTGAGTCCTGTTTTAGTCCTAATTTAGTCCTGGTTTAGTCCTGCTTTAGTTCTGGTTTAGTCCTGGTTTAGTCCTGCTTTAATCCTAATTTAGTCCTGGTTTAGTCCTGGTTTAGTCCTAATTTAGTCCTAATTTAGTCCTAATTTAGTCCTGATTGAGTCCTGTTTTAGTCCTGATTGAGTCCTGTTTTAGTCCTGGTTTAGTCCTGCTTTAGATCTGGTTTAGTCCTGGTTTAGACCTGGTTTAGTCCTGGTTTAGTCCTGGTTTAGTCCTGCTTTAGTCCTAATTTAGTCCTGATTTAGTCCTAATTTAGTCCTGATTTAGTCCTAATTTAGTCCTAATTTAGTCCTGGTTTAGTCCTGGTTTAGTCCTGCTTTAGTTCTGGTTTAGTCCTGCTTTAGACCTGGCTTAGACCTGGTTTAGTCCTGGTTTAGTCCTGCTTTAATCCTAATTTAGTTCTGGTTTAGTCCTAATTTAGTCCTGATTTATTCCTGATTTAGTCCTGATTTAGTCCTAATTTAGTCCTGTTTTAGTCCTGATTGAGTCCTGTTTTAGTCCTAATTTAGTCCTGGTTTAGTCCTGCTTTAGTTCTGGTTTAGTCCTAATTTAGTCCTGGTTTAGTCCTGGTTTAGTCCTGCTTTAGTCCTAATTTAGTCCTGGTTTAGTCCTAATTTAGTCCTGATTTAGTCCTGATTTAGTCCTGTTTTAGTTCTGATTGAGTCCTGTTTTAGTCCTAATTTAGTCCTGGTTTAGTCCTGCTTTAGTTCTGGTTTAGTCCTGGTTTAGTCCTGCTTTAGACCTGGCTTAGACCTGGTTTAGTCCTGGTTTAGTCCTGCTTTAATCCTAATTTAGTTCTGGTTTAGTCCTAATTTAGTCCTGATTTAGTCCTGATTTAGTCCTAATTTAGTCCTGTTTTAGTCCTGATTTAGTCCTGTTTTAGTTCTGATTGAGTCCTGTTTTAGTCCTAATTTAGTCCTGGTTTAGTCCTGCTTTAGTTCTGGTTTAGTCCTGGTTTAGTCCTGCTTTAGACCTGGCTTAGACCTGGTTTAGTCCTGGTTTAGTCCTGCTTTAATCCTAATTTAGTTCTGGTTTAGTCCTAATTTAGTCCTGATTTAGTCCTGATTTAGTCCTAATTTAGTCCTGTTTTAGTCCTGATTGAGTCCTGTTTTAGTCCTAATTTAGTCCTGGTTTAGTCCTGCTTTAGTTCTGGTTTAATCCTGGTTTAGTCCTGCTTTAATCCTAATTTAGTCCTGGTTTAGTCCTGGTTTAGTCCTAATTTAGTCCTAATTTAGTCCTAATTTAGTCCTGATTGAGTCCTGTTTTAGTCCTGATTGAGTCCTGTTTTAGTCCTGGTTTAGTCCTGCTTTAGATCTGGTTTAGTCCTGGTTTAGACCTGGTTTAGTCCTGGTTTAGTCCTGGTTTAGTCCTGCTTTAGTCCTGCTTTAGTCCTAATTTAGTCCTAATTTAGTCCTGATTTAGTCCTAATTTAGTCCTGATTTAGTCCTAATTTAGTCTTAATTTAGTCCTGATTTAGTCCTGATTCAGTCTTGATTTAGTCCTGTTTTAGTTCTGGTTTAGTCCTGGTTTAGTCCTGATTTAGACCTGGTTTAGTCCTGGTTTAGTCCTAATTTAGTCCTGATTGAGTCCTGTTTTAGTCCTAATTTAGTCCTAGTTTAGTACTGGTTTAGTCCTGCTTTAGTTCTGGTTTAGTCCTGCTTTAGACCTGGTTTAGTCCTGGTTTAGTCCTGCTTTAGTCCTAATTTAGTCCTGGTTTAGTCCTGGTTTAGTCCTGGTTTAGACCTGGTTTAGTCCTGGTTTAGTCCTAATTTAGTCCTGGTTTAGTCCTGCTTTAGTCCTAATTTAGTCCTAATTTAGTCCTGGTTTAGTCCTAATTTAGTCCTGATTTAGTCCTGATTGAGTCCTGTTTTAGTCCTGGTTTAGTCCTGCTTTAGTTCTGGTTTAGTCCTGGTTTAGTCCTGCTTTAGACCTGGCTTAGACCTGGTTTAGTCCTGGTTTAGTCCTTGTTTAGTCCTGCTTTAATCCTAATTTAGTTCTGGTTTAGTCCTAATTTAGTCCTGATTTAGTCCTAATTTAGTCCTGTTTTAGTCCTGATTGAGTCCTGTTTTAGTCCTAATTTAGTCCTGGTTTAGTCCTAATTTAGTCCTGGTTTAGTCCTAATTTAGTCCTGATTTAGTCCTGATTTAGTCCTAATTTAGTCCTGTTTTAGTCCTGATTGAGTCCTGTTTTAGTCCTAATTTAGTCCTGGTTTAGTCCTGCTTTAGTTCTGGTTTAGTCCTGGTTTAGTCCTGCTTTAATCCTAATTTAGTCCTGGTTTAGTCCTAATTTAGTCCTGATTGAGTCCTGTTTTAGTCCTGATTGAGTCCTGTTTTAGTCCTGGTTTAGTCCTGCTTTAGATCTGGTTTAGTCCTGGTTTAGACCTGGTTTAGACCTGGTTTAGTCCTGGTTTAGTCCTGCTTTAGTCCTAATTTAGTCCTGATTTAGTCCTAATTTAGTCCTGATTTAGTCCTAATTTAGTCCTAATTTAGTCCTAATTTAGTCCTGGTTTAGTCCTGCTTTAGTTCTGGTTTAGTCCTGCTTTAGACCTGGCTTAGACCTGGTTTAGTCCTGCTTTAATCCTAATTTAGTTCTGGTTTAGTCCTAATTTAGTCCTGATTTATTCCTGATTTAGTCCTGATTTAGTCCTAATTTAGTCCTGTTTTAGTCCTGATTGAGTCCTGTTTTAGTCCTAATTTAGTCCTGGTTTAGTCCTGCTTTAGTTCTGGTTTAGTCCTAATTTAGTACTGGTTTAGTCCTGGTTTAGTCCTGCTTTAGTCCTAATTTAGTCCTGGTTTAGTCCTAATTTAGTCCTGATTTAGTCCTGATTTAGTCCTGTTTTAGTTCTGATTGAGTCCTGTTTTAGTCCTAATTTAGTCCTGGTTTAGTCCTGCTTTAGTTCTGGTTTAGTCCTGGTTTAGTCCTGCTTTAGACCTGGCTTAGACCTGGTTTAGTCCTGCTTTAATCCTAATTTAGTTCTGGTTTAGTCCTAATTTAGTCCTGATTTAGTCCTGATTTAGTCCTAATTTAGTCCTGTTTTAGTCCTGATTGAGTCCTGTTTTAGTCCTAATTTAGTCCTGGTTTAGTCCTGCTTTAGTTCTGGTTTAATCCTGGTTTAGCCCTGCTTTAATCCTAATTTAGTCCTGGTTTAGTCCTGGTTTAGTCCTAATTTAGTCCTAATTTAGTCCTGATTGAGTCCTGTTTTAGTCCTGATTGAGTCCTGTTTTAGTCCTGGTTTAGTCCTGCTTTAGATCTGGTTTAGTCCTGGTTTAGACCTGGTTTAGTCCTGGTTTAGTCCTGGTTTAGTCCTGCTTTAGTCCTGCTTTAGTCCTAATTTAGTCCTAATTTAGTCCTGATTTAGTCCTAATTTAGTCCTGATTTAGTCCTAATTTAGTCTTAATTTAGTCCTGATTTAGTCCTGATTCAGTCTTGATTTAGTCCTGTTTTAGTTCTGGTTTAGTCCTGGTTTAGTCCTGATTTAGACCTGGTTTAGTCCTGGTTTAGTCCTAATTTAGTCCTGATTGAGTCCTGTTTTAGTCCTAATTTAGTCCTAGTTTAGTACTGGTTTAGTCCTGCTTTAGTTCTGGTTTAGTCCTGCTTTAGACCTGGTTTAGTCCTGCTTTAGTCCTGGTTTAGTCCTGCTTTAGTCCTAATTTAGTCCTGGTTTTGTCCTGGTTTAGTCCTGGTTTAGTCCTGGTTTAGACCTGGTTTAGTCCTGGTTTAGTCCTAATTTAGTCCTGGTTTAGTCCTGCTTTAGTCCTAATTTAGTCCTGGTTTAGTCCTAATTTAGTCCTGATTTAGTCCTGATTTAGTCCTGTTTTAGTTCTGGTTTAGTCCTGGTTTAGTCCTGATTTAGACCTGGTTTAGTCCTGGTTTAGTCCTAATTTAGTCCTGATTGAGTCCTGTTTTAGTCCTAATTTAGTCCTAGTTTAGTACTGGTTTAGTCCTGCTTTAGTTCTGGTTTAGTCCTGCTTTAGACCTGGTTTAGTCCTGGTTTAGTCCTGCTTTAGTCCTAATTTAGTCCTGGTTTTGTCCTGGTTTAGTCCTGGTTTAGTCCTGGTTTAGACCTGGTTTAGTCCTGGTTTAGTCCTAATTTAGTCCTGGTTTAGTCCTGGTTTAGTCCTGCTTTAGTCCTAATTTAGTCCTGGTTTAGTCCTAATTTAGTCCTGATTTAGTCCTGATTTAGTCCTGTTTTAGTTCTGATTGAGTCCCGTTTTAGTCCTAATTTAGTCCTGGTTTAGTCCTGCTTTAGTTCTGGTTTAGTCCTGGTTTAGTCCTGCTTTAGACCTGGCTTAGACCTGGTTTAGTCCTGCTTTAATCCTAATTTAGTTCTGGTTTAGTCCTAATTTAGTCCTGATTTAGTCCTGATTTAGTCCTAATTTAGTCCTGTTTTAGTCCTGATTGAGTCCTGTTTTAGTCCTAATTTAGTCCTGGTTTAGTCCTGCTTTAGTTCTGGTTTAATCCTGGTTTAGTCCTGCTTTAATCCTAATTTAGTCCTGGTTTAGTCCTGGTTTAGTCCTAATTTAGTCCTAATTTAGTCCTGATTGAGTCCTGTTTTAGTCCTGATTGAGTCCTGTTTTAGTCCTGGTTTAGTCCTGCTTTAGATCTGGTTTAGACCTGGTTTAGTCCTGGTTTAGTCCTGGTTTAGTCCTGCTTTAGTCCTGCTTTAGTCCTAATTTAGTCCTAATTTAGTCCTGATTTAGTCCTAATTTAGTCCTGATTTAGTCCTAATTTAGTCTTAATTTAGTCCTGATTTAGTCCTGATTCAGTCTTGATTTAGTCCTGTTTTAGTTCTGGTTTAGTCCTGGTTTAGTCCTGATTTAGACCTGGTTTAGTCCTGGTTTAGTCCTAATTTAGTCCTGATTGAGTCCTGTTTTAGTCCTAATTTAGTCCTAGTTTAGTACTGGTTTAGTCCTGCTTTAGTTCTGGTTTAGTCCTGCTTTAGACCTGGTTTAGTCCTGGTTTAGTCCTGGTTTAGTCCTGCTTTAGTCCTAATTTAGTCCTGGTTTTGTCCTGGTTTAGTCCTGGTTTAGTCCTGGTTTAGACCTGGTTTAGTCCTGGTTTAGTCCTAATTTAGTCCTGGTTTAGTCCTGGTTTAGTCCTGCTTTAGTCCTAATTTAGTCCTGGTTTAGTCCTAATTTAGTCCTGATTTAGTCCTGATTTAGTCCTGTTTTAGTTCTGATTGAGTCCCGTTTTAGTCCTAATTTAGTCCTGGTTTAGTCCTGCTTTAGTTCTGGTTTAGTCCTGGTTTAGTCCTGCTTTAGACCTGGCTTAGACCTGGTTTAGTCCTGGTTTAGTCCTGGTTTAGTCCTGCTTTAATCCTAATTTAGTCCTGATTTAGTCCTAATTTAGTCCTGTTTTAGTCCTGATTGAGTCCTGTTTTAGTCCTAATTTAGTACTGGTTTAGTCCTGGTTTAGTCCTGGTTTAGTCCTGGTTTAGTCCTGCTTTAGTTCTGGTTTAGTCCTGGTTTAGTCCTGTTTTAGTCCTAATTTAGTCCTGGTTTAGACCTGGTTTAGACCTGGTTTAGTCCTGGTTCAGTCCTGGTTTAGTCCTGGTTTAGTCCTGGTTTAGTCCTGCTTTAGTCCTGGTTTTGTCCTGGTTTAGTCCTGGTTTAGTCCTGGTTTAGACCTGGTTTAGTCCTGGTTTAGTCCTAATTTAGTCCTGGTTTAGTCCTGGTTTAGTCCTGCTTTAGTCCTAATTTAGTCCTGGTTTAGTCCTAATTTAGTCCTGATTTAGTCCTGTTTTAGTTCTGATTGAGTCCCGTTTTAGTCCTAATTTAGTCCTGGTTTAGTCCTGCTTTAGTTCTGGTTTAGTCCTGGTTTAGTCCTGCTTTAGACCTGTCTTAGACCTGGTTTAGTCCTGGTTTAGTCCTGCTTTAGTCCTAATTTAGTCCTGGTTTAGTCCTAATTTAGTCCTGATTTAGTCCTGATTTAGTCCTGTTTTAGTTCTGATTGAGTCCCGTTTTAGTCCTAATTTAGTCCTGGTTTAGTCCTGCTTTAGTTCTGGTTTAGTCCTGGTTTAGTCCTGCTTTAGACCTGGCTTAGACCTGGTTTAGTCCTGCTTTAATCCTAATTTAGTTCTGGTTTAGTCCTAATTTAGTCCTGATTTAGTCCTGCTTTAGTCCTAATTTAGTCCTAATTTAGTCCTGATTTAGTCCTAATTTAGTCCTGATTTAGTCCTAATTTAGTCTTAATTTAGTCCTGATTTAGTCCTGATTCAGTCTTGATTTAGTCCTGTTTTAGTTCTGGTTTAGTCCTGGTTTAGTCCTGATTTAGACCTGGTTTAGTCCTGGTTTAGTCCTAATTTAGTCCTGATTGAGTCCTGTTTTAGTCCTAATTTAGTCCTAGTTTAGTACTGGTTTAGTCCTGCTTTAGTTCTGGTTTAGTCCTGCTTTAGACCTGGTTTAGTCCTGGTTTAGTCCTGGTTTAGTCCTGCTTTAGTCCTAATTTAGTCCTGGTTTTGTCCTGGTTTAGTCCTGGTTTAGACCTGGTTTAGTCCTCGTTTAGTCCTAATTTAGTCCTGGTTTAGTCCTGGTTTAGTCCTGCTTTAGTCCTAATTTAGTCCTGGTTTAGTCCTAATTTAGTCCTGATTTAGTCCTGATTTAGTCCTGTTTTAGTTCTGGTTTAGTCCTGGTTTAGTCCTGATTTAGACCTGGTTTAGTCCTGGTTTAGTCCTAATTTAGTCCTGATTGAGTCCTGTTTTAGTCCTAATTTAGTCCTAGTTTAGTACTGGTTTAGTCCTGCTTTAGTTCTGGTTTAGTCCTGCTTTAGACCTGGTTTAGTCCTGGTTTAGTCCTGGTTTAGTCCTGCTTTAGTCCTAATTTAGTCCTGGTTTTGTCCTGGTTTAGTCCTGGTTTAGTCCTGGTTTAGACCTGGTTTAGTCCTGGTTTAGTCCTAATTTAGTCCTGGTTTAGTCCTGGTTTAGTCCTGCTTTAGTCCTAATTTAGTCCTGGTTTAGTCCTAATTTAGTCCTGATTTAGTCCTGATTTAGTCCTGTTTTAGTTCTGATTGAGTCCCGTTTTAGTCCTAATTTAGTCCTGGTTTAGTCCTGCTTTAGTTCTGGTTTAGTCCTGGTTTAGTCCTGCTTTAGACCTGGCTTAGACCTGGTTTAGTCCTGCTTTAATCCTAATTTAGTTCTGGTTTAGTCCTAATTTAGTCCTGATTTAGTCCTAATTTAGTCCTGTTTTAGTCCTGATTGAGTCCTGTTTTAGTCCTAATTTAGTCCTGGTTTAGTCCTGCTTTAGT
The DNA here is from genome assembly GCA_030686955.1 of Odontamblyopus rebecca. NCBI lineage: Eukaryota > Metazoa > Chordata > Actinopteri > Gobiiformes > Gobiidae > Odontamblyopus > Odontamblyopus rebecca. The sequence goes on from CM060655.1 coordinate 43,168,580, forward strand.
TCTGGTTTAATCCTGGTTTAGTCCTGCTTTAATCCTAATTTAGTCCTGGTTTAGTCCTGGTTTAGTCCTAATTTAGTCCTAATTTAGTCCTGATTGAGTCCTGTTTTAGTCCTGATTGAGTCCTGTTTTAGTCCTGGTTTAGTCCTGCTTTAGATCTGGTTTAGTCCTGGTTTAGACCTGGTTTAGTCCTGGTTTAGTCCTGGTTTAGTCCTGCTTTAGTCCTAATTTAGTCCTAATTTAGTCCTGATTTAGTCCTAATTTAGTCCTGATTTAGTCCTAATTTAGTCTTAATTTAGTCCTGATTTAGTCCTGATTCAGTCTTGATTTAGTCCTGTTTTAGTTCTGGTTTAGTCCTGGTTTAGTCCTGATTTAGACCTGGTTTAGTCCTGGTTTAGTCCTAATTTAGTCCTGATTGAGTCCTGTTTTAGTCCTAATTTAGTCCTAGTTTAGTACTGGTTTAGTCCTGCTTTAGTTCTGGTTTAGTCCTGCTTTAGACCTGGTTTAGTCCTGGTTTAGTCCTGGTTTAGTCCTGCTTTAGTCCTAATTTAGTCCTGGTTTTGTCCTGGTTTAGTCCTGGTTTAGTCCTGGTTTAGACCTGGTTTAGTCCTGGTTTAGTCCTAATTTAGTCCTGGTTTAGTCCTGCTTTAGTCCTAATTTAGTCCTGGTTTAGTCCTAATTTAGTCCTGATTTAGTCCTGATTTAGTCCTGTTTTAGTTCTGATTGAGTCCCGTTTTAGTCCTAATTTAGTCCTGGTTTAGTCCTGCTTTAGTTCTGGTTTAGTCCTGGTTTAGTCCTGCTTTAGACCTGGCTTAGACCTGGTTTAGTCCTGCTTTAATCCTAATTTAGTTCTGGTTTAGTCCTAATTTAGTCCTGATTTAGTCCTGATTTAGTCCTAATTTAGTCCTGTTTTAGTCCTGATTGAGTCCTGTTTTAGTCCTAATTTAGTCCTGGTTTAGTCCTGCTTTAGTTCTGGTTTAATCCTGGTTTAGTCCTGCTTTAATCCTAATTTAGTCCTGGTTTAGTCCTGGTTTAGTCCTAATTTAGTCCTAATTTAGTCCTGATTGAGTCCTGTTTTAGTCCTGATTGAGTCCTGTTTTAGTCCTGGTTTAGTCCTGCTTTAGATCTGGTTTAGTCCTGGTTTAGACCTGGTTTAGTCCTGGTTTAGTCCTGGTTTAGTCCTGCTTTAGTCCTGCTTTAGTCCTAATTTAGTCCTAATTTAGTCCTGATTTAGTCCTAATTTAGTCCTGATTTAGTCCTAATTTAGTCTTAATTTAGTCCTGATTTAGTCCTGATTCAGTCTTGATTTAGTCCTGTTTTAGTTCTGGTTTAGTCCTGGTTTAGTCCTGATTTAGACCTGGTTTAGTCCTGGTTTAGTCCTGGTTTAGTCCTGGTGTAGTCCTGCTTTAGTTCTGGTTTTGTCCTGGTTTAGTCCTAATTTAGTCCTGATTTAGTCCTGTTTTAGTTCTGATTTAGTCCTGATTTAGTCCTGTTTTAGTTCTGATTGAGTCCCGTTTTAGTCCTAATTTAGTCCTGGTTTAGTCCTGCTTTAGTTCTGGTTTAGTCCTGGTTTAGTCCTGCTTTAGACCTGGCTTAGACCTGGTTTAGTCCTGGTTTAGTCCTGGTTTAGTCCTGCTTTAATCCTAATTTAGTCCTGATTTAGTCCTAATTTAGTCCTGTTTTAGTCCTGATTGAGTCCTGTTTTAGTCCTAATTTAGTACTGGTTTAGTCCTGGTTTAGTCCTGGTTTAGTCCTGGTTTAGTCCTGCTTTAGTTCTGGTTTAGTCCTGGTTTAGTCCTGTTTTAGTCCTAATTTAGTCCTGGTTTAGACCTGGTTTAGACCTGGTTTAGTCCTGGTTCAGTCCTGGTTTAGTCCTGGTTTAGTCCTGGTTTAGTCCTGCTTTAGTCCTGGTTTTGTCCTGGTTTAGTCCTGGTTTAGTCCTGGTTTAGACCTGGTTTAGTCCTGGTTTAGTCCTAATTTAGTCCTGGTTTAGTCCTGGTTTAGTCCTGCTTTAGTCCTAATTTAGTCCTGGTTTAGTCCTAATTTAGTCCTGATTTAGTCCTGTTTTAGTTCTGATTGAGTCCCGTTTTAGTCCTAATTTAGTCCTGGTTTAGTCCTGCTTTAGTTCTGGTTTAGTCCTGGTTTAGTCCTGCTTTAGACCTGGCTTAGACCTGGTTTAGTCCTGGTTTAGTCCTGGTTTAGTCCTGCTTTAATCCTAATTTAGTCCTGATTTAGTCCTAATTTAGTCCTGTTTTAGTCCTGATTGAGTCCTGTTTTAGTCCTAATTTAGTACTGGTTTAGTCCTGGTTTAGTCCTGGTTTAGTCCTGGTTTAGTCCTGCTTTAGTTCTGGTTTAGTCCTGGTTTAGTCCTGTTTTAGTCCTAATTTAGTCCTGGTTTAGACCTGGTTTAGACCTGGTTTAGACCTGGTTTAGTCCTGGTTCAGTCCTGGTTTAGTCCTGGTTTAGTCCTGGTTTAGTCCTAATTTAGTCCTGGTTCAGTCCTGGTTTAGTCCTAATTTAGTCCTGGTTTAGTCCTGGTTTAGTCCTGATTTAGTCCTGATTTAGTCCTGGTTCAGTCCTGGTTTAGTCCTGGTTTAGTCCTGATTTAGTCCTGGTTTAGTCCTGATTTAGTCCTGATTTAGTCCTGGTTTAGTCCTGGTTTAGTCCTGGTTTAGTCCTAATTTAGTCCTGGTTTAGTCCTTGTTTAGTCCTGATTTAGTCCTGGTTTAGTCCTGGTTTAGTCCTAATTTAGTCCTGGTTTAGTCCTGGTTTAGTCCTGGTTCAGTCCTGGTTTAGTCCTGATTTAGTCCTGGTTTAGTCCTGGTTTAGTCCTAATTTAGTCCTGGTTTAGTCCTGGTTTAGTCCTGGTTTAGTCCTGGTTTAGACCTGGTTTAGACCTGGTTTAATCCTGGTTTAGTCCTGGTTTAATCCTGGTTTAGTCCTGGTTTAGTCCTGGTTTAGTCCTGGTTTAGTCCTTGTTCAGTCCTGGTTCAGTCCTGGTTTAATCCTGGTTTAGTCCTGGTTCAGTCCTGGTTTAGTCCTGCTTTAGTCCTGATTTAGTCCTAATTTAGTCCTGATTTAGTCCTAATTTAGTCCTAATTTAGTCCTGATTTAGTCCTGATTCAGACTTGATTTAGTCCTAATTTAGTCCTGGTTTAGTCCTGCTTTAGTCCTAATTTAGTCCTGATTTAGTCCTGATTCAGTCTTGATTTAGTCCTAATTTAGTCCTGGTTTAGTCCTGGTTTAGTCCTGGTTTAGTCCTGCTTTAGACCTGGTTTAGACCTGGTTTAGTCCTGGTTTAGTCCTGGTTTAGGAGGAGGAGAGGAGGAAGAAGAGGAGGAGGAGGAGAGGAGAGGAGGAAAAGGACTAAACCAGGAGTAAACCAGGACTAAACCGGGTCTAAACCAGGACTAAAGCAGGACTAAACCAGGACTAAACCGGGTCTAAACCAGGACTGAACCAGGACTAAACCAGGACTGAACCAGGACTAAACCAGGACTAAATCAGGACTAAAGCTTTTCCTAAATGTGCCGTGTTTGGTGTAAGAGAAGAACAGACGAGACACTGAGGAGCACATGAGCTCACAGAGAAGGGCGTCCTGCAGGGGGCGCTAGGACCTCCTCACTTGCACCAGAGACACAGAACTGACCCCCCGCCCCCCCCTCAGTCCAAAGCCCAAGAACAGAGGCTCAGTGAAGGAGGCGCTGAAGGTGTGGAGGTGGAACAGACTTTCTCCAGAGACCTGAAAGAAGGACAGAACTCCAGCCTCAGAGTCCAGGAACACACCCACAGTGAAGGAGGAGGAGGAGGAGGAAGGGTTTAAACACATCAGGCCTTTTTGTCTCATTGTTTTTGTGTAAAAAAGAGAATTCTCTTCTCTGGATCCTCATCGTCCAGGACTGATCATTGTGTCCAAACCCACACTCCAAACCGTCTCCTCTTCTTCTGATTCCTCTGTAACTCACGGCTACATCAACATCCCCCCTGCACAGCACCTCCCAGTAACAGCGCCCCCTGAGGCCGGAGGAGCCCAGGACCTGACGCCAGTCTGTGAATCTGTCCTCATGAGGAGGAGGAGGAGGAGGTGAAAACAGAGAGAATCCCACACTCCGTTTGTCCTCAGACACTGTGAGTCGTCCGTGTGCCGTGTTTGGATCCAGGGTGAGCTCACAATAATCTGAAACAAACACAACAATCAGGACTAAAGTTGTAAAGAGTTTGTCCTGAAAGAGCGACTGAGGTAAACTTCACATTATTCTCATGTTTTCTAATGTTTCTATCAAGAGGAAGAACAGGAAACACTTGAGTGTTTTTATTCTAACGTCCTGATGAGTTGGATCCATTTTCCTGTCGTTTGAAATGGCGTCTGTGTAAATAAATGAGAACAGATCATTGGATCATTTCTGTTGTAAGACGCTCGTCTTGGCTCATGTCGGGCTCCAAAATCCTCTTTGTTTAGTTCAGTTCAAACCCTCATCAGTGTTTTCAACGCTTCAAATCCTCTTCAAAAGTTCTCGTGCACTTTGAAAATGTGTGATTTTTGTGGAGCTGCAGCTCGTCTCGTCCCTAAATGTGTTCACAAGTTCTTTGGAATAAATAAATCCAGATCTGCCCAGACACGTGTCAGTCCCACAAGTGAAGCTCGACCCATTCAAATAATACTCACATTTTCTGAGACCTGGAACCATCCAGCGCTTTCCAGAAGGATCCAACCTGGAACACACAAGTCCAGTTTAGACCAGACCAGAGACCAGACCAGAGACCAGACCAGAGACCAGACCAGAGACCAGAGACCAGACCAGAGACCAGACCAGAGACCAGAGACCAGAGACCAGAGACCAGACCAGAGACCAGACCAGAGACCAGAGACCAGACCAGAGACCAGACCAGAGACCAGACCAGAGACCAGAGACCAGAGACCAGACCAGAGACCAGACCAGAGACCAGAGACCAGAGACCAGACCAGAGACCAGAGACCAGAGACCAGAGACCAGACCAGAGACCAGACCAGAGACCAGACCAGAGACCAGACTAGACTAGACCAGACCAGACCAGAGACCAGAGACCAGACCAGACCAGAGACCAGAGACCAGAGACCAGACCAGAGACCAGAGACCAGAGACCAGACCAGAGACCAGAGGCCAGACCAGAGACCAGAGGCCAGACCAGAGACCAGACCAGAGGCCAGAGACCAGAGGCCAGACCAGAGACCAGACACCAGAGACCAGAGACCAGACCAGAGACCAGACCAGAGACCAGACCAGAGACCAGAGACCAGACCAGAGGCCAGACCAGAGACCAGAGGCCAGACCAGAGACCAGACCAGAGACCAGACCAGAGACCAGACCAGAGACCAGACCAGAGACCAGGCCAGACCAGACCAGAGGCCAGACCAGAGACCAGAGACCAGAGGCCAGACCAGAGACCAGACCAGAGACCAGACCAGAGACCAGAGACCAGACCAGAGACCAGACCAGAGACCAGACCAGAGACCAGACCAGAGACCAGGCCAGAGACCAGAGACCAGACCAGAGACCAGACCAGAGACCAGACCAGAGACCAGACCAGAGACCAGAGACCAGAGACCAGAGACCAGACCAGAGACCAGAGACCAGACACCAGAGACCAGAGACCAGAGACCAGAGACCAGACACCAGAGACCAGACCAGAGACCGGAGACCAGAGACCAGACCAGACCAGAGACCAGAGACCAGAGACCAGACCAGAGACCAGACCAGAGACCAGAGACCAGAGACCAGACCAGAGACCAGACCAGAGACCAGAGACCAGACCAGAGACCAGAGACCAGAGAACAGAGACCAGAGACCAGAGACCAGAGACCAGACCAGAGACCAGAGACCACAGACCAGACCAGAGACCACAGACCAGAGACCAGAGACCAGACCAGAGACAAGAGACCAGACCAGAGACCAGACCAGAGACCACAGACCAGAGACCAGAGACCAGACCAGAGACCAGACCAGAGACCACAGACCAGAGACAAGAGACCAGACCAGAGACCAGAGACCAGACCAGAGACCAGAGAACAGAGACCAGAGACCAGACCAGAGACCACAGACCAGAGACCAGACCAGAGACCACAGACCAGAGACCAGACCAGAGACCAGAGACAAGAGACCAGACCAGAGACCAGAGACCAGACCAGAGACCAGACCAGAGACCACAGACCAGAGACCAGACCAGAGACCAGAGACCAGACCAGAGACCAGAGACAAGAGACCAGACCAGAGACCAGACCAGAGACCAGAGACCAGACCAGAAAACAGAGACCAGAGACCAGAGACCAGACCAGAGACCAGAGACCAGAGACAAGACCAGAGACCAGAGACCAGACCAGAGACCAGAGATCAGACCAGACCAGAGACCAGAAACCAGAGACCAGACCAGAGATCAGACCAGACCAGAGACCAGACCAGAGACCAGAGACCAGACCAGACCAGACCAGAGACCAGACCAGAGACAAGAGACCAGACCAGAGATCAGACCAGACCAGAGACCAGAGACCAGACCAGAGACCAGAGACCAGAGACCAGACCAGAGACCAGAGACCAGACCAGAGACCAGAGACCAGACCACACCAGACCAGACCAGAGACCACAGACCAGAGATCAGACCAGAGACCAGAACGGAGACCAGACACCAGACCAGAGACAAGAGACCAGACCAGAGACCAGACCAGAGACCAGAGACCAGACCAGACCAGAGACCAGACCAGAGACAAGAGACCAGACCAGAGACCAGACCAGAGACCAGACCAGAGACCAGAGCAGACCAGAGACCAGAGACCAGACCAGAGACCAGACCAGAGACCAGAGCAGAGACCAGAGACCAGACCAGAGACCAGACCAGAGACCAGAGACCAGACCAGACCAGAGACCAGACCAGAGACAAGAGACCAGACCAGAGACCAGAGAACAGACCAGAGACCAGAGACCAGACCAGAAACCAGAGACCAGACCAGAGACCACAGACCAGAGACCAGACCAGAGACCAGAGACAAGAGACCAGACCAGAGAACAGAGACCAGAGACCAGAGACCAGACCAGAGACCAGACCAGAGACCACAGACCAGAGACCAGACCAGAGACCAGAGACCAGACCAGAGACCAGAGACAAGAGACCAGACCAGAGACCAGACCAGAGACCAGACCAGACCAGACCAGAGACCAGACCAGAGACCAGAGACCAGAGACCAGAGATCAGACCAGACCAGAGACCAGAGACGAGACCAGACCAGAGACCAGACCAGAGACCAGAGATCAGACCAGACCAGAGACCAGAGACCAGACCAGAGACCAGAGATAAGAGATCAGACCAGAGACCAGACCAGAGACCAGAGACCAGACCAGAGACCAGACCAGAGACCAGAGACCAGACCAGAGACCAGAGACCAGACACCAGACCAGAGACAAGAGACCAGACCAGAGACCAGAGACCAGACCACACCAGACCAGACCAGACCAGAGACCACAGACCAGAGATCAGACCAGAGACCAGACCAGAGACCAGAGACCAGAGACCAGAGACCAGAGACCAGAGACCAGACCAGAGACCAGACCAGAGACCACAGACCACAGACCACAGACCAGACCAGAGACCACAGACCAGAGATCAGACCAGAGACCAGACCAGACACCAGACCAGAGACAAGAGACCAGACCAGAGACCAGAGACCAGACCAGACCAGAGACCAGACCAGAGACAAGAGACCAGACCAGAGACCAGACCAGAGACCAGACCAGACCAGAGACCAGACCAGAGACCAGAGACCAGACCAGAGACCAGACCAGAGACCAGAGCAGACCAGAGACCAGAGACCAGACCAGAGACAAGAGACCAGACCAGAGACCAGACCAGAGACCAGACCAGAGACCAGAGCAGAGACCAGAGACCAGACCAGAGACCAGACCAGAGACCAGAGACCAGACCAGACCAGAGACCAGAGACCAGACCAGAGACCAGACCAGAGACCAAACCAGAGGCCAGACCAGAGACCAGAGCAGAGACCAAACCAGAGACCAGAGACTAGACCAGAGACCAGACCAGAGACCAGACCAGAGACCAGACCAGAGGCCAGACCAGAGACAAGAGACCAGACCAGAGACCAGACCAGAGACCAGACCAGAGACCAGACCACAGACCACAGACCAGACCAGAGACGAGAGACCAGAGACCAGACCAGAGACCAGACCAGAGACCAGACCAGAGACCAGAGACCAAACCAGAGGCCAGACCAGAGACCAGACCACAGACCACAGACCAGACCAGAGACGAGAGACCAGAGACCAGACCAGAGACCAGACCAGAGACCAGACCAGAGACAAGAGACCAGACCAGAGGCCAGACCAAAGGCCAGACCAGAGACCAGACCAGAGGCCAGACCAGAGACCAGACCAGAGACCAGACCAGAGGCCAGACCAGAGACCAGACCAGAGACCAGACCAGAGGCCAGAGACCAGACCAGAGGCCAGACCAGAGACCAGAGACCAGAGACCAAACCAGAGGCCAGACCAGAGACCAGAGACCAGACCAGAGGCCAGAGTCCAGAGCAGAGACCAGACCAGAGACCAGACCAGAGACCAGTGACCAGAGACCAGACCATAGACCAGAGACCAGAGACCAGACCAGAGACCAGAGACCAGACCAGAGACCAGAGCCCAGAGACCAGAGGCCAGACCAGAGACCAGAGACGAGACCAGAGACCAGACCAGAGACCAGACCAGAGACCAGACCAGAGTCTCACCTGACGGTCAGCAGAGGGCGCTGGTCCTGCAGAGCGGTCAGGAGCTCTGCTGAGGCTCCTGGATGGTTGTAGCTCAGGTCGAAGTGTCTCAGGTGGGAGGAGGCGGAGCTCAGAGCTGAGGCCAGAGCAGCTCCGCCCCTTTCTGAGACCAGACACCCAGACAGCCTAAAGACACAGATTACACTCATGTGAACACAAGGGGGCAGCATTACACTCATGTGAACACAAGGGGGCAGCATTACACTCATGTGAACACAAGGGGGCAGCATTACACTCATGTGAACACAAGGGGGCAGCATTACACTCATGTGAACACAAGGGGCAGCATTACACTCATGTGAACACAAGGGGCAGCATTACACTCATGTGAACACAAGGGGCAGCATTACACTCATGTGAACACAAGGGGCAGCATTACACTCATGTGAACACAAGGGGCAGCATTACACTCATGTGAACACAAGGGGCAGCATTACACTCATGTGAACACAAGGGGGCAGCATTACACTCATGTGAACACAAGGGGCAGCATTACACTCATGTGAACACAAGGGGCAGCATTACACTCATGTGAACACATGAGGTGTTTATTCATATTGATTTAAAAACGTCCTAATTTAGACTTTTAGATCGTTTTTAAGTATTTATCAAAGAAAACGCTCCTGAGATGAAATGTGCATTTATTTAAGTCTGGAAAACACATTTGAAGCCAAATAAACAGGAGAGTTTGACACTGGTGAGACGTGAGACGAGGCTGATCTGGATCTGCACTCGGACGCAGCGATACAGGTTTCCCTCCATTCGATATGTGTCTCCATACACGGGGCACGATATCGATTCCATTTCTCCTGGATTTTTCTGCTCCTCAGTTTAATATAATCCCACTGTGAGATTAAGAATCAGGATCATTACACACGACGCCTGACAGTAGAACTGCTGTAAAGTTGAGTTTATATGTGACGTGTTTTAGTTCAGTTCAGATTTACAGCTCAGAGTTTGGATTCAGTGGAAATAAGAACAGAACTTTCTCAGCCTGTTGTATATTTTAGAATATCCCAGTCGACTCTGAACACAGACTGCAGTGGAGCTGCACTATCGCACTTTTCCTGCACACGTTTTCTGAGTGAAAGAGTGTGAGACTGTGTATCTGGAGGCGTCGCGTGTGCGTGTACGAGCGCCTTTGATTAAAGCCCCTGTGAAGCCAAAAGTGATTCTAGAGGATTTAAAGTTCATATCTTTGTCTTTTCTGCAAAGGGGACCTCACAGTGATGCAGTGTGAGGGCCGAGGGGCAGAGTGCATCATGGGAGCGTCTGACCTGAGCGTCTCCAGTCTGCAGGGGGCGCTCTTCAGTCCAGCACACAGCAGCTCCACTCCTGAGTCCTGGAGGTCGTTGTGACTGAGATCCAAGTGTGTGAGACTGGAGGAGCTGAGGACTGAGGCCAGAGGAGCACAGCTGAGAGGAGACAGGCCACAGAAACTCAGTCTGGGGGAAAGAGAAAGTTATTTTACTTCAAAGTAGAACATAAACGTTCTACATTACCAAACCTAACCTGACTTTCCTGAGAAAAAAGCCTAAATACAACTTTTCCCACTGAACACAACAGAAGAGACAAAAGCCTGCACACAAACACTGAAGAGCAAATGTAGCTGACTGAACCTGAGCGTCTCCAGTCTGCAGGGGGCGCTCTTCAGTCCAGCACACAGCAGCTCCACTCCTGAGTCCTGGAGGTCGTTGTGACTGAGATCCAAGTGTGTGAGACTGGAGGAGCTGAGGACTGAGGCCAGAGGAGCACAGCTGAGCTCCGTCAGGTTACAGCAGGACAGACTGAGGACAGAGAGGGACATTAGAGCACAGAGCAGAGGGCGGCTCAGACAAACACCAAAACTCTGGGCCATCTCCACCATAAGACCAGTGCATTTTATGGACAATGGGGAAACCTGTGAGGAGCAGTGGACCATCTCCAGACCTGGAGCTCGTCTTACTCTCCACTTCACTCCACACTTTACGTGTTTCATGTTTTTATGTGTCATGTGTGAAAGTGTGAAAGTGAAGCCAGACACGTGACTTCACTGTAAAGTCATTTCCCCACCAGGACAAATAGTTTTCATCTGCCTGTTCTTAAGTCTGAGCCTCTGCAGAGCCTCTACACTCAGTGTCGCTGTCGGCTTTGGCCGTAGCATTAGCCACGATCTGTCAGACTCCCCTCACAACTCAGAGGAAAATCAGCTGCAGTTAGATCACCATTTTACACATTTCACACCATCCCCAAAGAAATCCCCAAATCCATCTGGACTCATCAGGAGTGATATGATAAGGCCCTGTCCTAACAGCCTTCTCGCTGTGAGCTGAGTGCAGCCACCATGAGTCTGGACTCACATGGCTTTGGTGGAGGCCTTGACGACCGGCAGCAGATTCAGCAGAGCCTTGTCTGAACGACTGTATTTCCTCAGGTCAAACTCCTTCAGGTGTGAGTCTGAGGACAGTAAGAGGAAGGACAGAGCCGACCACTGAGCAGGAGACAGTTTCTCTGCCTCCAGACGTCCTTCTCTCATGTTCTTCTGTATCTCCTGCACCAGACTGTGGTCGTTCAGCTCGTTCAGACAGTGGAACAGGTTCAGACTTCTCTCTGCAGACACACCCTCTTCATTCAGCTTCTGTTTGATGTACTTTACTGTCTCCTGATTGGTCCGTTCACTTCCTGTGTGAGTCAGCAGACCCTGCAGCAGCCTCTGATTGGTCGGCAGAGACAGCCCCAGGAGGAAGCGCAGGAACAGGTCCAGGTGTCCGTTTGGACTCTGTAAGGCCTGGTCCACAGCAGAGCGGTAGAAGGACTCAGGGTCTGGACTCTCAGAGGACTGTGGTGTCTCCAGCAGGTTCTGTCCAGAGCTGTAGAAGGTCTGATGGACCTGAAGAGCAGCCAGAAACTCCTGCACACTCAGATGGATGAAGCAGTAGACCTTGTCCTGGTACAGGCCTGGCTCCTCTCTAAAGACCTGTGTGAACACTCCGGAGTAAACTGAGGCCGCTGCAGCGTCCAGCCCACACTCGCTCAGGTCACTCTCGTAGAAGATCAGGTTTCCTTTCTGCAGCTGCTCAAAGGCCACTTTTCCCAGAGACTTCACCATCTCCCTGGTCTCTGGAGTCCAGTGAAGGTCCTCCCCTGATCCCTGGTGATACTTGATGTTCTTGACTTTGGCCTGCACCACCAGGAAGTGGACGTACATCTGTGTGAGAGTCCGGGGCAGCTCTGGTTCCTCTGTTTGTTCCAGAAGCTTCTGTAGAACTGTGGAGAGGATCCAGCAGAAGACCGGGATGCTGCACATGATGTGGAGGCTGCGGATGCTCTTGATGTGGGAGATGACGGCTGTGGCCTGGTCTGTGAACCTCTTCCTGAAGTACTGCTCCTTCTGCGGGTCGGCGAACCCTCGCACCTCTGTCACCATGGAGACGCACTCAGCAGGGATCTGATTGGCCGCGGCGGGTCGTGTGGTTATCCAGAGGCGAGCGGAGGGAAGCAGCCTCCCCCTGATGAGGTTCACCAGCAGCACGTGCACTGAGGCCGACTCTGTGGGGTCGCTCAGGACCTCGGTTTTGGTGAAGTCCAGAGGAAGTCTGCACTCGTCCAGACCGTCAAAGATGAAGAGCACCTGGAGCTGTTGGAGGCTGCACAGACCTTTGGATGGACTGAAGAAGTGGTGCAGCAGCTGCACCAGGCTGAACCGTGAGTCTCTGAGCACATTGAGCTCTCTGAAAGTGAACGGGAACAGCAGCTGGAGCTCCTGGTGGGCCCGGCCTTCAGCCCAGTCCAGACTGACCTTCTGAGTCAGCACTGTTTTCCCCACGCCGGCCACGCCCTTCGTCAGCACCGTTCTGATTGGTGGCTGTGTCTCTGTGGTCATTGGCTCCTGTGTGGTCAGCTCTCCTCTGATTGGTCTGTGTGTGGGGACTTTAAACAGCTCTTCACACTTGATGGTCTCTGCAGTGGCTGCTTTTGTGGCTGTGGTCTCCATGTGTCTGGCCTCATGTTGCTCTGTGGACTCTCCCTCTGTGATGTACAGCTCTGTGTAGATCTGCTTCAGTTCACGTGAGTTTCCTTCTTTGGCGATGCCCTCACACACACGGCTGAACTTCTGGACCAGGCCTCTCTTCACTTCTCTCTGAACCTTCGAATAGTGACCTGGAAAAAGAGAAATCTGCATAAGAAGTGGAACTCGGACACTCTGGGTTTAGTTTCTGTTAAGTCGGGATAAGTTAAACCCAAACACTTTGCAAATCCTCATCAGCCAATCACAAAGCATTTCTTTACTGCAGCCGTGCACGTCTCACTGACTTCATAAATATGTTTCCAACAGGAGCTTTGTGCTTCAGCTGAGCATCCTCTTCATTCCAACAGAAGAAGGCTGCACAGCTGCAGTTGTGGCTCCAGGGGCGCTCAGCCCCTCTCTTCCCTGACTGTCAGACACAGGTACAGAGTCCTGCTGCCTCTTGTCCACTGTCGGCTGCTGCGCCGTGACTAAACCTGATCTCTAAAGGGATCACCGCTGGGTGTCTGGCCACACGCTGCTTTCAGGACAGAACTTCACGCTCTGAGGGACGATGGACACAAACACGACACAAATGTTTGATTGAGGTGAGCTCCACTTTAAAGCAGCTCCAGTGTGAGGAGCTGCCACACACCGACCCTCAGAGCTCTGGACCCTCACACCATCTCACACTTCTTACTGGTCCACAGACGCTGGGCCAGATGCTCCTGGTCCATCCTCTTCCAGGAAGTCCAGGGCGATGTTCAGGACCGCCTCTCTGCTCGGCTCCTCCCCTCACTCTCAGAGCATTCTGGGTAATCTGAGGCCAGGAGCCTGTGGAGCCTCTGCAGCTCCTGCTGGACAAAAGCCACGACCTGCTCCTCCAGACGCTGAAACACACATGTGGAGTTTACAGGCTTCATGGAGACATGAACTTCCACACAAACACAAACACCTCTGTGAGCTCCGTCTGTGGGGACGTTCTGGTACAGACCTGGAAAACAGAGTCCAGCTCACAGTCTCCTCTGGGGCCCTCTGCGCTCTCCTCTCTGTGGGACAAACAGAACAATGACCCCTGAACTCACACACTGTACAAAGAAGTGGACTGAGGGAGTGTGACGTCCCCACACTGTTTGGCTCCAAATGAAGCTCACTGAGGCTAGCAGTTCTATCAGCTAATCTGGAACCAGGGACCATATGTGGAAATCTGAGCCCGAGTATCATAGCAACCAAAGAGCCAATCAGGAGCAGCGGTATTAAAGGTAACGCCTCTGCGAAGCTGTCAATCAAACCCGTTGCTAACGCTAGTGGGCGGGACCTCGGGGAAAGAAGGCGTCTGATTGGTCTGTTCTTAATGTTCAGATCCTGATTTAGAGACAAAATGTTGAAGTCCAAACCCGAGGATCATGAAGAGCAGGTTCAGACCTGCAGCAGGACTCTGGACCAGTGGACTCACTCTGCCTCTGCAGCAGATCAGAGTGTGGAGGAAAACTACTTTCTCCAGATAAACTCAGACAAGAAGACACAAGTCAGAGTGTTTGGCCACAGAAACACAGAGACAGAGTCAGCGTCACCTCCAGTGTCTCTAAAACCTGCAAATCAGGTGAGAAATCTCAGGGTAATAATGGACTCAGACTTGAACTTTAACAGTCACATCAAATCAAGAACATCTGCACCTTTTACCATCTAAAAAACACCAGAAATCTCAGGTCTACTGCAGACGTCACATTAACCCAATATTCTCTGTCACTGACACCATTTTTGAAATGTTGACGGAAAACCTGAAGGCGTCTGTCATTTTGACACTGAGGGAGACAAACCATAAATTTAAGTCCTTCACACTGGGGATGGGCGTTCGATTACATTTTCTTCATCGATCAGCGGAAGAATTAACGATTGATTTTCAATTAATCATTAACATTTTTCTATTAAAACGATCATCATTATTATTACTATTCCTAATCTGCATGAATAAACTCAACTTTACACCATCTAAACCATCAGCACTACAGACGATCAGTGTGAGATCAGAATGAGTTTAATGCAGCTTTAAACATTTGTTTGTTTTACACAAACTAAACTTAAAACCACATGACTCATTTGCATAAACTGTAAAGGCTGAAAAAAGCAGCTCTTTCCTTGTGCTGCTGCTTCAGCTTCTGTGGGACTAAAGGACTCGACTCAGTGAATATGAGTGTTCTCTCTGTGACTCAGTGAATATGAGTGTTCTCTCTGTGACTCAGTGAATATGAGTGTTCTCTCTGTGACTCAGTGAATATGAGTGTTCTCTCTGTGACTCAGTGAATATGAGTGTTCTCCCTGTGACTCAGTGAATATGAGTGTTCTCCCTGTGACTCAGTGAATATGAGTGTTCTCCCTGTGACTCAGTGAATATGAGTGTTCTCTCTGTGACTCAGTGAATATGAGTGTTCTCCCTGTGACTCAGTGAATATGAGTGTTCTCTCTGTGACTCAGTGAATATGAGTGTTCTCTCTGTGACTCAGTGAATATGAGTGTTCTCTCTGTGACAGAGGATGTTCTGTGTGTGTGTTGTGTTGGAGATTCTGCGTAAACCTGCACCAGGACCAAACCGGGACACTCAAAAACCCGATCATACCCGGGACACTGACACCGTGTTCAGTGGGAGGGTGAAGTAATGGTTCAAAATGACAATGAATCAATGAAAACACAAGTTATTAAATCTGTCTTTTCATGATCATATCGGCCCATATTATCATTACCATTTTAAAATAGAATGACTGATAATAATAGTGGATGATGGAATTTTAGGATAAAGTCTAATGCAGCCTCTGGTCGACTGTCTAAAGACGACCTGGAGAAACTTCTCCTGCGTTTGTCTCCAGGAGGTTAGATCCTGGAACGACCTCTCAGAACATCCAGAACATCAGAACACCCAGAATGCCCTGGTCTAGTCCTGGTTTAGTCCTGGTTTAGTCCTGGTTTAGTCCTGGTTTAGACCTGGTTTAGTCCTGGTTTAGACCTGGTTTAGACCTGGTTTAGTCCTGGTTTAGTCCTGGTTTAGTCCTGGTTTAGCCCTGGTTTAGTCCTGGTTTAGTCCTGGTTTAGTCCTGGTTTAGCCCTGGTTTAGTCCTGGTTTAGTCCTGGTTTAGCCCTGGTTTAGTCCTGGTTTAGTCCTGGTTTAGCCCTGGTTTAGTCCTGGTTTAGTCCTGGTTTAGCCCTGGTTTAGCCCTGGTTTAGTCCTGGTTTAGTCCTGGTTTAGCCCTGGTTTAGCCCTGGTTTAGTCCTGGTTTAGTCCTGGTTTAGCCCTGGTTTAGCCCTGGTTTAGTCCTGGTTTAGTCCTGGTTTAGCCCTGGTTTAGCCCTGGTTTAGTCCTGGTTTAGTCCTGGTTTAGTCCTGGTTTAGCCCTGGTTTAGTCCTGGTTTAGTCCTGGTTCAGTCCTGGTTTAGCCCTGGTTTAGCCCTGGTTTAGTCCTGGTTCAGTCCTGGTTTAGCCGTGGTTTAGTTCTGGTTCAGTCCTGGTTTAGCCCTGGTTTAGTCCTGGTTCAGTCCTGGTTTAGTCCTGGTTTAGCCCTGGTTTAGTCCTGGTTTAGTCCTGGTTTAGTCCTGGTTTAGCCCTGGTTTAGCCCTGGTTTAGTCCTGGTTTAGTCCTGGTTTAGTCCTGGTTCAGTCCTGGTTCAGTCCTGGTTTAGCCCTGGTTTAGTCCTGGTTTAGCCCTGGTTTAGTCCTGGTTTAGTCCTGGTTTAGCCCTGGTTTAGTCCTGGTTTAGTCCTGGTTTAGTCCTGGTTTAGCCCTGGTTTAGCCCTGGTTTAGTCCTGATTTAGCCCTGGTTTAGCCCTGGTTTAGTCCTGATTTAGCCCTGGTTTAGTCCTGGTTTAGTCCTGGTTTAGCCCTGGTTCAGTCCTGGTTCAGTCCTGGTTTAGTCCTGGTTTAGTCCTGGTTTAGTCCTGGTTTAGTCCTGGTTTAGCCCTGGTTTAGCCCTGGTTTAGTCCTGGTTTAGTCCTGGTTTAGCCCTGGTTTAGTCCTGGTTTAGCCCTGGTTTAGCCCTGGTTTAGTCCTGGTTTAGTCCTGGTTTAGTCCTGGTTTAGCCCTGGTTTAGTCCTGGTTTAGTCCTGGTTTAGCCCTGGTTTAGTCCTGGTTTAGTCCTGGTTCAGTCCTGGTTTAGCCCTGGTTTAGCCCTGGTTTAGTCCTGGTTCAGTCCTGGTTTAGCCCTGGTTTAGTTCTGGTTCAGTCCTGGTTTAGCCCTGGTTTAGTCCTGGTTCAGTCCTGGTTTAGTCCTGGTTTAGCCCTGGTTTAGTCCTGGTTTAGTCCTGGTTCAGTCCTGGTTTAATCCTGGTTTAGCCCTGGTTTAGCCCTGGTTTAGTCCTGGTTTAGTCCTGGTTTAGTCCTGGTTCAGTCCTGGTTCAGTCCTGGTTTAGCCCTGGTTTAGTCCTGGTTTAGCCCTGGTTTAGTCCTGGTTTAGCCCTGGTTTAGTCCTGGTTTAGTCCTGGTTTAGTCCTGGTTTAGCCCTGGTTTAGCCCTGGTTTAGTCCTGGTTTAGTCCTGATTTAGCCCTGGTTTAGCCCTGGTTTAGTCCTGATTTAGCCCTGGTTTAGTCCTGGTTTAGTCCTGGTTTAGTCCTGGTTTAGCCCTGGTTTAGTCCTGGTTTAGTCCTGGTTTAGTCCTGGTTTAGTCCTGGTTTAGCCCTGGTTTAGCCCTGGTTTAGTCCTGCTTTAGTCCTGCTTTAGTCCTAGTTTACCCCTGGTTTAGTCCTGGTTTAGTCCTGCTTTAGTCCTGCTTTAGTCCTGCTTTAGTCCTAGTTTACCCCTGGTTTAGTCCTGGTTTAGTCCTGGTTCAGTCCTGGTTCAGTCCTGGTTTAGCCCTGGTTTAGTCCTGGTTTAGCCCTGGTTTAGTCCTGGTTTAGTCCTGGTTTAGCCCTGGTTTAGCCCTGGTTTAGTCCTGGTTTAGTCCTGGTTTAGTCCTGGTTTAGTCCTGGTTTAGTCCTGGTTTAGTCCTGGTTTAGTCCTGGTTTAGCCCTGGTTTAGTCCTGGTTTAGTCCTAGTTTAGTCCTGGTTTAGCCCTGGTTTAGTCCTGGTTTAGTCCTGGTTTAGTCCTGGTTTAGTCCTGGTTTAGTCCTGGTTTAGTCCAGACTCACACAGTTCTGTTCAGCTGCGTCTGACTCAAAGGTTTTTACTTTTCATTCCTCTTCTCTTCTCTTTTAACCTCTCTCTCTTTTTTATTTTATAATGATTATTTATGTTTTCATTTGTTTGTATTGTGATTTTAATGTATTTCTTATTCTGTAAATTCTTCTTCTGAATTGTGCTGTACAAATAAACTTCGCCTTCAGACCAACATCCTCAGGTCAGAGTGAGGAGCCCGACAGCAGCAGGTGCAGAGGAGCCACGACTCTTAGGTTCTTTAGGTTCTTACTCTGACTCTGGGCCTGGTTCATTAAAGTCTGGAGGAGGATACATGGAGCAGTCGCTCTTTAAGGCCAGGTGGTGGCGCCGTCTGTAAAACATGAGCACAGTTAGACTTTCTGACAGGCAGAGGGGAGTCCTGTTACACTGCAGGACAAACAGAATGTGGAGTGGACTAATATGTCCTTAAATGAGTCCAACATGAGACTATAACATGTCGTAGTGAGTCTGTCACAGTCCAGAGGCCTGAGCTCTCAAACTGATCCTGGATACGTTTGTTTCTCTCAGGAGAAGAAAGAACTTCTGTGGCTGATTATTGCTTCATTCTGATGTTGGAGCTCAGGGTTTTAATGATGCACTTTATTTCAAACAGGTTTATCTCAGTATTTCTCAGGAGGAAAATCTGGAGCTGTGAAATGTGTGACAGGCCGACCCCGACTGTGAGAGGGACTGAAGCTCTGAGCTCTGAGGAGAAGGTGTCGTGGTCTTACTCAGTCTCTGCTCCTGGTTCTTTAAACTCCAGAGGAGGATTCATGGAGTGGTCACTCTTTAAGGACAGAACTTCAGGTCTGTTCCTGAAAAACAGGAGTCACAGCGGCTCTTAAGCTGCTGCTGCTTCACTGATCATGAAAGGTTCATTTGAACAGTGCACTCACCCTGGATCAGTGCTGCCCCCTGGAGGCTCCTTCACAGAGTCACTCATCATGGACCTGAGGAAGAGCACAGAAAACAGTGGACAGTGAGTGAGCACGTTTCCCCACACAAAGCTCCAACAGCAGCTGAACGAGCCATTCACAGAAGAATCGTGACGTCCCAAGAGAAGCAGAACTTTAGAACAGCTCACACACTTTTACAGAACGCATCATATGGTTCAAAGGACCATCTGCTCTGACACGTCTGTCATTAGATCTGCTTTTTCACTCTTCCTTTAAAGGAATCTAACTTTTAGTCCCTGTGGAGAATAAATCCCTCCTCATGAGGACGGCTCAGTGGAATTCTGTGACACTGGAGGGAACACGTTTGGAGAGGACTTCAGAAAAACGGAGAAAAACAAATGAAAAAGAAGAAGAGGAGCCAAAGCTGAGGCGTTTCAGTCCAGGATAAAGCTCACACAGTCCAACGGTTCTAAAGGCTGAATTTAACTCTCAGCAGATCTGACGAGTTTCCTCCATTTTGCTGCTGCGCATTTTCAGATAGTTTCACTTTCACTTTGCGGCCGCTCCCTGCTAAAAACACACACGTCTGAAACCGGATTAAACCAGAACTAAACCAGGAATAAGCCCCAAGGTCAAAGCTACAGTGATAAATAAAGAAAACACTGCAGCGAGGGACGAGCTAAACGGGACTGAGAGTAAACCAGGACTAAAGCTTTTAAGCTACGGTGTCGCCTCAAAACTCACAATTTGACTGAAAACGGGACAAAAATGATCGTGACAGGAGAAAAAGCGCTGTGGACGATACTCACGCGAGTGGAGATGCTTCCTGCTGTGAGCTCTCAGTCCGGGGCCGTTTTTGTGCTCTTTAAAAGTGGATAAAGTGGAATCAGAGCGGAGCAGCAGTGACGCACACACGGGGACAGGAGGAAGCGAACGGCAGAGCTGCAGGAGGAGCCGCACTTTATTATTATTACACATTATTATTTAGGAAGGACATTTCACATCGGGGACAATGTTCTTATCCGCCATTTGGACAGAAAAATAAATAAAACAAAAAATATATATAATTATAAAGAATAAAAATTAACACGTGTGACGTCACAATTCCGCGTCACAGAGTTTTCAGTGAGTTTAATATTAAAATTAAACCAATGGAGATTTTAAGATGCTAAATACTAAACTTAGCGTTTATTCAACAATATTCTGATGCTTGATGTTTTTTTGTTTTGTTTTTTAACAGTATTCTGACATGGCGTACTGGCTAACGGCGTTTTGGCTCAAATATATTTTGCCATAAACATGGCGGGTTTCCATGGTAACGGCCGTTTTTTTTCTCGTTCCTTCTCGAATGCTTCAAACTGGATTCACAGAGCGGGTTTGTGGACTGGGCTCAGTATTTACGGAGGATAAATTCTCTGGATAATGTGGGTGAGACGCTGCACTTTAAATGTACCACGTTACCAGAGCAGAGGGATCATTATTTTCGCTGTTTCCTCAGTTTGTATCTTGTGGCTCAGTGTCAGACTCACGTGGACGCAGCGGCTTCACAATCACACATGAACTCGGAGAGAAGCAAATCGCAGCCAAAATCGGGCAAATTATCCTGTAGTGTGTGGCGGCCTTGAGTGAACTAAAGCAGCTGATAAATCCTATATCACACAAAAGTGACTCCTGTGCTTTAAGTCTCGTTCCCGTGACGTTCCCTCCTCTAAAACACACCCGGAGTTCTGTTTTTGTTTCGCTCACACGTGTTTGAGTTACACTTTACTCTATACTTCATTTATTTTGCCTTCAGTTCGGTAGAGATCGGCGATTCCGCAGCTGAAACCGTCCGAATGATTTTCGTGAAGGTGCGTGGAGTTTAAAAACACAGTGGAGCGCTTCCTGTATCACCACATGATGACATCACAGGGTGGAACAGAACAATTGTGATGAGGGAACAACATTAGAACACTGAGTATAAGGGCCCTCGAAAACACTCTGGGCACTGGTGTTTTGGTGTTTGTCGTTTTGGGCTGAAGTGCTGAAGGTGTGTGGACTTTAAAAACACAGAGGAGCAGCATCTGCACCACCCCGTGACATCACCAGGTGGGACGGAGCGCTCCACATGTGTTGAGACCTGCACAGACAAATATCCACAAGTGTTTAAGAGGAAAGAGCTGAAGTCTTAAAATAATCCACCTGCGTTAGACTTAAAACTCTCTCTCCACTCTCTCAGTACTGATTTAGACCTGGTTTAGTCCTGGTTTAGTCCTGGTTTAGTCCTGGTTTAGTCCTGGTTTAGTTCTGGTTTAGTCCTGGTTTGGTCCTGGTTTAGTCCTGGTTCAGTCCTGGTTTAGTCCTGGTTTAGTCCTGCTTTAGTGCTGCTTTTGTCCTGGTTCAGTCCTGGTTTAGTCCTGGTTTAGTCCTGCTTTAGTCCTGGTTTAGTCCTGCTTTAGTTCTGCTTTAGTCCTGGTTTAGTCCTGCTTTAGCCCTGCTTTAGTTCTGCTTTAGTCCTGGTTCAGTCCTGGTTTAGTTCTGGTTTAGACCTGGTTCAGTCCTGGTCTAGTCCTGGTTTAGTCCTGGTTTAGTCCTGATTTATTTGTGGTCTAGTCCTGGTTTAGTCCTGGTTTAGTCCTGGTTTAGTCCTGGTTTAATCCTGGTTTAGTCCTGGTTTAGTCCTGGTTTCGTCCTGGTCTAGTCCTGGTTTAGTCCTGGTCTAGTCCTTGTCTAGTCCTGGTTCAGTCCTGGTCTAGTCCTGGTTCAGTCCTGGTTTAGTCCTGGTCTAGTCCTGGTTTAGTCCTGATTTATTTGTGGTTTAGTCCTGGTTTAGTCCTGGTTTAGTCCTGGTTTATTTGTGGTCTAGTCCTGGTTTAGTCCTGGTTTAGTCCTGGTTTGGTCCTGGTTTAGTCCTGGTCTAGTCCTGGTTTAGTCCTGGTTTAGTTCTGATTTATTTGTGGTTTAGTCCTGGTTTAGTCCTGGTTTAGTCCTGGTTTAGTCCTGGTTTAGTCCTGGTTTAGCCCTGGTTTAGTCCTGGTTTAGCCCTGGTTTAGCCCTTGTTTAGCCCTTGTTTAGCCCTTGTTTAGTCCTGGTTTAGTCCTGGTTTAGTCCTGGTTTAGCCCTGGTTTAGCCCTGGTTTAGTCCTGGTTTAGTCCTTGTTTAGCCCTGGTTTAGCCCTGGTTTAGTCCTGGTTTAGTCCTGGTTTAGTCCTGGTTTAGCCCTGGTTTAGTCCTGGTTTAGTCCTGGTTTAGTCCTGGTTTAGTCCTGTTTTAGTCCTGGTTTAGTCCTGGTTTAGCCCTGGTTTAGTCCTGGTTTAGTCCTGGTTTAGTCCTGGTTTAGTCCTGGTTTAGCCCTGGTTTGGTCCTAGTTTAGTCCTGGTTTAGTCCTGGTTTAGTCCTGGTTTAGCCCTGGTTTAGTCCTGGTTTAGCCCTGGTTTAGCCCTGGTTTAGTCCTGGTTTAGTCCTGGTTTAGCCCTGGTTTAGTCCTGGTTTAGTCCTGGTTTAGTCCTGGTTTAGCCCTTGTTTAGCCCCGGTTTAGTCCCGGTTTAGTCCCGGTTTAGCCCCGGTTTTGTCCCGGTTTAGTCCCGGTTTAGCCCTGGTTTAGTCCTAGTTTAGTCCTGGTTTAGTCCTGGTTTTGTCCTGGTTTAGTCCTGGTTTAGTCCTGGTTTAGTCCTAGTTTAGTCCTGGTTTAGTCCTGGTTTAGCCCTGGTTTAGTCCTGGTTTAGTCCTGGTTTAGCCCTTGTTTAGCCCCGGTTTAGTCCCGGTTTAGTCCCGGTTTAGCCCTGGTTTAGTCCTAGTTTAGTCCTAGTTTAGTCCTGGTTTAGTCCTGGTTTAGCCCTGGTTTAGTCCTAGTTTAGTCCTGGTTTAGCCCTGGTTTAGTCCTGGTTTAGCCCTGGTTTAGTCCTGGTTTAGCCCTGGTTTAGTCCTAGTTTAGTCCTAGTTTAGTCCTGGTTTAGTCCTGGTTTAGCCCTTGTTTAGCCCTGGTTTAGTCCTGGTTTAGTCCTGGTTTAGCCCTGGTTTAGTCCTGGTTTAGTCCTCGTTTAGTCCTGGTTTAGTCCTAGTTTAGTCCTGGTTTAGTCCTGGTTTAGTCCTGGTTTAGACTTGGTTTAGGCCTGGTTTAGTCCTGGTTTAGTCCTGATCTAGTCCTGATTTAGTCCTGGTTTTTTTGTGGTTTAGTTCTGGTTTAGTCCTGGTTCAGTCCTGGTTTAGCCCTGGTTTAGTCCTGGTTTAGTCCTGGTTTAGTCCTGATCTAGTCCTGGTTTAGTCCTGGTTTTTTTGTGCTTTAGTTCTGGTTTAGTCCTGGTTCAGTCCTGGTTTAGCCCTATTTTAGTGCTGGTCTAGTCCTGGTTTAGTCCTGGTCTAGTCCTGGTTTAGTTCTGGTGTAGTCCCGGTTCAGTCCTGGTTTAGTCCTGGTCTAGTCCTGGTCTAGTCCTGATTTAGTCCTGGTTTAATCCTGGTTTAATCCTGTTTTAGTTCTAGTTTAGTCCTGGTTTAGTCCTGATTTAGTCCTGAATTATTTGTGGTTTAGTCCTGGTCTAGTCCTGGTTTAGTCCTGGTTTAGTGCTTGTCTAGTCCTGGTTAAGTCCTGGTCTAGTCCTGGTTTAGTCCTGGTCTAGTCCTGGTTTAGTCCTGGTCTAGTCCTGGTGTAGTCCTGGTCTAATCCTGGTTCAGTCCTGGTTCAGTCCTGGTTTAGTCCTGGTCTAGTCCTGGTTTAATCCTGGTTCAGTCCTGGTTCAGTCCTGGTCTAGTCCTGGTTTAATCCTGGTTTAGTCCTGGTTCAGTCCTGGTTTAGTCCTGGTTTAGTCCTTGTCTAATCCTGGTTTAATCCTGGTTTAGTCCTGGTTCAGTCCTGGTTTAGTCCTGCTTTAGTCCTGGTTTAGTCCTGATTTAGTCCTGAATTATTTGTGGTTTAGTCCTGGTCTAGTCCTGGTTTAGTCCTGGTTTAGTGCTTGTCTAGTCCTGGTTTAGTCCTGGTCTAGTCCTGGTTTAGTCCTGGTCTAGTCCTGGTTTAGTCCTGGTTTAGTCCTGGTTTAATCCTGGTCTACTCCTGGTTCAGTCCTGGTTTAGTCCTGGTTTAGTCCTGGTTTAGTTCTGGTCTAGTCCTGGTCTAGTCCTGGTTTAGTCCTGGTGTAGTCCTGTTCTAGTCCTGGTTTAGTCCTGGTTTAGTCCTGGTTTAGTCCTGGTTTATTCCTGGTTTAGTCCTGGTCTAGTCCTGGTTTAGTCCTGATTTATTTGTGGTTTAGTCCTGGTCTAGTCCTGGTTTAGTCCTGGTTTAGTCCTGGTCTAGTCCTGGTTTAGTCCTGGTTTAGTCCTGGTTTATTCCTGGTTTAGTCCTGGTCTAGTACTGGTCTAGTCCTGGTCTAGTCCTGGTTTAGTCCTGGTTCAGTCCTGGTTTAGTTCTAGTTTAGTCCTGGTTCAGTCCTGGTCTAGTCCTGATTTAGTCCTGATTTATTTGTGGTTTAGTCCTGGTCTAGTCCTGGTTTAGTCCTGGTTCAGTCCTGGTTTAGTTCTAGTTTAGTCCTGGTTTAGTTCTAGTTTAGTCCTGGTTTAGTCCTGATTTAGTCCTGATTTAGTCCTGATTTATTTGTGGTTTAGTCCTGGTCTAGTCCTGGTTTAGTCCTGGTTCAGTCCTGGTTTAGTTCTAGTTTAGTCCTGGTTTAGTTCTAGTTTAGTCCTGGTTTAGTCCTGATTTAGTCCTGATTTAGTCCTGATTTATTTGTGGTTTAGTCCTGGTCTAGTCCTGGTCTAGTCCTGGTTTAATCCTGGTTTAGTCCTGGTTCAGTCCTGGTTTAGTTCTAGTTTAGTCCTGGTTTAGTCCTGATTTAGTCCTGATTTAGTCCTGATTTATTTGTGGTTTAGTCCTGGTCTAGTCCTGGTTTAGTTCTAGTTTAGTCCTGGTTTAGTCCTGGTTTAGTTCTAGTTTAGTCCTGGTTTTGTCCTGGTTTAGTCCTTGTTTAGTCCTGGTTTAGTTCTAGTTTAATCCTGGTTTAGTCCTGGTTTAGTCCTGGTCTAGTCCTGGTTTAGTCCTGGTTTAGTCCTGGTCTAGTCCTGGTTTAGTCCTGGTTTAGTCCTGGTTTAGTCCTGGTTTAGTCCTGGTCTAGTCCTGGTCTAGTCCTGGTTTAGTCCTGGTTCAGTCCTGGTTTAGTTCTAGTTTAGTCCTGGTTTAGTCCTGATTTAGTCCTGATTTAGTCCTGATTTATTTGTGGTTTAGTCCTGGTTTAGTCCTGGTTCAGTCCTGGTCTAGTCCTGATTTAGTCCTGATTTATTTGTGGTTTAGTCCTGGTCTAGTCCTGGTTTAGTCCTGGTTTAGTCCTGGTTTATTCCTGATTTAGCCCTGGTCTAGTCCTGGTCTAGTCCTGGTTTAGTCCTGGTTTAGTCCTGGTTCAGTCCTGGTTTAGTTCTAGTTTAGTCCTGGTTTAGTCCTGATTTAGTCCTGATTTAGTCCTGATTTATTTGTGGTTTAGTCCTGGTCTAGTCCTGGTTTAGTTCTAGTTTAGTCCTGGTTTAGTCCTGGTTTAGTTCTAGTTTAGTCCTGGTTTTGTCCTGGTTTAGTCCTGGTTTAGTCCTGGTTTAGTTCTAGTTTAATCGTGGTTTAGTCCTGGTTTAGTCCTGGTCTAGTCCTGGTCTAGTCCTGGTTTAGTCCTGGTTTATTCCTGGTTTAGTCCTGGTTTAGTCCTGGTCTAGTCCTGGTTTAGTCCTGGTTTAGTCCTGGTTTAGTCCTGGTTTATTCCTGGTTTAGCCCTGGTCTAGTCCTGGTCTAGTCCTGGTTTAGTCCTGGTTTAGTCCTGGTTCAGTCCTGGTTTAGTTCTAGTTTAGTCCTGGTTTAGTCCTGATTTAGTCCTGATTTAGTCCTGATTTATTTGTGGTTTAGTCCTGGTCTAGTCCTGGTTTAGTTCTAGTTTAGTCCTGGTTTAGTCCTGGTTTAGTTCTAGTTTAGTCCTGGTTTTGTCCTGGTTTAGTCCTGGTTTAGTCCTGGTTTAGTTCTAGTTTAGTCCTGGTTCAGTCCTTGTCTAGTCCTGATTTAGTCCTGATTTATTTGTGGTTTAGTCCTGGTCTAGTCCTGGTTTAGTCCTGGTTTATTCCTGGTTTAGTCCTGGTCTAGTCCTGGTCTAGTCCTGGTTTAGTCCTGGTTCAGTCCTGGTTTAGTTCTAGTTTAGTCCTGGTTTAGTCCTGATTTAGTCCTGATTTATTTGTGGTTTAGTCCTGGTCTAGTCCTGGTTTAGTCCTGGTTTAGTCCTGGTTTAGTCCTGATTTATTCCTGGTTTAGTCCTGGTCTAGTCCTGGTCTAGTCCTGGTCTAGTCCTGGTTTAGTCCTGGTTCAGTCCTGGTTTAGTTCTAGTTTAGTCCTGGTTTAGTCCTTATTTAGTCCTGATTTATTTGTGGTTTAGTCCTGGTTTAGTCCTGGTTTAGTCCTGGTTCAGTCCTGGTTCAGTCCTGGTTCAGTCCTGGTTTAGTCCTGGTTTAGTCCTGGTTTATTCCTGGTTTAGTCCTGGTCTAGTCCTGGTCTAGTCCTGGTCTAGTCCTGGTTTAGTCCTGGTTCAGTCCTGGTTTAGTTCTAGTTTAGTCCTGGTTTAGTCCTGATTTAGTCCTGATTTATTTGTGGTTTAGTCCTGGTTTAGTCCTGGTTTAGTCCTGGTTCAGTCCTGGTTCAGTCCTGGTTCAGTCCTGGTTCAGTCCTGGTTTAGTCCTGGTTCAGTCCTGGTTTAGTCCTGGTCTTGTCCTGGTTTAGTCCTGGTTTAGTCCTGGTTTAGTCCTGGTTCAGTCCTGGTTCAGTCCTGGTTTAGTCCTGGTTCAGTCCTGGTCTAGTCCTGGTTTAGTCCTGGTTCAGTCCTGGTTTAGTCCTGGTTTAGTCCTGGTTCAGTCCTGGTTCAGTCCTGGTTCAGTCCTGGTTCAGTCCTGGTTTAGTCCTGGTTTAGTCCTGGTTCAGTCCTGGTTCAGTCCTGGTTTAGTCCTGGTTTAGTCCTGGTTCAGTCCTGGTTCAGTCCTGGTTTAGTCCTGGTCTAGTCCTGGTCTAGTCCTGGTCTAGTCCTGGTTTAGTCCTGGTTCAGTCCTGGTTTAGTTCTAGTTTAGTCCTGGTTTAGTCCTGATTTAGTCCTGATTTATTTGTGGTTTAGTCCTGGTTTAGTCCTGGTTTAGTCCTGGTTTAGTCCTGGTTCAGTCCTGGTTCAGTCCTGGTTCAGTCCTGGTTCAGTCCTGGTTTAGTCCTGGTTCAGTCCTGGTTTAGTCCTGGTCTTGTCCTGGTTTAGTCCTGGTTTAGTCCTGGTTTAGTCCTGGTTCAGTCCTGGTTCAGTCCTGGTTCAGTCCTGGTTTAGTCCTGGTTCAGTCCTGGTCTAGTCCTGGTTTAGTCCTGGTTCAGTCCTGGTTTAGTCCTGGTTTAGTCCTGGTTCAGTCCTGGTTCAGTCCTGGTTCAGTCCTTGTTCAGTCCTGGTTTAGTCCTGGTTTAGTCCTGGTTCAGTCCTGGTTCAGTCCTGGTTTAGTCCTGGTTTAGTCCTGGTCTAGTCCCGGTTTAGTCCCGGTTCAGTCCTGCTTTAGTCCTGGTTCAGTCCTGGTTCAGTCCTGGTTCAGTCCTGGTTTAGTCCTGGTTCAGTCCTGGTTCAGTCCTGGTTCAGTCCTGGTTCAGTCCTGGTTTAGACCTGGTTTAGACCTGGTTTAGTCCTGGTTTAGTCCTGGTTTAGTCCTGGCTTAGTCCTGGTTTAGTCCTGCTTTAGTCTTGGTTTAGTCCTGGTTCAGTCCTGGTTCAGTCCTGGTTCAGTCCTGGTTTAGTCCTGGCTTAGTCCTGGTTTAGTCCTGCTTTAGTCCTGGTTCAGTCCTGGTTCAGTCCTGGTTTAGTCCTGGTTTAGCCCTGGTTTAGTCCTGGTTTAGCCCTGGTTTAGTCCTGTTTTAGTCCTGGTTCAGTCCTGGTTCAGTCCTGGTTTAGTCCTGGTTTAGCCCTGGTTTAGTCCTGGTTTAGCCCTGGTTTAGTCCTGTTTTAGTCCTGGTTTAGCCCTGGTTTAGTCCTGGTTTAGTCCTGGTTCAGTCCTGGTTTAGTCCTGGTTCAGTCCTGGTCTAGTCCTGGTTTAGTCCTGGTTCAGTCCTGGTTTAGTCCTGGTTTAGTCCTGGTTCAGTCCTGGTTCAGTCCTGGTTCAGTCCTGGTTCAGTCCTGGTTTAGTCCTGGTTCAGTCCTGGTTTAGTCCTGGTTTAGTCCTGGTTCAGTCCTGGTTCAGTCCTGGTTCAGTCCTGGTTCAGTCCTGGTTTAGTCCTGGTTCAGTCCTGGTTCAGTCCTGGTTTAGTCCTGGTTTAGTCCTGGTTCAGTCCTGGTTCAGTCCTGGTTCAGTCTTGGTTCAGTCCTGGTTTAGTCCTGGTTTAGTCCTGGTGTAGTCCTGGTTTAGTCCTGGTTTAGTCCTGGTTCAGTCCTGGTTCAGTCCTGGTTCAGTCCTGGTTTAGTCCTGGTTCAGTCCTGGTTTAGTCCTGGTTCAGTCCTGGTTCAGTCCTGGTTCAGTCCTGGTTCAGTCCTGGTTTAGTCCTGGTTCAGTCCTGGTTTAGTCCTGGTTTAGTCCTGGTTCAGTCCTGGTTCAGTCCTGGTTCAGTCCTGGTTCAGTCCTGGTTTAGTCCTGGTTCAGTCCTGGTTCAGTCCTGGTTTAGTCCTGGTTTAGTCCTGGTTCAGTCCTGGTTCAGTCCTGGTTCAGTCTTGGTTCAGTCCTGGTTTAGTCCTGGTTTAGTCCTGGTGTAGTCCTGGTTTAGTCCTGGTTTAGTCCTGGTTCAGTCCTGGTTCAGTCCTGGTTTAGTCCTGGTTTAGTCCTGGTTCAGTCCTGGTTCAGTCCTGGTTTAGTCCTGGTCTAGTCCTGGTCTAGTCCTGGTCTAGTCCTGGTTTAGTCCTGGTTCAGTCCTGGTTTAGTTCTAGTTTAGTCCTGGTTTAGTCCTGATTTAGTCCTGATTTATTTGTGGTTTAGTCCTGGTTTAGTCCTGGTTTAGTCCTGGTTTAGTCCTGGTTCAGTCCTGGTTCAGTCCTGGTTCAGTCCTGGTTCAGTCCTGGTTTAGTCCTGGTTCAGTCCTGGTTTAGTCCTGGTCTTGTCCTGGTTTAGTCCTGGTTTAGTCCTGGTTTAGTCCTGGTTCAGTCCTGGTTCAGTCCTGGTTCAGTCCTGGTTTAGTCCTGGTTTAGTCCTGGTTTAGTCCTGGTTCAGTCCTGGTTTAGTCCTGGTTTAGTCCTGGTTCAGTCCTGGTTCAGTCCTGGTTCAGTCCTTGTTCAGTCC
Organism: Odontamblyopus rebecca; assembly: GCA_030686955.1. Taxonomy (NCBI): domain Eukaryota; kingdom Metazoa; phylum Chordata; class Actinopteri; order Gobiiformes; family Gobiidae; genus Odontamblyopus; species Odontamblyopus rebecca. The sequence continues at coordinate 43,197,607 of CM060655.1, forward strand.
TGGTTTAGTCCTGGTTTAGTCCTGGTTCAGTCCTGGTTCAGTCCTGGTTTAGTCCTGGTTTAGTCCTGGTCTAGTCCCGGTTTAGTCCCGGTTCAGTCCTGCTTTAGTCCTGGTTCAGTCCTGGTTCAGTCCTGGTTCAGTCCTGGTTTAGTCCTGGTTCAGTCCTGGTTCAGTCCTGGTTCAGTCCTGGTTCAGTCCTGGTTTAGACCTGGTTTAGACCTGGTTTAGTCCTGGTTTAGTCCTGGTTTAGTCCTGGCTTAGTCCTGGTTTAGTCCTGCTTTAGTCTTGGTTTAGTCCTGGTTCAGTCCTGGTTCAGTCCTGGTTCAGTCCTGGTTTAGTCCTGGCTTAGTCCTGGTTTAGTCCTGCTTCAGTCCTGGTTCAGTCCTGGTTTAGTCCTGGTTTAGCCCTGGTTTAGTCCTGGTTTAGCCCTGGTTTAGTCCTGTTTTAGTCCTGGTTCAGTCCTGGTTCAGTCCTGGTTTAGTCCTGGTTTAGCCCTGGTTTAGTCCTGGTTTAGCCCTGGTTTAGTCCTGTTTTAGTCCTGGTTTAGCCCTGGTTTAGTCCTGGTTTAGTCCTGGTTCAGTCCTGGTTTAGTCCTGGTTCAGTCCTGGTCTAGTCCTGGTTTAGTCCTGGTTCAGTCCTGGTTTAGTCCTGGTTTAGTCCTGGTTCAGTCCTGGTTCAGTCCTGGTTCAGTCCTGGTTCAGTCCTGGTTTAGTCCTGGTTCAGTCCTGGTTTAGTCCTGGTTTAGTCCTGGTTCAGTCCTGGTTCAGTCCTGGTTCAGTCCTGGTTCAGTCCTGGTTTAGTCCTGGTTCAGTCCTGGTTCAGTCCTGGTTTAGTCCTGGTTTAGTCCTGGTTTAGTCCTGGTTTAGACTCTTTCAGTTTGAAGTCGTTTTCTGAAGTCGTTCGTCCTCAAAAACAAACCTGGATTTGTGTTTTGTTTCAGTCCCACTGAAAACTGAAGGATTCAAAATGATCTTTGTGATGAGTGGCGTAAAATGATTCTTTATGTTTGTGTTGATCACTTGGAACATAAAGCAACTGATCATTTGTGAAACATGTGAATAAACTGATATAAACCAGGTGTAAATCTTTGATTTCACAGGCTGTGGTTCCTGAGCCGTTCATGTCAAACATCTTTAAACATCTTTCCTCACAGTTCAAACTCCCACCTTCCCCCTGAAGCTTTCCACATTTGTCACGTCTCCTTGTGCTAAATGTTGGAATTCGAGCAAATGTGTTTGTTCTGCTTATTCCAGTCGAACCTTTTTACCAAAAATACTCTAACTATAAAATGTTTGTGCACGGCCCCCACAACCAGACGGACCCCGACCTCCAAAGTGAGATCAAGAACTTATCTGTAACGTCGCCTCCATGTCGTCCACGTGTCCTTTGGCTTTTGGAGTTGTGTTTTTCTTCAGGTACCGGTGTTTGTCCCTGGACGGGGTGAGGTCGTCCTCATCAAAGTGCTCACTGCAGACGCGATGGTCTTTGAGGCGCAGGTTTCCACAGAAGTGTCCACATCGAGCTGGACCAACAGCCTCAGAGCGTCACTGTCAGCTCGGCTCAGACGCTGAAAACTCACACTTCTGTCGCCGCGCATTTGGCTGCTGCAATACGGGAAATACATTTTCTCTCAACAATTGATTTAAATACTTCACCACAGAGTTTTTCAAAACATATAATTCACTGGTAAATAAACGGGATTAGAAACGACGTCGACGATCGAGTCTTTTGGGCTTTGGCCTGTGGGAAATCAGCAGAGGGAAGTGTGAGGTGCTTCTAAAGATGTTTTCTAACGTTTCCAGACACTGAGTGAACCAGAGCGTTTGGTTTGTTACACTCGTTATGTTGGAACTGAAGAACTTGCCCCCATCACTACACTAGTTCAGAACTTGCCCCATAACTGCACTAGTTCAGAACTTGCCCCATAACTGCACTAGTTCAGAACTTGCCCCATAACTGCACTAGTTCAGAACTTGCCCCCATCACTACACTAGTTCAGAACTTGCCCCCATCACTACACTAGTTCAGAACTTGCCCCCATCACTACACTAGGTCAGAACTTGCCCCATCACTACACTAGTTTAGAACTTGCCCCCATCACTACACTAGTTCAGAACTTACCCCATCACTACAGTAGTTCAGAACTTGCCCCCGTCACTACACTAGTTCAGAACTTGCCCCCATCTCTACACTAGTTCAGAACTTGCCCCCATCACTACAGTAGTTCAGAACTTGCCCCCATCACTACACTAGTTCAGAACTTACCCCATCACTACAGTAGTTCAGAACTTGCCCCCATCACTACACTAGTTCAGAACTTGCCCCCATCTCTACACTAGTTCAGAACTTGCCCCCATCACTACACTAGTTCCGAACTTACCCCATCACTACACTAGGTCAGAACTTGCCCCCATCACTACACTAGTTCAGAACTTGCCCCCATCACTACAGTAGTTCAGAACTTGCCCCCATCACTACACTAGTTCAGAACTTACCCCATCACTACAGTAGTTCAGAACTTGCCCCCATCACTACACTAGTTCAGAACTTGCCCCCATCTCTACACTAGTTCAGAACTTGCCCCCATCACTACACTAGTTCAGAACTTACCCCATCACTACACTAGTTCAGAACTTGCCCCCATCACTACACTAGTTTAGAACTTGCCCCCATCACTACACTAGTTCAGAACTTACCCCATCACTACAGTAGTTCAGAACTTGCCCCCATCACTACACTAGTTCAGAACTTGCCCCCATCTCTACACTAGTTCAGAACTTGCCCCCATCACTACAGTAGTTCAGAACTTGCCCCCATCACTACACTAGTTCAGAACTTACCCCATCACTACAGTAGTTCAGAACTTGCCCCCATCACTACACTAGTTCAGAACTTGCCCCCATCTCTACACTAGTTCAGAACTTGCCCCCATCACTACACTAGTTCCGAACTTACCCCATCACTACACTAGGTCAGAACTTGCCCCCATCACTACACTAGTTCAGAACTTGCCCCCATCTGTACACTAGTTCAGAACTTGCCCCCATCTGTACACTAGTTCAGAACTTGCCCCCATCACTACACTAGTTCAGAACTTGCCCCCATCACTACACTAGGTCAGAACTTGCCCCATCACTGCACTAGTTCAGAACTTGCCCCCATCACTACACTAGTACAGAACTTGCCCCAAACACTACACTAGTTCAGAACTTGCCCCATCACTACACTAGTTCAGAACTTGCCCCCATCACTACACTAGTTCAGAACTTGCCCCCATCACTACACTAGGTCAGAACTTGCCCCCATCACTACACTAGTTCAGAACTTGCCCCCATCACTACACTAGTTCAGAACTTGCCCCATCACTACACTAGTTCAGAACTTGCCCCATCACTACACTAGTTCCGAACTTACCCCATCACTACACTAGGTCAGAACTTGCCCCCATCACTACACTAGTTCAGAACTTGCCCCCATCTGTACACTAGTTCAGAACTTGCCCCCATCTCTACACTAGTTCAGAACTTGCCCCCATCACTACACTAGTTCAGAACTTGCCCCCATCACTACACTAGGTCAGAACTTGCCCCCATCTCTACACTAGTTCAGAACTTGCCCCCATCACTACACTAGTTCCGAACTTACCCCATCACTACACTAGGTCAGAACTTGCCCCCATCACTACACTAGTTCAGAACTTGCCCCCATCTGTACACTAGTTCAGAACTTGCCCCCATCACTACACTAGTTCAGAACTTGCCCCCATCACTACACTAGTTCAGAACTTGCCCCATCACTACACTAGTTCAGAACTTGCCCCCATCACTACACTAGTTCCGAACTTACCCCATCACTACACTAGTTCAGAACTTCTGCTGCTGCTGCTGCTACTACTACTGCTGCTACTGCTGCTACTGCTACTGCTGCTACTACTACTGCTACTACTGCTGCTGCTACTACTACTGCTGCTGCTGCTGCTGCTGCTACTACTACTGCTGCTACTGCTGCTACTGCTGCTACTGCTGCTACTTCTGCTGCTGCTGCTACTGCTGCTGCTACTGCTGCTGCTGCTGCTGCTACTACTACTACTGCTGCTACTGCTGCTACTGCTACTGCTGCTACTGCTACATTGCTGTTACATTGCTGTTACATTGTTACTGTTGCTAATACCATTCACATTGATTGCTGTTGTTGTTGCTACATTATTGCTACTGTTGTTGGTTGTTGTTGCTGTTACATTACTATCACATTGTTGCTACTAATACTGTTACCACTGCTGTTGCTGTTGCTGTTGCTACATCACATCACATTACCATCATACTGTTGCTGCTGTTGCTGTTGTTGCTACACATTATCAACTGTTACATATTGCATTGCTGTTGCTGTTACTACTGTTGCTGTTGTTGTTGTTGTTAATTACTGCTGTTGCTGTTGCTACGTTAATTACTACATTGTTGCTGTTGCTGTTGCTGTTAATATCACATTGCATTACTGCTACTACATCATACTGGCTGTTAATCATTACCACTGCTGTTACATTGCTACTATCATACTGTTGCTAATTACCACTGTTACTACTGTTACTGTTGTTGCTGCTGTTACATTACTGTTACTGTTGCTGCCGTTGTTGCTACTACTACCATCATTGATTGCTACATTGCTGTTGCTACTGTACCATCTACTGTAATTAAGACATTACTCATCATTACTACTGTTGTTGTTGTTGTTACACATTACTATGCATACATTGTTGCTATCATCATTGCTACTACTATCATACTAATCAATTGCCATCACACTACTGTTGGTTGCTGTTAAGCACTACCATCATTACATTTCACATTGGTTACATTACATTACATTACCATTATTGTTACACTGTTGCTATCATTACATTGCTTAACATATCATTGTTGTTACATTGTACTGCTGCTGTTGGTTACATCAAGGTTGTTATCATACATACATTGTTGTTGTTGTTACATTGTTGTTGTTGTTTCTTGTTGTTGTCATTGTTCGTTGTTATACATTGGTTACATTATTACATTGCTATATTGTTGTTACATATACATTGCTTACACTATCATCACATTGGTTGTTACCATTACTGTTCACATTGTTGTTGTTGCTATCATTACTGTTACATATCAATACATTGCTATTACTTCACTGTTGTTGCTATCGTTGCTATTACTGATTACTACATTGCTACATGTTACATACATTACATTGTTGTTATCATACATTGTTACACATTGTTACATTACATTGCACATACATTATTGATCACATTACATTATTAAATTGTTGTTGCTACATTACTATCATTGCCACTACATTACCATTGTTACCATTGCTGTTGCTGTTGTTGTTACTACTACTACTGCTGTTGCTGCTGCTACTACTATCATTGCTACCGCTACTACCATTACCACTACTTCTACCACTGTTATTACCACTACATTGCTGCTGCCTATCACCACATTATCATTGTTGCTGTTGCTCACACCACTACTACCGTTACATTGTTGCCATCTACAGCTGCTACTATCACTGCTACCACCTGTTGCTACACTACCATCTGTTGCTGCTGTTGCTGTTGTTGCTGCTGTTGGTTGCTACCACTATCATTACATCTGCTACTGTTACATTGCCATCTACTATTGTTACATTGTTACATTGCTACATTGCTACTACTGTTGCTGTTGCTGTTACATTGCCTGTTACATTGCTGTTGTTGCTGCCATTGTTGCTACTGTTGCTGTTGTTGTTACATTGTTGCTGTTGTTGTTACATTGTTGTTATTGCTGTTGTTACATTGTTGTTGTTGTTTGCCTGTTGTTACTGTTCCTGCCGTTCTGTTGCTGTTGTTGCTGTTGTTCTGTTGCTGTCATTGTTCTGCTGTTCTGCTGTTGTCCGCTGTTGCTACATCTCTACATTAAGGTTGCTACCACCATCATCATTGCTACATCATTAATATCACACATCATTGCTGGTTGCCGCCGTTGCTACATCATTTACACATATTATTGTTGTTGCCGTTATATTGCTACACTACATCATCATTGCCAATTGCCATCATTGCTACATCAAGTTACATCATTAGTTGTCATACATCATCATTACGGTTGCCGTTGTTGTTACATTATCATCATTACATCATACATTACATTGCTACTACTAACCATCATTATTGCTAATACCACTACCATATACTGCTACTACCACCGCTATACACCATTGCTGCTGTTGTTGCTACATACATCATTGCTACATTGCTACATGCTACATTGCTACTACTATCATTACTATCATGTTGCTACATTACTACTGTTGTTGCTGGTTGTTGCTGCTGCTGTTAATTACTACTGCATACATTGTTACATTGCTGCTGTTGCTACATTATTACTGTTGCTACTGTTGCTACTACATTGTTACACTACTATCACATTACTACTGTTGTTGCTACTACTGTTGCTGGCTGTTGCTGTTGCCACTACCACTGCTGCTAATCTACTGTTACATTGCTACTGCTACTACATCATTAATACTATTGTTGCTACTGCATTACACTGCCCATTGCTACATCACATGCTGCTGTTGTTGCTACACTGTTGTTATTACATTGCTGTTGTTGCTGTTGTTGCTGTTGTTGTTACATGTTGCTGCTGCTGCTTATTACAAGTTGTTGTTAAGCTTGTTGCTGTCATTGTTCTGTTCTGCTACACTGGTTGCTACTGGTTGTTACTACATCACATCATTACATTATCATTACATTGTTGTTGTTGTTGTTGCTACTACTGTTGTTGTTACATTACTATCGTTACATTGTTGTTGTTGCTGTTGTTGTTGCTGTTACATTGTTGGTTATCATTACATTGGTTGCTACCACTACTACATTGTTACATCATACTGCTGCTGTTGCTATTACTACACTATCATCATCATTATCAATATCATACATCACATCATCACTGTTGTTACACATATCATTGTTGCTGTTGCTGCTGTTGCTGTTACATTATCAATACATCATTACATTACTGGTTGCTGTTAATACCATCACATCATTACATTAACTACTGCTACCGTTAACTGTTGTTGCTGCTGGTTGCTACTGTTACAATACCATTACTGCTACTACACGCTGCCACACTACCACTGCTACCACCATCATTGGTTGCTGGTTGATTAATTACTATCATTATTGCTACTGTTGCCATCATTACACTGTACACTTGCTACATTGCTGCATTATTACACTGCTGTTGCTGGTTGCTGCCATGCTACTGTTGTTGCTGGTTGCTGCTGTTGCTGTTGCTACATTGTTGCTACTGCTGCTGCTGTTGCTACATTGTTGCTGCTGTTTCCTGTTGCCGTCACTGTTCTGCTGCTACTGTTGCTGCTGCTGCTGTTGTTGCTGTTACTGCTGTTGTTGTTGCTGCTGTCACGCTTCTGCTGTTACCGCTGCTGTTGCTACATCATTGCCACTGCTACTGCTGCTACTACTACTGCTGCTACTACTACCGCCACTGCTGCCGCTGCTGCCGCTGCCACTACCACTGCTGCTACTGCTGCCACTCATGCCGTTGCTGCTACTACCACTGCCACTGCTGCTACCACTACTATCACCACTGCTGCTGCCGTTGCTGCTGCCGTTACTACCACTACTACCACTACTGCCACTGCTACCGCTGCTACTATCACCGCTACCACCGTCATTGCCGCTACCACCACCGCTGCCGCTGCTGCTGCTGCCACTACCATTCTATTGCTACCGCTGCCACCGCTGCCACTGGTCATTGCCATCCCGTTGCCGTTACCGCCTGCTGCTACATCGCTGCCGCTGCCGTTGCCACTGCATCACCGCTGCTGCTGCTGCTGCTGCTGCTGCTGCTACTGCTGCTACTGCTGCTGCTGCTGCTACTGCTGCTGCTGCTTCTGCTGCTGCCGCTGCTGCTGCTGCTGCTCCTGCTGCTGCTGCTGCTGCTGCTAGGTCTAAACCAGTTAAACATAAGTCTCGTGTCTATTACAAAACCACGGTATTTGAAACTCAACCACTTCGATTTGTGTTCCTTTCACAGTTGTTATAATAGGAATATTCTCCAAAAGGTCATTTTGATTGGCAAAAATCATAAATTTACTTTTGTCAGTATTCAGAACCAATTTCAATGAATGCAGACGAGCCTGAACAGCATCAAAAGATGATTGTAAAAATTCAATCGCCTGTGCAAGAGATTTGGCACAGGAATAAACGACAGTATGATCAGCATAAAGATGAAAAGAAGAGTTTGGCAGATTTTCACAAAGATCGTTAACATAGATTCAAAATAAAATTGGTCCTAAGACCGAACCCTGAGGTACACCTTTTGTGACCTCTAAGAATTTCTTTCTAATTTTTTCCATTTAATTTTCATTTTTTCATCTTTTAATTTGTTTTTCATTTTTCTTTAGTTTTGTTCTTTCATTTTTTCATTTGTCTTTCATTTTGTCATTTTTGTCTAATTTTTATCAAATTTTTCCATTTGTCTTTAATTTTTCTCATTTCATTTTTTCTTTTTTCATTTTTTTCATTTTATTTTCATTTTTCATTTGTCTCTCAATTCCTTTCATTTTGTCATTTCATTTTTTCAAATTCTTTTCATTTCAATTTTTTTCATCTTGTCATTTGTCATTTCATTTTAATTTTTTCATCTTTTCATTTCTGTCAATTACTTTCATTTTGTCATTTTTGTCTAATTTTTATCTATTTTTTTAATTTGTCTTTAATTTTTCTTTAATTTTGTCATTTAACTTTTTGTCTTTTGTTTTTGTTCTTTTTTCATTTCTCTCAATTCTTTTAATTTTGACACTGACCCAGACACTTGAACACACTGTGGTCTATTAGACAAATAATCATGGAGCAATTAGCTGCTTGATTAGAAAAGCCACTGTTGCCTAAAGTTTGGACCATCAGAGTGTGACCCACAACTTTGGGAACAGAGCGGCTCCACAGCCCTTATAACATCATGTGGAACCTCCAGTGTGGCTGTGACACACTGAAAATCATTCACCATCTTATTAGAGTCCAAAAAGCTCCTTACTGATCACTGACAAGTGTCTCAAAAGTCTTGGTCAGGACACATAATGTGGAGATGGGCCTGTAATTGTTGAGCTCAGAAGAGTCGCCTCCTTTCAGAAGGGGAAGGACAAAGGCAGTCTTCAGGCTTCCACACTTTTGGAATCTTGTTACTTAAAAGACTTAAATTAAAAATGTGTGAAAGAGGCTCAGCAACAGAGTCAGCAGCCAGTTTGAGAAAAGGAGGTCTAATTTATCTGGACCTTCCTGGTGTCCAGATTCTTCAGAGCTTTGTGCACATCAGAGGAGGAAATGCTAGAGAACCTCAATGTGCAATCATCAACACAAGTCCTCACACCAAAGGAAGGTGAGGTTTTTCCCTCTGAATCTGAAGCAGGATGTAGGAGGTCAAAGACAGAGCCAGCCGAAATAAAGTGTTCATTGAAATGGAACATTTCAGACTTCAGGTCACATGTCTCCCATTCAGAATGAAGAACTCTGGAAGCTCACTTGACTCTGAGGGCGCAAAAGTAGATTTGACAGTTTTCCAGAACTTTCTTGGATCATTTAAGTTCTTTGTCATTTCTGTGAGATAAAATTCAGACTTAGCTTTTTTTAATGGCCGATGTACAGTTATTTCCAAGACAATTCAACATCATCAAAAAGTGGCAAGTCACAAAGAAATGCTCAGTGAAGTGCTTCAGATCTCGTTTCACCACAGCACGAGGTTTTATCTTTGGTAGTTTTACATTTCTGACAGTAGCGATGGAATGATGGTCACTTAGATCATTTACACAGATGCATGATGGTCACTTAGATCATTTACACAGATGCATGATGGTCACTTACATCATTTACACAGATGCATGATGGTCACTTAGATCATTTGACAGATGCATGATGGTCACTTAGATCATTTACACAGATGCATGATGGTCACTTAGATCATCTGCACAGATGCATGATGGTCACTTAGATCATTTACACAGATGCATGATGGTCACTTAGATCATTTACACAGATGCATGATGGTCACTTAGATCATTTACACAGATGCATGATGGTCACTTAGATCATTTGCACAGATGCATGATGGTCACTTAGATCATTTACACAGATGCATGATGGTCACTTAGATCATCTGCACAGATGCATGATGGTCACTTAGATCATTTACACAGATGCATGATGGTCACTTAGATCATTTACACAGATGCATGATGGTCACTTAGATCATTTACACAGATGCATGATGGTCACTTAGATCATTTACACAGATGCATGATGGTCACTTACATCATTTACACAGATGCATGATGGTCACTTAGATCATTTGCACAGATGCATGATGGTCACTTACATCATTTACACAGATGCATGATGGTCACTTAGATCATTTACACAGATGCATGATGGTCACTTAGATCATTTGACAGATGCATGATGGTCACTTAGATCATTTACACAGATGCATGATGGTCACTTACATCATTTACACAGATGCATGATGGTCACTTACATCATTTACACAGATGCATGATGGTCACTTACATCATTTACACAGATGCATGATGGTCACTTAGATCATTTGACAGATGCATGATGGTCACTTAGATCATTTACACAGATGCATGATGGTCACTTACATCATTTACACAGATGCATGATGGTCACTTAGATCATTTACACAGATGCATGATGGTCACTTACATCATTTACACAGATGCATGATGGTCACTTAGATCATTTGACAGATGCATGATGGTCACTTACATCATTTACACAGATGCATGATGGTCACTTAGATCATTTGCACAGATGCATGATGGTCACTTACATCATTTACACAGATGCATGATGGTCACTTACATCATTTACACAGATGCATGATGGACACTTAGATCATTTACACAGATGCATGATGGTCACTTACATCATTTACACAGATGCATGATGGTCACTTACATCATTTACACAGATGCATGATGGTCACTTAGATCATTTGACAGATGCATGATGGTCACTTACATCATTTACACAGATGCATGATGGTCACTTACATCATTTGACAGATGCATGATGGTCACTTACATCATTTACACAGATGCATGATGGTCACTTAGATCATTTACACAGATGCATGATGGTCACTTACATCATTTACACAGATGCATGATGGTCACTTACATCATTTACACAGATGCATGATGGTCACTTAGATCATTTGACAGATGCATGATGGTCACTTAGATCATTTGCACAGATGCATGATGGTCACTTACATCATTTACACAGATGCATGATGGTCACTTAGATCATTTACACAGATGCATGATGGTCACTTAGATCATTTACACAGATGCATGATGGTCACTTAGATCATTTGCACAGATGCATGATGGTCACTTAGATCATTTACACAGATGCATGATGGTCACTTACATCATTTACACAGATGCATGATGGTCACTTAGATCATTTGCACAGATGCATGATGGTCACTTAGATCATTTACACAGATGCATGATGGTCACTTACATCATTTACACAGATGCATGATGGTCACTTACATCATTTACACAGATGCATGATGGTCACTTAGATCATTTGCACAGATGCATGATGGTCACTTAGATCATTTACACAGATGCATGATGGTCACTTACATCATTTACACAGATGCATGATGGTCACTTACATCATTTACACAGATGCATGATGGTCACTTACATCATTTACACAGATGCATGATGGTCACTTAGATCATTTGCACAGATGCATGATGGTCACTTAGATCATTTACACAGATGCATGATGGTCACTTACATCATTTACACAGATGCATGATGGTCACTTACATCATTTGACAGATGCATGATGGTCACTTAGATCATTTACACAGATGCATGATGGTCACTTACATCATTTGACAGATGCATGATGGTCACTTACATCATTTGACAGATGCATGATGGTCACTTAGATCATTTACACAGATGCATGATGGTCACTTACATCATTTACACAGATGCATGATGGTCACTTAGATCATTTACACAGATGCATGATGGTCACTTACATCATTTACACAGATGCATGATGGTCACTTACATCATTTGACAGATGCATGATGGTCACTTAGATCATTTACACAGATGCATGATGGTCACTTAGATCATTTACACAGATGCATGATGGTCACTTACATCATTTACACAGATGCATGATGGTCACTTACATCATTTACACAGATGCATGATGGTCACTTACATCATTTGACAGATGCATGATGGTCACTTAGATCATTTGACAGATGCATGATGGTCACTTAGATCATTTACACAGATGCATGATGGTCACTTACATCATTTACACAGATGCATGATGGTCACTTAGATCATTTACACAGATGCATGATGGTCACTTACATCATTTACACAGATGCATGATGGTCACTTACATCATTTGACAGATGCATGATGGTCACTTAGATCATTTACACAGATGCATGATGGTCACTTACATCATTTACACAGATGCATGATGGTCACTTACATCATTTGACAGATGCATGATGGTCACTTACATCATTTACACAGATGCATGATGGTCACTTACATCATTTGACAGATGCATGATGGTCACTTAGATCATTTGCACAGATGCATGATGGTCACTTACATCATTTACACAGATGCATGATGGTCACTTAGATCATTTGCACAGATGCATGATGGTCACTTAGATCATTTACACAGATGCATGATGGTAACTTACATCATTTACACAGATGCATGATGGTCACTTAGATCATTGGCAAAGATGCATGATGGTCACTTAGATCATTTACACAGATGCATGATGGTCACTTACATCATTTACACAGATGCATGATGGTCACTTACATCATTTGACAGATGCATGATGGTCACTTAGATCATTTACACAGATGCATGATGGTCACTTACATCATTTACACAGATGCATGATGGTCACTTAGATCATTTGCACAGATGCATGATGGTCACTTAGATCATTTACACAGATGCATGATGGTCACTTAGATCATTTACACAGATGCATGATGGTCACTTAAATCATTGGCAAAGATGCATGATGGTCACTTAGATCATTTACACAGATGCATGATGGTCACTTACATCATTTACACAGATGCATGATGGTCACTTAGATCATTTACACAGATGCATGATGGTCACTTACATCATTTACACAGATGCATGATGGTCACTTAGATCATTTACACAGATGCATGATGGTCACTTAGACCATTTACACAGATGCATGATGGTCACTTAGATCATTTACACAGATGCATGATGGTCACTTAGATCATTTACACAGATGCATGATGGTCACTTACATCATTTACACAGATGCATGATGGTCACTTAGATCATTTACACAGATGCATGATGGTCACTTAGATCATTTACACAGATGCATGATGGTCACTTACATCATTTACACAGATGCATGATGGTCACTTAGATCATTGGCACAGATGCATGATGGTCACTTAGATCATTGGCACAGATGCATGATGGTCACTTAGATCATTTGACAGATGCATGATGGTCACTTAGATCATTTACACAGATGCATGATGGTCACTTAGATCATTTACACAGATGCATGATGGTCACTTAGATCATTTACACAGATGCATGATGGTCACTTAGATCATTTACACAGATGCATGATGGTCACTTAGATCATTTACACAGATGCATGATGGTCACTTAGATCATTTACACAGATGCATGATGGTCACTTAGATCATTTACACAGATGCATGATGGTCACTTAGATCATTTGCACAGATGCATGATGGTCACTTACATCATTGACACAGATGCATGATGGTCACTTAGATCATTTACACAGATGCATGATGGTCACTTACATCATTTACACAGATGCATGATGGTCACTTAGATCATTTGCACAGATGCATGATGGTCACTTAGATCATTTGACAGATGCATGATGGTCACTTACATCATTTGACAGATGCATGATGGTCACTTAGATCATTTACACAGATGCATGATGGTCACTTAGATCATTTACACAGATGCATGATGGTCACTTAGATCATTTACACAGATGCATGATGGTCACTTAGATCATTTGCACAGATGCATGATGGTCACTTACATCATTTACACAGATGCATGATGGTCACTTAGATCATTTGCACAGATGCATGATGGTCACTTACATCATTTGACAGATGCATGATGGTCACTTAGATCATTTGCACAGATGCATGATGGTCACTTACATCATTTACACAGATGCATGATGGTCACTTAGATCATTTACACAGATGCATGATGGTCACTTACATCATTTGACAGATGCATGATGGTCACTTAGATCATTTACACAGATGCATGATGGTCACTTAGATCATTTACACAGATGCATGATGGTCACTTAGATCATTTACACAGATGCATGATGGTCACTTACATCATTTACACAGATGCATGATGGTCACTTAGATCATTGGCACAGATGCATGATGGTCACTTACATCATTTACACAGATGCATGATGGTCACTTACATCATTTACACAGATGCATGATGGTCACTTACATCATTTACACAGATGCATGATGGTCACTTAGATCATTTACACAGATGCATGATGGTCACTTACATCATTTACACAGATGCATGATGGTCACTTAGATCATTGGCACAGATGCATGATGGTCACTTACATCATTTACACAGATGCATGATGGTCACTTACATCATTTACACAGATGCATGATGGTCACTTACATCATTTACACAGATGCATGATGGTCACTTACATCATTTACACAGATGCATGATGGTCACTTAGATCATTGGCACAGATGCATGATGGTCACTTACATCATTTACACAGATGCATGATGGTCACTTACATCATTTACACAGATGCATGATGGTCACTTAGATCATTGGCACAGATGCATGATGGTCACTTACATCATTTACACAGATGCATGATGGTCACTTAGATCATTTGACAGATGCATGATGGTCACTTACATCATTTGACAGATGCATGATGGTCACTTAGATCATTTACACAGATGCATGATGGTCACTTACATCATTTACACAGATGCATGATGGTCACTTACATCATTTACACAGATGCATGATGGTCACTTAGATCATTTACACAGATGCATGATGGTCACTTAGATCATTTACACAGATGCATGATGGTCACTTAGATCATTTACACAGATGCATGATGGTCACTTACATCATTTGACAGATGCATGATGGTCACTTAGATCATTTGCACAGATGCATGATGGTCACTTAGATCATTTGCACAGATGCATGATGGTCACTTACATCATTTACACAGATGCATGATGGTCACTTAGATCATTTACACAGATGCATGATGGTCACTTAGATCATTTACACAGATGCATGATGGTCACTTAGATCATTTACACAGATGCATGATGGTCACTTAGATCATTTGCACAGATGCATGATGGTCACTTAGATCATTGGCACAGATGCATGATGGTCACTTACATCATTGGCACAGATGCATGATGGTCACTTACATCATTTACACAGATGCATGATGGTCACTTAGATCATTGGCACAGATGCATGATGGTCACTTAGATCATTGGCACAGATGCATGATGGTCACTTACATCATTTACACAGATGCATGATGGTCACTTAGATCATTTGACAGATGCATGATGGTCACTTAGATCATTGGCACAGATGCATGATGGTCACTTAGATCATTGGCACAGATGCATGATGGTCACTTAGATCATTGGCACAGATGCATGATGGTCACTTACATCATTTACACAGATGCATGATGGTCACTTAGATCATTTGACAGATGCATGATGGTCACTTAGATCATTGGCACAGATGCATGATGGTCACTTACATCATTTACACAGATGCATGATGGTCACTTAGATCATTTACACAGATGCATGATGGTCACTTAGATCATTTACACAGATGCATGATGGTCACTTAGATCATTTACACAGATGCATGATGGTCACTTAGATCATTTACACAGATGCATGATGGTCACTTAGATCATTTACACAGATGCATGATGGTCACTTACATCATTTACACAGATGCATGATGGTCACTTACATCATTTGACAGATGCATGATGGTCACTTAGATCATTTACACAGATGCATGATGGTCACTTAGATCATTTACACAGATGCATGATGGTCACTTACATCATTTGACAGATGCATGATGGTCACTTACATCATTTGCACAGCTGCCAGTGTCACTGCACTTGTGAGGAGAATTAGAATTCGATCAAAGACGATCTGTTTGGAAATGTTTTATTTGGGCGAGTGGAGCGAAGAGTCACAGACTGACTTAAGTGTGTCAGATGTGGGGCTCAGCCAAACAAGGTCCAGATCACCCACCAGAACAAGCTTCATTAGAACATTAGAACAATAAAAGAATAAAACATTAGAACAATAAAAGAATAAAACATTAGAACAATAAAAGAATAAAACATTAGAACAATAAAAGAATAAAACATTAGAACAATAAAAGAATAAAACATTAGAACAATAAAAATATAAATAAAGTTGCTCTTTGGTTCTTTGACTCGGTTCTTTGACTCGGTTCTTTGGTTCTTTGACTCGGTTCTTTGGCTCTTTGGCTCTTTGACTCGGCTCTTTGGCGCAGGCGCAGCGCGAAGGAGGACACCGCACGCACGCGCCCCTAGTGTCCCTCGCGCGCGCGCGCTCTCGCGGTGCGGAGCGGAGCGGCGCGCACGGCTCTGACGCCTCGGGTCGGGTTTCCGCGCGCAGCCTCGGGTTTCCGCTGAGCGCGAGGCGGATCGGGTTGAGTCTCGCGCTCACGGACGGAGGGGGTCCACGCACGCGGACGCGGGAGTGACCGGAGACGGGGAGCGGCGGCGCGCGGAGCGGAGAGGAGCGGAGCCGGCGGTGAAGGGACAGCGCGGGGACCGGAGCTCGGAGCGGACACGGTAGGACTTCACGGTACCGGCTCTGGGCGCTTGTGTTCGGTTACCTCCCGCCGGATCTCGCGGGGGGCGCTTGGGTACAGTTACTACGGCTGTGAACGGGCATCCGGGCGAAGTGAAATTACGCGCGCACCTTACGCACATGAACTTTGCCACTTGCAGCTTCACTGTCCCTGAAAGTCGTGAGCGCCGCGGGCTCTTTACCTTTTTACTTTATGTGAAATATCGAACTTTTATCTGAGCGTCTCCAAACGTCATGACGTCACCAGCCCGAAGAACTCCACGAGGAGCAGCACCTTTTTCAAACCAAACAAACACGTATCATTTTGCCGCGAAATTATTTATTTATTTATTTATTTTTAAAATTTTATTATTAATTTCGTCTTTCATTTTTCTTTCATTTTGTTCTTTTATTTTTTTCCCCCAATTTTTTCCTCTTTTTTCATTTTTTCATTTAACTTTCATTTTGTCATTTAATTTTTTTCTCATTTTTTTCCATTTAATTTTCCTTTTTTCATCTTTTCATTTGTTTTTCATTTTTCTTTCGTTTTGTTCTTTCATTTTTTCATTTGTCATTTTTGTCTAATTTTTATCTAATTTTTCATTTGTCTTTAATTTTTCTCATTTCATTTTTTCTTATTTCATTTTTTTCATTTTATTTTCATTTGTCTCAATTCCTTTCATTTTGTCATTTCATTTTTAATTTTTTTCTTCATTTCCATTTTTTTCATCTTGTCATTTCATTATTTTTCATTAAATTTTCTTTTTTCATTTCTTTAATTTTTTCATCTTTTCATTTGTCTCTCAATTCTTTTAATTGTAATTTTTGTCTAATTTTAATTTAAAAAATTTCATTTGTTTTTAATTTTCTTCATTTTGTCATTTCATTTTTTTCAAATTTATTTTTTCATTTCATTTTTTCTCATTTTTGTCATTTCACTTTTGTTTTTATTTTTCACATTTTTTTTCATTTAATTTTCTTTTTTTTCAGTTTTCATTTGTCTTTCATTTTTCTTTCATTTAGTCATTTCATTTTTTTCTCATTTTCTCCAAACCAAATAAACACGTATGATTTTGTGGGGAAATTAATGAAGTTTTTAACCACATTTATTCAGAAAACGTCTTTAAACACGTGAAATGTTCAAACTGTCCCGAGGATAAACAGAGAAATCTGGTGCTGTTCTTGATTTGACGTATTTACCCAGAATTCCTGTGGGGAGAGCGGGAATTCTGGTGCGGATGTTCCCGACACTCGTTTATCATTTCTCTCGCTCTCAAACCGTCTCCTCTGACCCACTTTTAACACACGAGTTTTCTGCTCTGGTTTAAAAGGTTTTTATTTTAACCCTGAAGACTCGACGACATCGTCCACGACTCAGAGGAACATGTTTCTATAACCGCAGAACTTTGTAAGTGTAAAAGACAGAAACGTCCTTTTCCCCTCTGAAAGTGCAGACACAGAGGTTTCCGTACATTTCTGCGGCTTTATCCTACGTCACACTCACGCTGTGTGATGACGGGAGCAAAACGAGTGTCCAACAGGAACTTTGTTTTCCCCAAACTCATGCGCTCCGTCCATTTTGATCGAGCCAAACTTTGCCAAAGAGTGAAGTGAGTCAAGATGGTCGACTCCTCTGACTGTGTGTGTTTATAACGAGGGAAAAAGTCGCTCTAAGTGGAGTTAATTCTCACACACATGGAAAATGACACATCTTGGTGTGTGTAATTGTGCATCTCTTTCTATTTTTATTTAAAGGTTTATTTCAGTCCAAATGAACAAATCCAAATGTAATTTCCACCCTGGAAATGCAGAAGTGCTGTGGCTCTGGCCGTGGTCCTGACGGGAGCTGTTTCCAGGACTGGACCAGGAAAGTCATGGAGCCACTGCACTTTTTTTGTTTTTAGGGCAATAAGGAGATTTTTAATTTACTTACAGACTTGAGATTTTACATTTTTGAAGCTCAGGCCCTAAATTAAGCATTTTTTATGTCCAAAAAGTTGTTTCTACATGTTTACTGTGTGTTTTGTATAAAAGAGTGAATTTTATTTTCACTTTTTGTTTTTTTCATCTCTATTTCTGGTCCTGTAGCTTTTCTCACAGCCTCATGACACAACTACAGCAGCAGATTGTGAAATAACAGGTTGGACTGAACAAAAGGAGGTAGAACACTTCATTAGGGGGAAAAGGGGCAGTTTGAAAAGTGAAATTAAGAACAAAATCCAGGCGAGGAGAAATGTACTAAAACTGCCCTCAGGTCTTCAGAGGTTAAACCGGCTCCTGTGGTCCCCATGTGTCCTGACCTCTGACCTCTGACCTCTGTGGATCCTTCTTTTCTCACTGTGACATTTTAAATTTGATCTAAAATGACCGGGACTAGATTAGGACTAGACCAGAACTAGACCGGGACTAGACTGGGACTAGACCGGGACTAGACTGGGACTAGACCGGGACTAGACCGGGACTAGACCGGGACTAGACTGGGACTAGACCGGGACTAGACCAGGACTAGACCGGGACTAGACTGGGACTAGACCAGGACTAGACCGGGACTAGACTGGGACTAGACCGGGACTAGACCGGGACTAGACCGGGACTAGACCAGGATCGCTGAATCACACTAGAGCAGAGCGCTTTTTTACATTGGGGCCAAAATGATGAAAAATTATTTTGTTGGAGGAGGAGAGGAGGAAAAGGAGAGGAGGAGAGAGGAGAGGAGGAGAGAGGAGAGGAGGAAAAGGAGAGGACAGGAGGAGAGAGGAGAGGAGGAGAGAGGAGAGGAGGAGAGAGGAGAGGAGGAGAGAGGAGAAGAGGAAAAAGAGAGGAGGAGAGAGGAGAGGAGGAAGAGGAGAGGAGGAAGAGGAGAGGAGAGGAGGAGAGAGGAAAAGGAGGGAGGAGTAAACAAACTTGAGGAGCACAGACGGGACTTAAACTGTTTTGGCTCAGTCTGAATCCACTTCAGTCACTCAGACGTGAGACGAGAGAAAGAGAGATGGAGGGAGGGAGGGAGAGGAGAGAGACCAGAGAGAGGGAGAGCGGAGGGAGAGAAAGTTATTAATAGGTCAGTTTAATCATCTGTTTAGTTAAGACTTTATTGTCCCTGTAAAATGTCTCCTCTGCATCACTCCTCTCGTTTCTCTCCCTCTCTTTTTCTCTTTTTCTCTTTTTCTCCCTCTCTCCCTCTCTCCACGTTTACCTCCCATTCTCCTTCCTTTCACTCTTCCTTTCGCCTCTCTCCTCTCTTTTTTCTCTCTCCCTCTTCTCTCTCTCCTCTCATCAGCACCATGGGGCAGTCAGGGATGCGGTAACCATGGCGACCACTATAGGATGAGGAGGAGACGCTCCCTTCAGTCCTGGTTTAGTCCTGGTTTAGTCCTGGTTTAGTCCTTATTTAGTCCTTATTTAGTCCTGGATTAGTCCTGGTTTAGTCCTGGTTTAGTCCTGGTTTAGTCCTTATTTAGTCCTTATTTAGTCCTGGTTTAGTCCTGGTTTAGTCCTGGTTTAGTCCTGGTTTAGTCCTTATTTAGTCCTTATTTAGTCCTGGATTAGTCCTGGTTTAGTCCTGGTTTAGTCCTGGTTTAGTCCTTATTTAGTCCTGGTTTAGTCCTGGTTTAGTCCTTATTTAGTCCTGGATTAGTCCTGGTTTAGTCCTGGTTTAGTCCTGGTTTAGTCCTTATTTAGTCCTGGTTTAGTCCAGGTTTAGTCCTGGTTCAGTCCTGGTTTAGTCCTGGTTTAGTCCTGGTTCAGTCCTGGTTCAGTCCTGGTTTAGACCTGGTTTAGTCCTGGTTTAGTCCTGGTTCAGTCCTGGTTCAGTCCTGGTTTAGACCTGGTTTAGTCCTGGTTTAGTCCTGGTTCAGTCCTGGTTTAGACCTGGTTTAGTCCTGGTTTAGTCCTGGTTCAGTCCTGGTTTAGACCTGGTTTAGTCCTGGTTCAGTCCTGGTTCAGTCCTGGTTTAGTCCTGGTTCAGTCCTGGTTCAGTCCTGGTTTAGACCTGGTTCAGTCCTGGTTCAGTCCTGGTTCAGTCCTGGTTTAGACCTGGTTCAGTCCTGGTTCAGTCCTGGTTCAGTCCTGGTTCAGTCCTGGTTCAGTCCTGGTTTAGTCCTGGTTTAGTCCTGGTTCAGTCCTGGTTTAGACCTGGTTCAGTCCTGGTTTAGTCCTGGTTCAGTCCTGGTTTAGACCTGGTTTAGTCCTGGTTCAGTCCTGGTTCAGTCCTGGTTCAGTCCTGGTTCAGTCCTGGTTTAGACCTGGTTCAGTCCTGGTTCAGTCCTGGTTCAGTCCTGGTTCAGTCCTGGTTTAGACCTGGTTCAGTCCTGGTTCAGTCCTGGTTCAGTCCTGGTTCAGTCCTGGTTCAGTCCTGGTTTAGACCTGGTTCAGTCCTGGTTCAGTCCTGGTTCAGTCCTGGTTCAGTCCTGGTTTAGACCTGGTTCAGTCCTGGTTCAGTCCTGGTTTAGACCTGGTTCAGTCCTGGTTCAGTCCTGGTTCAGTCCTGGTTCAGTCCTGGTTCAGTCCTGGTCCTGGCCTCTGTGGGGCGCTATGTTTTTCTGTGGGCAGTTTCCTGTTTTCCACCTGATCAGTGACACCAGGTGCTGCAGTGAAGGAAGATTTGAGATTTTACTTGGACGATAAACGAAGCAAACGACACATGACGAGGTGAAGAACCTTCTGTGTCTGAGGTTCTGTTTCTGAGGTTCTGTGTCTGAGGTTCTGTGTCTGAGGTTCTGTTTCTGAGGTTCTGTGTCTGAGGTTCTGTGTCTGAGGTTCTGTTTCTGAGGTTCTGTGTCTGAGGTTCTGTGTCTGAGGTTCTGTTTCTGAGGTTCTGTGTCTGAGGTTCTGTTTCTGAGGTTCTGTTTCTGAGGTTCTGTGTCTGAGGTTCTGTGTCTGAGGTTCTGTGTCTGAGGTTCTGTTTCTGAGGTTCTGTGTCTGAGGTTCTGTTTCTGAGGTTCTGTGTCTGAGGTTCTGTGTCTGAGGTTCTGTTTCTGAGGTTCTGTTTCTGAGGTTCTGTGTCTGAGGTTCTGTTTCTGAGGTTCTGTTTCTGAGGTTCTGTGTCTGAGGTTCTGTGTCTGAGGTTCTGTTTCTGAGGTTCTGTTTCTGAGGTTCTGTGTCTGAGGTTCTGTTTCTGAGGTTCTGTTTCTGAGGTTCTGTGTCTGAGGTTCTGTTTCTGAGGTTCTGTTTCTGAGGTTCTGTTTCTCTGAGGTTCTGTTCCTCTGAGGTTCTGTTCCTCTGAGGTTCTGTTCCTCTGAGGTTCTGTTTCTGAGGTTCTGTGTCTGAGGTTCTGTGTCTGAGGTTCTGTTTCTGATGTTCTGTTTCTGAGGTTCTGTTTCTGAGGTTCTGTTCCTCTGAGGTTCTGTTTCTCTGAGGTTCTGTTTCTCTGTGGTTCTGTTTCTGAGGTTCTGTTTCTGAGGTTCTGTTTGTCTGAGGTTCTGTTTCTGAGGTTCTGTTTCTCTGAGGTTCTGTTTCTGAGGTTCTGTTTCTCTGTGGTTCTGTTTGTCTGTGGTTCTGTTTGTCTGAGGTTCTGTTTCTCTGTGGTTCTGTTTCTCTGTGGTTCTGTTTGTCTGAGGTTCTGTTTCTCTGAGGTTCTGTTTCTCTGTGGTTCTGTTTGTCTGAGGTTCTGTTTCTCTGAGGTTCTGTTTCTCTGTGGTTCTGTTTGTCTGAGGTTCTGTTTCTCTGTGGTTCTGTTTGTCTGAGGTTCTGTTTCTCCTTCTCTCGCAGGTGCTGAGCTGCTCGACTGCTGCTGCAATGGTACGTCAGAGTAGAGTATCAGAGTATAAGAGTAAGAGTATAAGAGTAAGAGTATAAGAGTAAGAGTATAAGAGTAAGAGTATAAGAGTAAGAGTATAAGAGTAAGAGTATTTATAAGGATAAGTAAAAGTGTTTTTCTGGGAACAGGCGGTGAAACGTTTGTGTTTTGAAGAAAGTTTCAGCTCTTTTATATTAAAGCTGAACTCAGGATCATCTGAAGCTAAAGTCCTGAGACAAAGAGGAGATCTGACTGTGTGTGAGTCTGTGAAGGCAACAAACTAGTGTAGTGATGGGGGCAAGTTCTGAACTAGTGTAGTGATGGGGGCAAGTTCTGAACTAGTGTAGTGATGGGGGCAAGTTCTGAACTAGTGTAGTGATGGGGGCAAGTTCTGAACTAGTGTAGTGATGGGGGCAAGTTCTGAACTAGTGTAGTGATGGGGCAAGTTCTGAACTAGTGTAGTGATGGGGGCAAGTTCTGAACTAGTGTAGTGATGGGGGCAAGTTCTGAACTAGTGTAGTGATGGGGGCAAGTTCTGAACTAGTGTAGTGATGGGGCAAGTTCTGAACTAGTGCAGTGATGGGGCAAGTTCTGAACTAGTGTAGTGATGGGGCAAGTTCTGAACTAGTGTAGTGATGGGGGCAAGTTCTGAACTAGTGTAGTGATGGGGGCAAGTTCTGAACTAGTGTAGTGATGGGGCAAGTTCTGAACTAGTGCAGTGATGGGGGCAAGTTCTGAACTAGTGTAGTTATGGGGCAAGTTCTGAACTAGTGCAGTGATGGGGGCAAGTTCTGAACTAGTGTAGTTATGGGGCAAGTTCTGAACTAGTGTAGTGATGGGGGCAAGTTCTGAACTAGTGTAGTGATGGGGGCAAGTTCTGAACTAGTGTAGTTATGGGGCAAGTTCTGAACTAGTGTAGTGATGGGGGCAAGTTCTGAACTAGTGCAGTTATGGGGCAAGTTCTTCAGTTCCAACATAACGAGTGTAACAAACCAAACGCTCTGGTTCACTCATTAGTGTCTGGAAACATTAGAAAACATCTTTAGAAGCACCTCACACTTCCCTCTGCTGATTTCCCACAGGCCAAAGATGTTTTCTAACGTTTCTAAAGTTCCTTAAACTTCCCTTAGTGTTAATTTGGCCCCTCACTCGTCCACGTCAAACTCCCGCCACAGAAAAACCCGTTTGAACCGGTTTTGTCCATAATTTCATCTTAAATGAACTAAGATAAAGTGTAAAAATAAAACTCCTCTGGGTGTTGTTTCGCTCAATCAGGAAAACTCTGCAAAGTCTTTTCCGTTCACTCTCAAAACGTGAAAATAACTCTTGATTTCGGGGTTAAACGGGAACTTTGGTCCAGTGTCACTTCGTTCATATTTCCACAAATGTTAAAGTGACTCTAAAACAGACTCGTCTGAACCCTGAGGAAATGTTCACACTGATTCTGTCAGAGTCGATTCTCCACTTTCTGCTGTTGTTCTGATGCAGCTGCAGATCGTTCAGGAAAAGGTTCATTTCTGTCCTGGAAATGGGAACCAGGACTAAACCAGGACTAAACCAGGACTAAACCAGGACTAAACCAGGACTAAACCAGGACTAAACCAGGACTAAACCAGGACTAAACCAGGTCTAAACCAGGACTAAACCAGGACTAAACCAGGACTTAACCAGGACTACACCAGGACTAAACCAGGACTAAACCAGGACTAAACCAGGACTAAACCAGGACTAAATCAGGACTAAACCAGGACTAAACCAGGACTAAACCAGGACTAAATCAGGACTAAACCAGGACTTAACCAGGACTAAATCAGGACTAAACCAGGACTAAACCAGGACTAAACCAGGACTAAATCAGGACTAAACCAGGACTGAACCAGGACTAAATCAGGACTAAACCACGACGAAAGCAGGACTAAACCAGGACTGTGTGTGAAGCAAATTGGCATTTTACGTGGAAGTTAAGAACTTTCCCCCATCACTACACTAGTTTGTGTCAAATTGTGAGTGTAAAATTCATAGTGTAAAATTCATAGTGTAAAATTCATAGTGTAAAATTTAGAGTGTAAAATTTGCTGCAAAGATCCAAGATGCAGAGGCAGAAGCATCGATCCAGAGTGATCTGATCTGACTCTGTAACAAACAGGAAACAGAGCAGTGAAGCAGTGATCTGATTGGTCAGAATCCAAACCTCAAGCCCCGCCCACAGACGAGAACGGCCAATAGGAAACAGCCTCGGTCCTCCTCACGCGCTCAGGATCGATGCTTCTGTCTTGGCATCTTGGATCTTTGCTGCTCTGAATTTTAACTTTTGAATTTAAGGGATTGAAAATATTTGTGTTGAATATTTAAAAAGTGAGTTTTGAATTTTTAAAAACATTGAAAATGTATAAATAATTCAAACATGTTTTTTCAGAGTTAGAAAATTCAAAGTTCAGCGGCTTTTAAAATTCAAAATCTGATGGAACAGCTCTTCCACCCTTGGGCTCCAGGGACTCATCTTTTTCTGTTTTTAACTTCCAAATGCACTTTTTATGTTGTTATATTTTGACGTTTGCGTAAATGGTTCAATCCAGTCAGTGTTGTTTCTGCCGCACAGTAAATCCTAAAGAAAAACAACAAACTCAAAGTGTTAAAGTGCGTCACACTTACGCATGTGTCTGTGGATGTGTGAGTGTCTGTGTGGTGCTGTCGGGTCCGGAGGTCCGGGCTCTGGGGAAAGGGTTGGAGACCCGTCCCGGAGTGAACCTGCCTGAAGTCGCCTCATCAAACTCAAACCTGCACAACAGCTGCGTTCATCGTTTGTGTTTCGTTTGTGTGATTCTGGTTCTTCAGATACTCACAGTTTTATTTTGGTCAATTTCAGTCTTTAGTCTTTTGCTTTTGATTCATATTTTATAATAACACAGACTTTTCCTCAGCCTCAGGTCGTTTCTCTTCTCTAGTTTTGTGGAGTTTGTCTCCGTCAGCTGAGCAGAAATGACGTCCTGTAATTACCACAGAAATAATAATGAAGAATTTTAGAAATAAACTCACACAAATGAAACTGTCACAGCACAAAACAGCACAAACCAAATACAAACGTTTTCTGTCATTTTCTTCCTGTTTTGAGGCTGTTTCACATTCTGAGGTTCTGGACGACGTCATCGACCAAAATAAAACTGCAAATATCTGAAGAACCAGAATCACACAAACTGAACTTTCTGCAGCACAAACGACTGACTCCATTTCGGGCGTTTTCGAGCATTTTTCTTCTTCCTGTGGGTCTGACCCCAGTTTGACCTGGAAAAGAATCGTTAATTTCTCCAAAACTAAAGAAGCACAAACGAAACTTTCTGCAGCACAAACGTGGACACAGTTTTTGTGCAGGTTTCAGTTCGATGGGGCTTTATTCTCTGGGGTTTTGTCGTGGCGTCTCGTGGACGGGGCTGGTTCTGATTATTCAGCGCTGATGCACGTTGGGATGGTGCACATTTTTGATACGGGTTTTGGTATCGTTGGGCGCCCGGGTGTCAATTTCCCGACACCGCTACAGCTGCAGACGTCTCATATGTGCACACGTGTCACTCTGTGCTCATTTATTTACATTTTGTGGCAGATTCGGGCTGTAACAATAACGTGAATTCGGTGATATCGTGTCGTCAAAGGTCTCACAGTAATCTCATCACAATATATCGAATCCCAAATCTGAGGCGGGTCGGAGGCGGGTCGGAGGCGGGTCTGAGGCGGGTCGGAGGCGGGTCTGAGGCGGGTCGGAGGCGGGTCTGAGGCAGGTCTGAGGCGGGTCGGAGGCGGGTCGGAGGCGGGTCGGAGGCGGGTCGGAGGCGGGTCGGAGGCGGGTCGGAGGCGGGTCAAAGGCGGGTCAAAGGCGGGTGTGAGGCGGGTCTGAGGCGGGTCGGAGGCGGGTGTGAGGCGGGTCGGAGGCGGGTCGGAGGCGGGTGTGAGGCGGGTCTGAGGCGGGTCTGAGGCGGGTCGGAGGCGGGTCTGAGGCGGGTCTGAGGCGGGTCGGAGGCGGGTCGGAGGCGGGTCGGAGGCGGGTGTGAGGCGGGTCGGAGGCGGGTCGGAGGCGGGTCGGAGGCGGGTCGGAGGCGGGTCTGAGGCGGGTCGGAGGCGGGTCGGGGGCAGGTCGGAGGCGGGTCTGAGGCGAGTCGGAGGCGGGTCGGAGGCGGGTCGGAGGCGGGTCGGAGGCGGGTCCGAGGCAGGCCGGAGGCGGGTCCGAGGCGGGTCCGAGGCGGGTCCGAGGCGGGTCCGAGGCGGGTCCGAGGCGGGTCCGAGGCGGGTCGGAGGCGGGTCGGAGGCGGGTCGGAGGCGGGTCGGAGGCGGGTCTGAGGCGGGTCGGAGGCGGGTCCGAGGCAGGCCGGAGGCGGGTCCGAGGCGGGTCCGAGGCGGGTCCGAGGCGGGTCGGAGGCGGGTCGGAGGCGGGTCTGAGGCGGGTCGGAGGCGGGTCCGAGGCGGGTCGGGGGCAGGTCGGAGGCGGGTCTGAGGCGAGTCGGAGGCGGGTCGGAGGCGGGTCAGAAGGCGGGTCTGAGGCGGGTCGGAGGCGGGTCGGGGGCAGGTCGGAGGCGGGTCTGAGGCGAGTCGGAGGCGGGTCGGAGGCGGGTCAGAAGGCGGGTCTGAGGCGGGTCGGAGGCGGGTCCGAGGCGGGTCCGAGGCGGGTCGGAGGCGGGTCCGAGGCGGGCCGGAGGCGGGTCTGAGGCTCTCGGGGTCAGTTCGTGTGATGCAGGAGCTTTAAGTCTCTGTGTGTTTCCTCTGACCCAGTTTCAGGAGGTGCACAGTGCATTTATAATTTATCTGCAGTGTACAGTGTGCGCAGGGGGAGGGACCAGAGCACGTGACTGTGTGCGTGCACATGACTGTGCACGTGACTGTGCACGTGACTGTGCACGTGAACATAAACCAGGACTGTTTTCAAACCCTCAAATCGCCTCATCGAACTGAAACCTGCACAAAAACTACGTCCATCGTTTGTGCTGCAAAAAGTTTCATTTGTGCTTCTTCAGTTTTGGAGAAATTAACGATTCTTTTACAGGTCAAACTGGGGTCAGACCCACAGGAAGAAGAAAAATGCTCGAAAACGCCCAAAATGGAGTTGTGCGATTCTGGTTCTTCAGATATTTGCAGTTTTATGGCCGCTCCGGTTTCTTAAATCCTGATCCTGTCAGCACCAAGGTCAGCACCAGAGTCGGGCTGATGAGTCGATTAATCGATAATTGATCCTTCAGAGTTTGGTGGATCAGGTTCATTTTAATGGCCAAACTGAATGTCGGTGTCTGTGTAACGTAGCCTGAGGAGTCGAGGTCTGAGCACAAACTCTGGAGCCTCACAGTCCCACGTCTCGGCTCTGGCTCCTTGGAGATCCCTATATTCCTCAGAGTGTGTTTCCCTGCACATCAGTGTCCCGGGTATGATCGGGTTTTTGAGTGTCCCGGTTTCACATGTTTACGCAGCATCTGCAACGCGACATACGCACAGAACAGACTCAGCATCAGCAGAACATCCTCTGTTACAGGGGGAACACTCATATTCACTGAGTCACAGAGAGAACACTCATATTCACTGAGTCACAGAGAGAACACTCATATTCACTGAGTCACAGGGAGAACACTCATATTCACTGAGTCACAGGGAGAACACTCATATTCACTGAGTCACAGGGAGAACACTCATATTCACTGAGTCACAGAGAGAACACTCATATTCACTGAGTCACAGGGAGAACACTCATATTCACTGAGTCACAGGGAGAACACTCATATTCACTGAGTCACAGAGAGAACACTCATATCCACTGAGTCACAGAGAGAACACTCATATTCACTGAGTCACAGAGAGAACACTCATATTCACTGAGTCACAGAGAGAACACTTATATTCACTGAGTCACAGAGAGAACACTCATATTCACTGAGTCACAGAGAGAACACTCATATTCACTGAGTCACAGGGAGAACACTCATATTCACTGAGTCACAGGGAGAACACTCATATTCACTGAGTCACAGGGAGAACACTCATATTCACTGAGTCACAGAGAGAACACTCATATCCACTGAGTCACAGAGAGAACACTCATATTCACTGAGTCATAGAGAGAACACTCATATTCACTGAGTCACAGAGAGAACACTCATATCCACTGAGTCACAGAGAGAACACTCATATTCACTGAGTCACAGAGAGAACACTCATATTCACTGAGTCACAGAGAGAACACTTATATTCACTGAGTCACAGAGAGAACACTCATCCACTGAGTCACAGAGAGAACACTCATATTCACTGAGTCACAGAGAGAACACTCATATTCACTGAGTCACAGAGAGAACACTTATATTCACTGAGTCACAGAGAGAACACTCATATTCACTGAGTCACAGAGAGAACACTCATATTCACTGAGTCACAGGGAGAACACTCATATTCACTGAGTCACAGGGAGAACACTCATATTCACTGAGTCACAGGGAGAACACTCATATTCACTGAGTCACAGAGAGAACACTCATATCCACTGAGTCACAGAGAGAACACTCATATTCACTGAGTCATAGAGAGAACACTCATATTCACTGAGTCACAGAGAGAACACTCATATCCACTGAGTCACAGAGAGAACACTCATATTCACTGAGTCACAGAGAGAACACTCATATTCACTGAGTCACAGAGAGAACACTCATATTCACTGAGTCACAGAGAGAACACTCATATTCACTGAGTCACAGAAAGAACACTCATATTCACTGAGTCGAGTCCTTTAGTCCCACAGAAGCTGAAGCAGCAGCACAAGGAAAGAGCTGCTTTTTTCAGCCTTTACAGTTTATGCAAATGAGTCATGTGGTTTTAAGTTTAGTTTGTGTAAAACATAAATGTTTAAATCTGCATTAAACTCATTCTGAGTCTGTGCAGTTTAGTATCGACTTTATTTCTGCAGATGAGGAACAGTGAGAATAGTGAGGATCATTTTAATATCAAATGTTAATGATTAATCGAAAATTGATCGAGTAAGAACATTTTATCGACTGTTTGTCCCTCATCAGAGCTCAGAGGCTCAGGACCTCCTCCTGTACCTCCTCCTCCTCCTGTACCTCCTCCTGTACCTCCTCCTGTACCTCCTCCTGTACCTCCTCCTCTTCCTGTACCACCTCCTCCTCCTGTACCTCCTCCTGCTCCTCCTCCTCCTGTACCTCCTCCTCCTCCTGTACCTCCTCCTCCTACTCCTCCACCTCCTCCTGTACCTCCTCCTCCTGCACCTCCTCCTATACCTCCGCCTCCTCCTCCTGTGCCTCCTCCTCCTCCTCGACCTCCTCCTGCTCCTCCTGCACCTCCTCCTCCGCCAGTTCCTCCTCCTGCACCTCCTCCTGTACCTCCTCCTGCTCCTCCTGCACCTCCTCCTCTTCCTGTTCCTCCTCTTCCTCCTCCTCCTGCTCCTCCTGCACCTCCTCCTCCTCCTGTGCCTCCTCCTGAACCTCCTCCTGTACCTCCTCCTCTTCCTGTACCACCTCCTCCTCCTCCTGCTCCTCCTGCACCTCCTCCTGTGCCTCCTCCTGCACCACCTCCTCTTCCTGTACCACCTCCTGCTCCTCCTGCACCTCCTCCTGCTCCTCCTGTACCTCCTGCTCCTCCTGCTCCTCCTGCACCTCCTCCTCTCCTCCTCTCTCTCGTGAGGCAGATGTAGGTCAGCTCGTGGCTCGTGTTATTTTTATCTCCGTTTCTTTTCCTCTGTCCAAACTCTGCATTATTCAAACCAGAACACAGCAGCATCCAGTGTGTCAGATGCCCTCCCCGTGTGTCTCCTCCTCTCCTCCCCTCCTCTCCTCCTCTCCTCTCTCCTCTCTCCTCCTCCTCTCCTCTCTCCTCCTCTCTCCTCCTCCTCTCCTCTCTCCTCCTCCTCTCCTCCTCCTCCTCTCCTCCTCCTCCTCTCCTCCTCTCCTCTCCTCTCCTCCTCATTCCTCTCCTCCTCCTCCTCTCCTCCTCCTCCTCTCCTCCTCCTCCTCCTCTCCTCTCTCTCCTCCCCTCCTCTCCTCCTCTCCTCTCTCCTCCTCCTCTCCTCTCCTCCTCATTCCTCTCCTCCTCCTCCTCCTCATTCCTCTCCTCCTCCTCCTCTCCTCCTCCTCCTCCTCTCTCCTCCCCTCCTCTCATCCTCTTCTCTCTCTGATTGGAGCAGCAGGAGGTGGATGAACAGAACCGTTTCTGATTAACACGGAAATAAACAAAGGATTTTAACAAGATCAAAAGCCAACTCCAATTAGACCAGATGTAGTCCGGGTCTAGTCCTGGTCTAGTCCTGGTTTACTCCTGGTTCAGTCCTGGTTTAGTCCTGGTCTAGTCCTGGTCTAGTCCTGGTTTAGTCCTGGTTTAGTCCTGGTCTAGTCCTGGTCTAGTCCTGGTTCAGTCCTGGTTTAGTCCTGGTCTAGTCCTGGTCTAGTCCTGGTCTAGTCCTGGTCTAGTCCTGGTTCAGTCCTGGTCTAGTCCTGGTCTAGTCCTGGTCTAGTCCCGGTTACTGTTGGTAGGAGCTGAACACACAGTAAAATCAAACTGAGGAAAATAAAAGCTCATTTCCAGAGAAGGAAAAACACTTGACTGACGGAGATGAGCCGGAATCGTGTGAGTGAAGTTCAGTCGGAGCATCAGGAGGAGGTTTCCGGAAAACTCCCAGGAGCAGAGGAAGTTTCCAGTTTGTCGCGGTCGACCCTCAGCGAGTGCAGTGACGCAGTGACTTTCATCTTTGTACAGCGTCTTGTCAGTTTAATTTCTTTTTAATGCGTAAAAATATTTGCACCACCCGATATGTGAGATTGTGATATTTGCTCTTCACCTGATCCCAGGGAACATGGAAAACACCTTTTCCTTCTTCCTTCTCCTTGTGCGTCCGATAATGCAGCAGGAATTCACCGTTATTACAGATAAACTGAGACGCAAACTCACTCTGTGTTTTTGCTGCTGGCCTCAATGAACACTAAACACTGCTAACTCTGCTGCCCATGCAATACTGGGACTGTGTGCAATACCGGGACCATGTGCAACACTGGGACCATGTGCAATACTGGGACCATGTGCAATACTGGGACCATGTGCAATACTGGGACCATGTGCAATACTGGGACCATGTGCAATACTTGGACCATGTGCAATACTGGGGCTGTGTGCAATACTGGGACCGTGTGCAATACTTGGACCATGTGCAACACTGGGACCATGTGCAATACTGGGACAATGTGCAATACTGGGACCATGTGCAATACCGGGACCATGTGCAATACCGGGACCATGTGCAATACCAGGACCATGTGCAATACCGGGACCGTGTGCAATACTGGGACTGTGTGCAATACTGGGACCATGTGCAATACTGGGACCATGTGCAATACTGGGACCATGTGCAATACTTGGACCATGTGCAATACTGGGACCATGTGCAATACCGGGACCATGTGCAATACCGGGACCATGTGCAACACTGGGACCATGTGCAACACTGGGACCATGTGCAATACTGGGACCATGTGCAATACTTGGACCATGTGCAATACTTGGACCATGTGCAATACTGGGGCTGTGTGCAATACTGGGACCGTGTGCCATATTGGGACCGTGTGCAATACTTGGACCGTGTGCAACACTGGGACCGTGTGCAATACTGGGACCATGTGCAATACTGGGACCATGTGCAATACTGGGACCATGTGCAATACTTGGACCATGTGCAATACTTGGACCATGTGCAATACCGGGACCATGTGCAATACTGGGACCATGTGCAATACTTGGACCATGTGCAATACTTGGACCATGTGCCATACTGAGACTGTGTGCAATACTGGGACCGTGTGCAATACTGGGACTGTGTGCAATACCGGGACCGTGTGCAATACCGGGACCGTTTGCAATACCGGGACCATGTGCAATACTGGGACCGTGTGCAATACTGGTACCGTGTGCAACACTGGGACCGTGTGCAATACTGGGACTGTGTGCAATACTGGGACCGTATGCAATATTGGGACCGTGTGCAATACCGGGACCATGTGCAATACCAGGACCATGTGCAATACTGGGACCATGTGCAACACTGGGACAATGTGCAATACTGGGACCATGTGCAATACTGGGACCATGTGCAGTACTGGGACCATGTGCAACACTGGGACCATGTGCAATACTTGGACCATGTGCAATACTTGGACTGTGTGCAATACTGAGACTGTGTGCAATACTGGGACTGTGTGCAATACTGGTACCGTGTGCAACACTGGGACCGTGTGCAATACTTGGACCATGTGCAATACTGGGACTGTGTGCAATACTGGGACCGTATGCAATATTGGGACCGTGTGCAATACCGGGACCATGTGCAATACCAGGACCATGTGCAATACTGTGACCATGTGCAACACCGGGACCATGTGCAATACTTTGACCATGTGCAACACTGGGACCATGTGCAATACTGGGACCATGTGCAATACTGGGACCATGTGCAGTACTGGGACCATGTGCAATACTGGGACCATGTGCAATACTGGGAGCATGTGCAATACATAAGACATCCAGCAGTCACTTTACCCATTACAAATGTATTTATTACTGTAAGATACTGTAGCCCCTTTAAAGATATAGTGAATGTTCTTTATTTATAGCACTGTACAAACTGTAGCCGCTGTGTTCAGTCTAAACTGCACTGTCACTAACAGCAGTTTATTGTATATATAATTTTATAATCCTTATCTTTATAGATCTTTATAGAGTTTGTCTATTTTTAAGTAATTCTGTGCTTCTATTGCTGCTGCTGTTTTCTTGCTGTTCTCTTAACTGTGCGTTGCAACACTGAAATTTCCCCCTTGTGGGACAAATAAAGGATATTTTATCTTAATATTTCCCATCATGCAACAGGAGCATTTAAACAATGTGAGGAGGGTCTGAATTAGGGACTCAGCGATACAGGTTTCCCTCCATTCGACATGTGTCTCCAGACACGGGGCACGATATCGATTCCATTTCTCCTGGATTTATAGGACGTCATTTCTGCTCAGCTACGGCGACAAACTTCACAAAACTAGAAACGACCTGAGGCTGAGGAAAAGTCTGTTTCAGTCTTTAGTCTTTTGCTTTTGATTCATATTTTATAATAACACACTTTTCCTCAGCCTCAGGTCGTTTCTCTTCACTAGTTTTGTGGAGTTTGTCTCCGTCAGCTGAGCAGAAATGACGTCCTGTAATTACCACAGAAATAATAATGAAGAATTTTAGAAATAAACTCACACAAATGAAACTGTCACAGCACAAAACAGCACAAACCAAATACAAACGTTTGACATCATTTTCTTCTGTTTTGAGGCTGTTTCACATTCTGAGGTTCTGGACGACGTCATCGACCAAAATAAAACTGTGAATATCTGAAGAGCCAGAATCGCACAAATGAAACTTTCTGCAGCACAAACGTGGACACAGTTTTTGTGCAGGTTTGAGTTTGATGAGGCGACTTCACAGAGGTGATCAGACTAGTCCTAAAACAACAACTGTCAAACCACAGAGTAGCACAAATAGATGAAAGTGATAAACTAAATTAAAGCGTAAATAACACAGAGGCCTGAGCTCAGGTGGAGCTAAAAGCCAAAGAATAAAAATGTGTCTGAAGACGAGACTTAAACCTGAAGACTCTACGACATCGTCCACGACTCAGAGGAACATGTTTCTATAACCGCAGAACTTTGTAAGTGTAAAAGACAGAAACGTCCTTTTCCCCTCTGAAAGTGCAGACATAGAGGTTTCCGTACATTTCTGCGGCTTTATCCTACGTCACACTCACGCTGTGTGATGACGGGAGCAAAACGAGTGTCCAACAGGAACTTTGTTTTCCCCAAACTCATGCGCTCCGTCCATTTTGATCGAGCCAAACTTTGCCAAAGAGTGAAGTGAGTCAAGATGGTCGACTCCTCTGACTGTGTGTGTTTATAACGAGGGAAAAAGTGGCTCTAAGTGGAGTTAATTCTCACACACATGGAAAATGACACATCTTGGTGTGTGTAATTGTGCATCTCTTTCTATTTTTATTTAAAGGTTTATTTCAGTCCAAATGAACAAATCCAAATGTAATTTCCACCCTGGAAATGCAGAAGTGCTGTGGCTCTGGCCGTGGTCCTGACAGGAGCTGTTTCCAGGACTGGACCAGGAAAGTCATGGAGCCACTGCACTTTTTTTGTTTTTAGGGCAATAAGGAGATTTTTTATTTACTTACAGACTTGAGATTTCACATTTTTGTAGCTCAGGCCCTAAATTAAGCATTTTTTATGTCCAAAAGTTGTTTCTACATGTTTGCTGAGTGTTTTGTATAAAAGAGTGAGTTTTATTTTCTGTTTTTGTTTTTTTTCATCTCTATTTCTGGTCCTGTAGCTTTTCTCACAGCCTCATGACACAACTACAGCAGCAGATTGTGAAATAACAGGTTGGACTGAACAAAAGGAGGTAGAACACTTCATTAGGGGTAAAAGGGGCAGTTTGAAAAGTGAAATTAAGAAGAAAAAAAAATCCAGATGAGGAGAAATGTACTAAAACTGCCCTCAGGTCTTCAGAGGTTTAATTAAATCTGAATTGAAGTGAGGAGACTCGTGATCGTCGGCGGTGCAAACGGGTTGTGGGTTCGAGTATCTGGCGCTGAACAGATTTGGTGACGTTTGGTGACGTGACTCGGGGGTCAGGGGTCGGGGGTCAGGGGTGTGGCAGACGGAGCGGTGGTCGTCATGGCGATCCTCGTTTTTGTTCATGATCCCGTCTGCAGCCAAAACTCTTTTACAGGGAATAAGAATTGAAGAATGTCCCAGACACAAACTCAGACACGAGACTCTTCCTCCTCCTCCTCCTCCTCTTCCTCCTCTTCCTCCTCCTCCTCCTGCTCTTCCTCCTCCTCCTCTTTCTCTTCCTCTTCTTCCTCTTCCTCCGAACCCGAGTGACCATTTTAGACGAATCGTCCAAAAACATGATTTCAGAGCTGAGCCCCAGAGACCTGTGTCCTCCTTCCACAAATATCCCACACACAAGACCAGGACTGAACCAGGACTGAACCAGGACTGAACCAGGACTGAACCAGGACTGAACCAGGACTGAACCAGGACTGAACCAGGACTGAACCAGGACTGAGCCAGGACTGAACCAGGACTAAACCAGGACTGAACCAGGACTAAACCAGGACTAAACGAGGACTCGGGTAAGTCAGCTCTTTTTGGTCGGGTTAGGTTCAAATAAAGCTCAGATTAAAGCCTAACGTAGCCTCAGACAGAGCAGTGCCTCCTGTTAGCGTCACCTGCAGTGTTGATGATCCAAAACAGACGGAGCAGTGATCACGGTCTCCATGGAAACGGGTCACAGTGGGAGGGGCCAGCGCGTTCACGACACACGGCCATGTTGAGACCGCTATGGAGGCAATCACCTGTCTGTGCGACAGGGACACTGCACCTGTCTGTGCGTTTATCGTTGATTTTGTGCGTTTGTCGTTGATTTTGTGCGTTTGTCGTTGATTTTGTGCATTTGTCATTGATTTCATGCTTTGGTCATTTATTTTGTGCAATTGTCATTGATTTCGTGCGTTTGTCGTTGATTTTGTGCGTTTGTTGATGATTTTGTGCGTTTGTCGTTGATTTTGTGCGTTTGTTGATGATTTTGTGCGTTTGTCGTTGATTTTGTGCATTTGTTGATGATTTTGTGCGTTTGTCATTGATTTTGTGCGTTTGTTGATGATTTTGTGTGTTTGTCGTTGATTTTGTGCGTTTGTTGATGATTTTGTGTGTTTGTCGTTGATTTTGTGCATTTGTCATTGATTTCATGCTTTGGTCTTTTATTTTGTGCATTTGTCATTGATTTCGTGCGTTTGTCGTTGATTTTGTGCGTTTGTTGATGATTTTGTGCGTTTGTCGTTGATTTTGTGCGTTTGTTGATGATTTTGTGCGTTTGTCGTTGATTTTGTGCATTTGTTGATGATTTTGTGCGTTTGTCGTTGATTTTGTGCGTTTGTCGTTGATTTTGTGCATTTGTCATTGATTTCATGCTTTGGTCATTTATTTTGTGCAATTGTCATTGATTTTGTGTGTTTGTTGATGATTTTGTGCGTTTGTTGATGATTTTGTGTGTTTGTCGTTGATTTTGTGCGTTTGTTGATGATTTTGTGTGTTTGTCGTTGATTTTGTGCATTTGTCATTGATTTCATGCTTTGGTCTTTTATTTTGTGCATTTGTCATTGATTTTGTGTGTTTGTTGATGATTTTGTGTGTTTGTTGATGATTTTGTGCATTTGTTGATGATTTTGTGTGTTTGTCGTTGATTTTGTGTGTTTGTCATTGATTTTGTGCATTTGTTGATGATTTTGTGCGTTTGTCGTTGATTTTGTGTGTTTGTCGTTGATTTCGTGCGTTTGTCGTTGATTTTGTGCGTTTGTTGATGATTTTGTGTGTTTGTCATTGATTTTGTGCGTTTGTCATTGATTTCATGCTTTGGTCATTTATTTTGTGCATTTGTCGTTGATTTCGTGCGTTTGTCATTGATTTTGTGCATTTGTCATTGATTTCATGCTTTGGTCATTTATTTTGTGCATTTGTCATTGATTTCGTGCGTTTGTCATTGATTTTGTGCGTTTGTTGATGATTTTGTGTGTTTGTCATTGATTTTGTGCATTTGTCATTGATTTCATGCTTTGGTCATTTATTTTGTGCATTTGTCATTGATTTCGTGCGTTTGTCATTGATTTTGTGCGTTTGTTGATGATTTTGTGTGTTTGTCATTGATTTTGTGCGTTTGTTGTTGATTTCGTACAGTTATCATTTATTTTGTGCATTTGTTGTTGATTTTGTGCGTTGGTCGTTTATTTGGTGCGTTTGTCATCATTTCATGCGTTTTTCATTTATTTCATACATTTGTCATTTATTTTGCGCGTTTATAGTTGATTTTGTGCGTTTGTTGTTGATTTCATGCATTTGTCATTGATTTTGTGCGTTTGTCATTGATTTCATTTGTTTGTCATTGATTTCGTGTGTTGGTTGTTTATTTCATGTGTGTCATTAATTTTGTGCGTTTGTCATTGATTTCCTGTTTTTTTGTTGTATATTTTGTGCATTTGTTGTTGATTTTGTGTTTGTTGTCGTTGATTTTGTGCGTTTGTGGTTGATTTCATGTGTTGGTCGTTTATTTCCTGCGCTTGTCGTTGATTTAGTGTTTTTTGTCGTTAATTTTGTGCTTTTGTTGTTGATTTTGTGCATTTGTCGTTAATTTTGTGCTTTTGTTGTTGATTTTGTGCATTTGTCGTTAATTTTGTGCTTTTGTCGTTGCTTTTGTGCATTCGTAGTTTATTTCATGCATTTGTCATTGATTTTGTGTTTTTTTGTCATTGATTTTGTGCGTTTGTCATTTAATTTGTGTGTTGGTTGTTGATTTTGTACATTTGTTGTCGATTTTGTGTTTGTCATTGATTTCATGCGTTGGTCATTGATTTCCTGTTTTTTTGTGTATTTTGTGCATTTGTGGTAGATTTTGTGTTTTTTGTCATTCATTTTGTGCGTTTGTCATTGATTTCCTGTTTTTGTTGTTGTGTATTTTGTGCCTTTGTCGTTGATTTTGTGTTTTTTTGTCGTTGACTTTGTGCGTTTGTCATTGATTTTGTACATTTGTCTTTGATTTCGTACATTTGTCGTTGATTTCGTGTGTTTGTCATAGATTTCATGCGTTTGTCGTTGATTTTGTGCGTTTGTCATTGACTTTGTGCATTTGTTGTTGATTTCGTGCATTTGTCGTTGACTTCGTGCATTTGTCATTGACTTCGTGCGTTTGTCGTTGACTTTGTGCGTTTGTCGTTGATTTCGTGCATTTCTCATTGATTTCCTGTTTTTTTTTGTTGTGTATTTTGTGCCTTTGTCATTGATTTTGTGTTTTTTTGTCGTTGATTTGGTGCGTTTGTCGTTGATTTCGTGCG
The DNA here is from genome assembly GCA_030686955.1 of Odontamblyopus rebecca. NCBI lineage: Eukaryota > Metazoa > Chordata > Actinopteri > Gobiiformes > Gobiidae > Odontamblyopus > Odontamblyopus rebecca. The sequence continues at coordinate 43,236,407 of CM060655.1, forward strand.
TTTGTCGTTGACTTCGTGCGTTTGTCGTTGACTTCGTGCATTTGTCGTTCCCAGTTGTTCCGAGCGGCGGTGACGATGCCCCGCCCCCCGACCTCCAGCGAGGATGAGACGGCCCAGAGCCAATCTGACTTCTCTGACGATTCAGGGAGTTCACATGAGGAAAACATCTACGAGACCATAGGACCTCCACCCGACGCCCCCAGGTCCCCCAGACCCCACCCGGTCCTGGTCCGGGACCCCAGGACCGGTCCAGTCCCGGTCCGAGACCCCAGGACCGGACAGGGATCCAACATGGAGGAGCCGAGCAGCATCGACGATCCTCACGTCAACTCCCTGGTGATAAGAGTCCTGATCCCAGCGCTGCAGCAGACGGTGAGTGAAACCAGGACCGGCCTAGTCCTGGTCTAGTCCGGGTTCAGTCCTGATTTAGTCCTGATTTAGTCCTGGTCTAGTCCGGGTTCAGTCCTGATTTAGTCCTGATTTAGTCCTGGTCTAGTCCGGGTTCAGTCCTGATTTAGTCCTGATTTAGTCCTGGTTCAGTCCTGGTTTAGTCCTGGTTCAGTCCTGGTTAATGTAACATGATGACTGTTAATGTCTCTCCTCTTTTTCTTTATTCTCCTCCTCTCTCCTCCTCTCTCCTCCTCTCCTCCTCTCATCCTCTCCCCCTCTCCTCCTCTCTCTCCTCCTCTCTCATCTCCTCGTCTCCTCTCTCTCCTCCTCTCTCCTCCTCTCCTCCTCTCTCCTCATCTCCTCCTCTCCTCTCTCTCTCCTCCTCTCCTACTCTCCTCTCTCTCCTCCTCTCTGCTCCTCTCTCCTCCTCTCTCTCTTCATCTCCTCCCTCTCTGCCTCTCTCCTACTCTCCTACTCTCCTCCTCTCTCCTCCCTCTCCTCATCTCCCTCTTCTCCGCCTCTCTCCTCCTCTCTCTCCTCTCTCCTCCACTCTCCCACTCTCCTCTCCTCTCCTCGTCTCTCATCTCCTCCTCTCCTCCTCTCCTCTCTCTCCTCGTCTCCTCTCTCTCCCCCTCTCTCCTGCTCTCTCCTCATCTCCTCCTCTCCTCTCTCTCCTCCCTCTCTCCTCTCTCCTCTCCTCCCTCTCCTCCTCTGTCCTTCTCTCTCCTCATCTCTCTCTCTCTCCTCCCTCTCTCCTACTCTCTCTACTCTCCTCTCTCCTCCTCCTCTCTCCTCCTCTCCTCCCTCCTCCCTCTCCGCCTCTCTCTCCTCCTCCTCTCTCATCTCTCCTCTCCTCTCTCTCCTCTCTCCCTCGTAATCCTCTCTTCTCCTCCTCTCTCTCTCCTCTCTCTCCCCATCTCCTCTCTCTCCTCCTCTCTCTCCTCCTCTCTCTCTCATCTCCTCTCTCCTCTCTCTCCTCCCTCCTCCCTCCTCCTCTCCTCTCTCTCCCTCGTCTCCTCTCTCCTCTCCTCTCCCTCATCTCCTCCCTCTCCTCTCTCTCCTCCTCTCTCCTCATCTCCTCTCTCTCCCTCCTCCTCCTCTCTCCTCTCTCTCCCTCTCTCTCCTCCTCTCTCTCCTCTCTCCTCATCTCCCTCTCTCCTCCTCTCTCTCTCCTCCTCTCTCCTACTCTCACTCTCCTCTCTCTCCTCTCTCCTCCTCTCTCACCCGCTTCTCTCCTCATCTCCTCCCTTCCCATCCTTCTCCTCTCTCTCTCCTACTCTCTCCACTTCTCCTCTACTCTCTCCCCTCCTCCTCTCTCATCTCCTCCCTTCTTACTCTCCTCTCCTCCTCTGTCCTCCTCTCTCCTCTCTAATCTCCTCCTCTCCTCTCTTTTCCTCGTCTCCTCTCTCTCCTCTCTCCTCTCTCTCCTCATCTCCTCTCTCCCTCCTCTCTCCTCCTCTCTCCTCCTCTCCTCATCTCCTCTCTCTCCTCCTCTCTCTCCTCCTCTCTCCTCCTCTCCTCTCTCTCCTCTCTCTCCTCCCTCCTCATCTCCCTCCTCTCCTCGTCTCTCCTCCTCCTCCTCATCTCCTCTCTCCTCCTCTCACCTCCTCTCCTCCTCTCTCCTTCTCCTCTCTACTCCTCTCTCCTCCCTCTCCTCATCTCCTCTCTCTCCTCCCTCTCTCCTCCTCTCTCCCACTCTCCTACTCTCTCTCTCCTCCTCTCTCCTCCTCTCTCACCGCTCTCTCCTCATCTCCTCCTCTCCGCCTCTCTCCTCCTCTCTCCTCTCCTACTCTCTCCTACTCTCCTCTCTCTCCCTCCTCTCTCCCTCATCTCCTCCTCTCTTACTCTCCCTCTCTCTCCTCCTCTGTCCCTCCTCCCTCCTCTCCTCTCTCTCCTCCTCTCCTCTCTTTCCTCGTCTCCTCTCTCCTCCTCTCTCCTCCTCTCTCCTCATCTCATCCTCTCCTCTCTCTCCTCTCATCTCCTCCTCTCCTCCTCTCTCCTCCTCTGCTCTCCTCTCTGCAGAAGTGCATGCGTTTTAACCCGGATGCCTCGGTGTGGGTTGCTAAGCAGCGGGTCCTGTGTTCTCTCTGACCCAGAGTCTCAAAGATGCTTTAAACTTCGGGTTTGTTTTGAGTCCCGGCGACGGTCGTCACGGCAACGGCGACTTTAGAAGAAGAACGAAAACTGGGAGAATATCCCCAACCCTGACCCGAGGAGTTCCCTGCCTACAGGTACTTCACATGCTACTACTGCTACTGCTACTACTGCTATTGCTACTACTACTGCTACTACTACTACCACACTGCTGCTGCTGCTACTACTACTACTACTACTGCTATTGCTACTACTATTACTGCACTTGCTACTGCTACAGCTGCTATTATTACTGCTGCTTATTGTTATTGCTATTATTATTATTATTATTGTTATTATACATATTATTATTATATTGATTATTGTTATTGTTATTATTATTGTTATTACAATTATTATTATTGTTATTACATACAATTATATTATTATTATTATTATTATTATTATATTGTTATTATTATTGGTTATTGTTATTATTTATTATTATCATACATGACATGTTAATATTATTGTTATTGTTATTATTATTATATATATATATTATTATATTATTATTATTGCATATATATTATATTGTTATATACAATATTGGCATATATTATTATTACAGTATATTATAATATTATTGTTATTATTGTCAATATTATTACAATTATTAATATTGTTACATTGTTATTATTATTATTATTACAGCGTTAATTATTATTGTTAATATTATACATTAAGTATTATTACATTACATTACTATTATATTACATTACATTATTGTTATTACAATTGTTATTACACATTGAATAATGACATTACACAATACTACTACTGTTAATATATATGTTATATATACATATATATTATATTACTATTATATATATTATTGTTATAGTTATTAGCAAACTATTATATATTGTTATTATATTGCTATTATAGTATATATATATATATGGTATAGTATATATTATATTATATATTATTGTTATTACAACAAGTATCACAATGACATTATAGCATATATAGCTATACATATATATATATATATACAGTATATATATATATACAGTATATATATGATATATATATGTATATATTATATATTATGACAGTATATTATTGCTACAGTATTATACAGTATATATATGTATTATATTATATATATTATATATATACATATTACTATCACATTTATTAACAATATGACAACATAGCATATATTACATCATATTATTATTATTACAACAGCACAATATATACAGTGCTATATATTAATGCTGTAACAGCAACCATATCTGCTGCTACGCACAGCATGCTATTAATGCTATTGCAATATTGCTGCTGCTGCTACTAACAGCTACTGTAACAGCTTATATTATTACACATTACTACTACTACTAGCAGCAGTTATTTATTTTATTGCTAATGCTAACACACATTATTTATAATACAGCAGTATTATACATACTATCAGCAGCAGTATTATTATTAATACATTGCTATACAACATTACATTAAGCATTACAGCACTACTACTACATTATGCTGTTAATAACATTAACAGCGACAGCATCATCACTAATACTACTGATTACTGAATTACAGCCACTACAACGCATCAGCACTACCACTGCCTACGCTACTAACAGCACATTGCTCACATTACAGCCTGTGCTGTTCAGCTGTGCTGCTAATCACCCTAAAAACAAGTTTGAGTTTAGTTGAAATAAACAACAGAAAAAGGAAGTGGTATAGTATTGTGACTGTGGCATTTATATTTTTATTTCCTGTTTTTAATCTGACATTTTGTTCTTCCTCCTCCCTCCTTTCCTCTCCTCCTCCTCTGCTCCTCATCCTCCTCATCCTCTCCTCCCTCTGCTCCTCTCCCTCCTCTCCTCCTCCTCCCCTCCTCCTCCTCCTCCTCCTCTCCTCCTCTCTTCTCCTCCTCTCCACAGTTCCGTTACAAGAGTCGTGTGTAACCGGAGCCGGTCGTGGATAAGAAGCAGATTTACAAACATCACACAAAGGTTTAATCTGCACAGCAGAACAACTGCCCTCCTCCCCTCGTCTCCATGGAGATGTGACCTCAGCCTCCTTAAACCCTTCATCTCCATGGGGACGAGCGGGTGATGCCAGGTCCAGTTACAGGTCGGATCTGTGGACTGAGGTCACAAGGTTCAGTCCTGGTTTAGTCCTGGTTTAGTCCTGGTTCAGTGCTGGTTCAGTCCGGGTTTAGTCCTGGTTTAGTCCAGGTTCAGTCCTGGTTTAGTCCAGGTTCAGTCCAGGTTTAGTCCAGGTTCAGTCCTGGTTTAATCCTGGTTCAGTCCTTGTTTAGTCCTGGTTTAGTCCAGGTTCAGTCCTGGTTCAGTCCTGGTTTAGACTAAACCTGGACTGAACCAGGACTGAACCTGGACTAAACCTGGACTAAACCACAACCACCACCTCAACCTAAAAAAGTGGCATCTGCTCACAGTCAAGGTTCTGATATTGGTTTTTTTGTGATTTTTTTGTTATTTTTGTGATTTTTGTGATTTTTGTGATTTTGGAAATTTTGTATTGATTTGATTTTTGTGTTTATAGGCGAATCTGAAGAAGTTCATGGAGCTGGTGCAAAACAATCAGGTGGAGAAGGTTTCCAAACAACTGGAGCGCGGCCTGGACCCGAACTACCAGGACCCAGAGTCTGGAGGTGAGACAGGAGCAGAGACAGGAGCAGAGACAGAGACAGGAGCAGAGACAGGAGCAGAGACAGAGACAGGAGCAGAGACAGGAGCAGAGACAGGAGCAGAGACAGGAGCAGAGACAGGAGCAGAGACAGAGACAGGAGCAGAGACAGGAGCAGAGACAGAGACAGGAGCAGAGACAGAGACAGGAGCAGAGACAGGAGCAGAGACAGAGATTACAGGCAGAGACAGATTATGATTATGAGACAGAGACAGAGACAGAGATTAAGAGATTATGATTACAGAGATTATGACAGAGACAGAGCAGAGACAGAGATTTGAGACAGGATACAGAGACAGGAGCAGAGATTATGAGCTAAGACATATGACAGAGACAAGATTATGTGCAGAACAGAGATTATGAGACAGGAAGCAGACAGACTATGACAAGAGATTATGACAGAGACAGAGACAGAGACAAGGACAGAGACAGAGACAGGCAGAGACAGGATAAGAGACTGAGGACAGAGACAGAGACAGACAGGAGCAGAGACAAGATTATGATTAGAGATTGCAGAGACAGAGACAGAGGACTTAGACAAGAGCAGAGACTTGAGACAGGAGCAGGATTACAGAGACAAGATTGCAGACAGAGAGAGGATAAGAGACAGAGAGCAGAGACAGGATTATGATAAGAGATTAGAGACAGAGACAGAGAGACAGATTGACAGATTAAGACAGAGACATGACAGACAGAGACAGGACAGAGACAGGACAGAGACAGATGACAGGAGCAGAGACAGAGCATTAGCAGAGACAGAGGCACAGAGACAGGAGCAGAGACAGAGACAGGAGCAGGAGACAGAGACAGAGACAGAGCAGCAGACTTGACAGGAGCAGAGACAGGAGCAGAGACAGACAGAGACAGGAGCAGAGACAGGAGACAGAGACAGAGACAGGAGCAGAGAGACAGTGACAGGAGCAGAGACAGAGACAGTGAGCAGACACAGAGGCGGGAGCAGAGACAGAGACAGGAGCAGAGACAGGAGCAGAGACAGGAGCAGAGACAGGAGCAGAGACAGGAGCAGAGACAGAGACAGGAGCAGAGACAGGAGCAGAGAGAGGAGCAGTGACAGGAGCAGAGACAGGAGCAGTGACAGGAGCAGAGACAGGAGCAGAGACAGAGACAGGAGCAGAGACAGGAGCAGAGACAGAGACAGGAGCAGAGACAGAGACAGGAGCAGAGACAGGAGCAGAGACAGGAGCAGAGACAGAGACAGGAGCAGAGACAGGAGTTTGTTTCCTGTAGAGCCCTCTGACTTCTGACCTGTAGAGAGCCCTCTGACCTCTGACCTCTGACCTGCAGAGAGCCCTCTGACCTCTGACCTGTGATCTCTGACCTGTAGAGAGCCCTCTGACCTCTGACCTGTGACCTCTGGCCTGTAGAGAGCCCTGTGACCTCTGACCTGTGACCTCTGACCTGTAGAGAGCCCTCTGACCTGTAGAGAGCCCTCTGACCTGTGACCTCTGACCTGTAGAGAGCCCTCTGACCTCTAGAGAGCCCTCTGACCTCTGACCTGTAGAGAGCCCTCTGACCTGTGACCTCTGACCTGTAGAGAGACCTCTGACCTCTCACCTGTAGAGAGCCCTCTGACCTGTGACCTCTGACCTGTAGAGAGCCCTCTGACCTCTCACCTGTAGAGAGCCCTCTGACCTGTGACCTCTGACCTGTAGATAGCCCTCTGACCTCTGACCTGTAGAGAGCCCTCTGACCTCTGACCTGTGACCTCTGACCTGCAGAGAGCCCTCTGACCTCTGACCTGTAGAGAGCCCTCTGACCTCTGACCTGTAGAGAGCCCTCTGACCTGTGACCTCTGACCTGTAGAGAGCCCTCTGACCTCTGACCTGTAGAGAGCCCTGTGACCTCTGACCTGTGACCTCTGACCTGTAGAGAGCCCTCTGACCTCTGACCTCTGACCTGTAGAGAGCCCTCTGACCTCTGACCTCTGACCTGCAGAGAGCCCTCTGACCTCTGACCTGTGATCTCTGACCTGTAGAGAGCCCTCTGACCTCTGACCTGTGACCTCTGGCCTGTAGAGAGCCCTGTGACCTCTGACCTGTGACCTCTGACCTGTAGAGAGCCCTCTGACCTGTAGAGAGCCCTCTGACCTGTGACCTCTGACCTGTAGAGAGCCCTCTGACCTCTGACCTCTAGAGAGCCCTCTGACCTCTGACCTGTAGAGAGCCCTCTGACCTGTGACCTCTGACCTGTAGAGAGACCTCTGACCTCTCACCTGTAGAGAGCCCTCTGACCTGTGACCTCTGACCTGTAGAGAGCCCTCTGACCTCTCACCTGTAGAGAGCCCTCTGACCTGTGACCTCTGACCTGTAGATAGCCCTCTGACCTCTGACCTGTAGAGAGCCCTCTGACCTCTGACCTGTGACCTGCAGAGAGCCCTCTGACCTCTGACCTGTAGAGAGCCCTCTGACCTCTGACCTGTAGAGAGCCCTCTGACCTGTGACCTCTGACCTGTAGAGAGCCCTCTGACCTCTGACCTGTAGAGAGCCCTTTGACCTCTGACCTGTGACCTCTGACCTGTAGAGAGCCCTCTGACCTCTGACCTCTGACCTGTAGAGAGCCCTCTGACCGCGGCCGTGAGTCTGGACGACGCTGTGGAGATGATCCGAGTCCTGAGGAACGGAGGAGCTCATCTGGACTTCAGAGCCAAAGACGGAATGACCTCCCTGCACAAGGCGGCCAGAGCCAGGAACCAGAAGAACCTCACGGTCTGCGCCTCCTCTGCTCCTCCTCCTGCTCCTCCTCTGCTCCTCCTGCTCCACCTGCTCCTCCTGCGCCTCCTCTGCTCCTCCTGCTCCTCCTCTGCTCCTCCTGCTCCACCTGCTCCTCCTGTTCCTTCTCTGCTCCTCCTGTTCCTCCTGCTCCTCCTGCTCCTTCTCTGCTCCTCCTGCTCCACCTGCTCCTCCTGTTCCTCCTGCTCCTCCTGCTCCTTCTCTGCTCCTCCTGCTCCTTCTCTGCTCCTCCTGTTCCTCCTGCTCCTCCTCTGCTCCTCCTCTTGCTCCTCCTGTTCCTCCTGCTCCTTCTCTGCTCCTCCTGTTCCTCCTGCTCCTTCTGTCTCACTCTCTCCTGTCTCTCTCTCTCCTGTCTCTCTCTCTCCTGTCTCTCTCTCTCTTGTCTCTCTCTCTCCTGTCTCTCTCTCTCCTGTCTCTCTCTCCTGTCTCTCTCTCTCTTGTCTCTCTCTCTCTCCTGTCTCTCTCTCTCCTGTCTCTCTCTCTCTTGTCTCTCTCTCTCCCGTCTCTCTCTCTCCTGTCTCTCTCTCTCTTGTCTCTCTCTCTCTCCTGTCTCTCTCTCTCCTGTCTCACTCTCCTGTCTCTCTCTCTCTCCTCTCTCACTCTCCTGTCTCTCTCTCCTGTCTCACTCTCCTGTCTCTCTCTCTCTTGTCTTCTCTCTCTCTCTGTCTCTCTCTCTCCTGTCTCACTCTCCTGCTCTCTCTCTCCTATCTCTCTCCTGTCTCTCTCTCTCTCTGTAGTCTCTCTCTCCTGTCTCTCTCTTTCTCCTGTCTCACTCTCCTGTCTCTCTCTCTCCTATCTCACTCTCCTGTCTCTCTCTCCTGTCTCACTCTCCTGTCTCTCTCTCTTGTCTCTCTCTCTCCTGTCTCTCTCTCCTGTCTCTCTCCTGTCTCTCCCTGTCTCTCTCTCCTGTCTCTCTCTCTCTCCTGTCTCTCTCTCTCCTGTCTCTCTCTCTCCCGTCTCTCTCTCCTGTCTCACTTTCTCCTGTCTTCTCTCTCTCCTGTCTCACTCTCCTGTCTCACTCTCTCCTGTCTCACTCTCTCCTGTCTCTCTCCCTGTCTCTCTCTCTCCTGTCTCACTCTCTCCCTGTCTCTCACTCTCCTGTCTCCACTCTCCTGTCTCTCTCCTGTCTCACTCTCCTGTCTCTCTCTCTCTCCTGTCTCACTCTCTCCTGTCTCTCTCTCCTGTCTCTCTCTCCTGTCTCACTCTCCTGTCTCACTCTCTCCTGTCTCACTCTCCTGTCTCACTCTCCTGTCTCTCACTCTCCCGTCTCACTCTCCCTGCTTATTCTCTCCTGTCTCTCTCTCCTGTCTCTCTCTCTCCTGTCTCACTCTCTCCTGTCTCACTCTCCTGTCTCACTCTCCTGTCTCACTCTCCTGTGTCTCTCTCCAGTCTCTCTCTCTCCTGTCTCTCTCTCCAGTCTCACTCTCTCCAGTCTCACTCTCTCCTGTCTCACTCTCCAGTCTCTCACTCTCCTGTCTCACTCTCCTGTTTCTCTCTCCTGTCTCTCTCTCCTGTCTCTCTCTCCTGTCTCACTCTCTCCTGTCTCACTCTCTCCTGTCTCACTCTCTCCTGTCTCTCTCTCCTGTCTCACTCTCCTGTCTCTCTCTCCTGTTTCTCTCTCCTGTCTCTCTCTCTACTGTCTCTCTCTCGTCTCTCTCTCCTGTCTCTCTCTCCTGTCTCACTCTCAACCCTCTCACTCCCCTGTCTCTCTCTCTCCTGTCTCACTCTCCTGTCTCTCTCTCCCTGTTCTCTCTCTCCTGTCTCTCTCTCCTGTCTCTCTCTCCTGTCTCTCTCCCCTCTCTCTCTCTCCTGTCTCACTCTCTTCTCTCTCTCTCTAGACTCTCTCTCTCCTGTCTCTCTCTCTCCTGTCTCTCTCTCCTGTTTCTCTCTCCTGTCTCTCTCTCTCCTGTCTCACTCTCCTGTCTCACTCTCCTGTTTCTCTCTCCTGTCTCTCTCTCTCCTGTCTCTCTCTCCTGTCTCTCTCTCCTGTCTCTCTCTCTCCTGTCTCACTCTCCTGTCTCTCTCTCCTGTCTCTCTCTCAGACCCTGCTGGAGTTGGGGGCGTCTCCGGACTATAAGGACAGTCGGGGTCTCACTCCGCTGTACCACAGTGTGGTGGTGGGGGGGGACCCCGGCTGCTGTGAGCTGCTTCTGAAGCACCGAGCTACCGTCTGCGGCCAGGACGAGAACGGCTGGCATGAGGTCCACCAGGTATGGCCCCCTCTAATGAGGTCCCTCCACTCATGAGGTCCCCCCAACGAGGTCCCCCACTAACAAGGTCCCTCCACTAACGAGGTCCACCCACTAATGAGGTCCCTCCACTATTGAGGTCCACCCACTAACGAGGTCCCTCCACTAACGAGGTCCACCCACTAACGAGGTCCCTCCACTAACGAGGTCCCCCACTAACGAGGTCCCTCCACTAACGAGGTCCACCCACTAATGAGGTCCCTCCACTAATGAGGTCCACCCACTAACGAGGTCCCTCCACTAATGAGGTCCACCCACTAATGAGGTCCCTCCACTAACGAGGTCCCTCCACTAACGAGGTCCCCCCACTAATGAGGTCCCTCCACTAATGAGGTCCCTCCACCAATGAGGCCCCCCTAACGAGGTCCCCCCACTAATGAGGTCCCCCCACTAACGAGGTCCCTCCACTAACGAGGTCCACCCACTAATGAGGTCCCCTCCACTAATGAGGTCCCTCCACTAATGAGGTCCCCCCACTAATGAGGTCCCTCCACTAACGAGGTCCCCCCACTAATGAGGTCCCTCCACCAATGAGGCCCCCCTAACGAGGTACTCCCACTAACAAGGTCCACCAAGTATGGCTCACGTAACGAGGTCCCTCCACTAACGAGGTCCCTTCACCCATGTGGTCCACCAGGTACAACTCCCCACTCATGAGGACCCCTCTTCACAACATGAGGTTCCAGAGTCCTCCCTGCATGTTTGAGTAATCTAGAGATCTCTCCTGCACCCTATTCAAACCCTCCTTATGGTTAGGATATGAGCCTGTACAAGGCTCTGCCCCCAGGCTCCCACAGTATGAGGCTCCACCCCCAGGCTCCCACAGTATGAGGCTCCGCCCCCAGGCTCCCACAGTATGAGGCTCCGCCCCCAGGCTCCCACAGTATGAGGCTCCGCCCCCAGGCTCCCACAGTACGAGGCTGCACCCCCAGGCTCCCACAGTATGAGGCTCTGCCCCCAGGCTCCCACAGTATGAGGCTCCACCCCCAGGCTCCCACAGTACGAGGCTCCACCCCCAGGCTCCCACAGTATGAGGCTCCGCCCCCAGGCTCCCACAGTACGAGGCTCCACCCCCAGGCTCCCACAGTACGAGGCTTTACCCCCAGGCTCCCACAGTATGAGGCTCCGCCCCCAGGCTCCCACAGTACGAGGCTCCACCCCCAGGCTCCCACAGTACGAGGCTCCGGCCCAGGCTCCCACAGTACGAGGCTCCACCCCCAGGCTCCCACAGTACGAGGCTCCACCCCCAGGCTCCCACAGTACGAGGCTCCGCCCCCAGGCTCCATGACACAAAACTGAACACACACCTGGACAAACGCCTCAGACTTGTGGAGGTTAGAACCTTTTCAGGAGGTTTTTGATGAGGAACATCGTTAGAACCGAGAAAGATCCAAACATCTGCATAAAACTTTCTCTTCAGCCTTTAGGGAAAAAATTGCTGCAGTTTTTCAGTTTTCTCTAATCTCAGGGACAAAGAATCTGAATTAAACCTGAAACAAAAAGCTCTGAAACCTACAGCTGTTCAGACACACACATATTAAACACACACACACACGGGTGAGCCATGTTCTGTCTTGTTTCCAGGCCTGTCGTCATGGCAACGTGCAGCACCTGGAGCACCTGCTGTTCTTCGGCGCCGACACGAGCGCCCAGAACGCCTCAGGGAACAGCGCCCTGCACATCTGCGCCCTGTACAACCAGGTGAGCCCCGCCCCCGCTGAGGCCCCGCCCCCGCCGAGGCCCCGTTACTACGGCGACGCTCCCTGGAGGTGTGACGCTAACTGTAGGCACTGCTCTGTCTGAGACTCTGTTAGACTTTAATCTGAGCTTTGTTTTAACACCATCTGAGCTAAAGAGCGGACGGATCTGAAGTCCAACAGGGGAAAGGATCTGTGCTGTTATTAGCGTTAGCGTTAGCGTTAGCGTTAGCATTAGCATTAGCATTAGCATTAGCCAACAGATTTTCAGTGAGTCCCTCTCACCTTCTCACAAACACGATCAGAACTTTTTCCACAGTGGTTCTGATGATAATGAAGCAGCAGCTGGAGAATTCTGTCCTCACACTTTCCATCTGTGAGCTGAGGAGGAGAAGGGAAGAGTGTGGGAGAAGGAGGAAGAAGACAAACTGAGTGTGAGGCTGCCACACCTCAGCCCACTCCCACATCCCGCTCACAAATCCAAAGAGACGTGGAGGAAAGTCCCAAGAGACGACTGGAGGAGCCGGATCGTCCGGATCGAGTCAGAAGGACGAGCCAACGAGCTCCAACCACCGGGATTATTGTGAAGAAGAAGAAACGTTTACAGGATCCAGGAAGAAACTCATTCGGCTTTAAAATCAGAACAAACCCACTGACTTCAGGATTAAGATTCATTCAGAATCATTATTTTCATTTCGAATTGTGTTTACATGGACTTTGTAAAGAGGAATTCAGTTTGATTCAGAATTAAATTGTTTTTATTCAGAATTAAAGCTCTCATGGAAACGTGGCAAATGTCACTGAACTGAAATAAAACTGATAAATATTTAGAGGAATTGTCACCAAACCAAGGAGGAATTACACATGCAAACCTGTCATACTCCCTGTGACCACAAGAGGGCAGAAATGTCTTAGAGCTTATTAAGAAGCGTAAACACTTTTCATTTTATTAATATCGATTTTTTTCCTTTAGAAAATCCTGAATATTTTACAACTCAAACCTGCTCATTTGCATATGAGCTCCGCCCCCTCCGTCCCTCATGTTTCTGTGTGATGCTCGTGCGTCGCCACGGCAACGCTCTGGAACTGGGTCAGTTTTGACGTCAGCAACGCACAGGGAGGGCATCTGACACACTCCTGCTTTAGTCCTGCTTTAGACCTGCTTTAGACCTGGTTCAGTCCTGGTTTAGACCTGGTTCAGTCCTGCTTTAGACCTGGTTTAGTCCTGGTTTAGACTTGCTTTAGACCTGTTTCAGTCCTGGTTTAGACCTGGTTCAGTCCTGGTTTAGTCCTGGTTCAGTCCTGGTTTAGTCCTGGTTTAGTCCTGGTTTAGTCCTGGTTCAGTCCTGGTTTAGTCCTGGTTTAGTCCTGGTTCAGTCCTGGTATAGTCCTGGTTTAGTCCTGGTTTAGTCCTGGTTTAGTGCTGGTTTAGTCCTGGTTTAGTCTTGGTTTAGTCCTGGTTTAGTCCTGGTTTAGTCCTGGTTTAGTCCTGGTTTAGTCCTGGTTTAGTCCTGGTTTAGTGGAGCATAGATTAGTGAAGTTGACATTGTGATCGGAACAAATGATCTGTGAAATCCAAGTCCACGAGAAGAACTCAAAATTAAATGCTGTTTAGAACCAGGACTGTGCCCGGACTAAACCAGGACTAAACCAGGACTGAACCAGGACTAAACCAGGACTGAACCCGGACTAAACCAGGACTAAACCAGGACTAAACCAGGACTAAACCAGGACTGAGCCTAACTTCCCGCAGCTCTTGAAGTCACAGTAAGTCTTCTGTGTTTTGTGTGTATTTCATCCTCAAACCCTTGACTGACCGAGGATCAGGAGGTGTGTGTCCGCATGCTAGTTGCTGTTGGGACGGGAAGAACTTTGGACCTCTGCAAATGTTTGTGTGGGCGACGGTCGGGAGGCACCGACACTTCTTTGAAAACCGATACTAGTCCGAGTATAATCATTTCTGTACTTACCGATACCGAGTACCGATACCGATACTTTAACCCCACCCCCATGAAGTAGTCGTAGTAGTAATTTTAGCATCTGGGTTTGTTCACATAATAATACAAGTGCCAAAAAACATTTAATAAAGCAGGAAAAATACAAACAACACTGATAATTCCTGCTCTTCCACCAGAACTGTGTGCAGGTCGTTCGGGTCGTTTGTGTTCAGGTCGTTGGAGTCGTTCAGGTCGTTCAGGTCGTTCAGGTCGTTCGGGTCGTTCGTGTTCGGGTTGTTCGTGTGCGGGTTGTTCGAGTCGTTCTTGTTCAGGTCGTTGGAGTCGTCCGGGTCGTTCAGGTCGTTCAGGTCGTTCGGGTCGTTCGTGTTCGGGTTGTTCGTGTGCGGATTGTTCGTGTGCGGATTGTTCGAGTCGTTCTTGTTCAGGTCGTTGGAGTCGTTCGGGTCGTTCAGGTCGTGCGGGTTGTTCGTGTGCGGGTCGTTCGTGTCGTTCTTGTTCGGATCCTTGGAGTCGTTCGGGTCGTTCAGGTCTTGCGGGTCGTTCGTGTTCGGGTCGTTCGTGTGCGGGTCGTTCGTGTTCAGGTTGTTCGGGTCATTCGTGTTCAGGTCGTTGGGGTTGTTTGTGTTCAGGTCGTTCAGGTCATTGGGGTTGTTTGTGTTCAGGTTGTTCAGGTCGTTCGGGTCGTTCGTGTTCGGGTCGTTCATGTGCGGGTTGTTTGTGTTCAGGTCGTTCAGGTCGTTGGGCTCGTTCGTGTTCGGGTCATTCATGTGCGGGTCGTTTGTGTTCAGGTCGTCTGTGTGTGGGTCATTCGTGTTCAGGTCATTCGGGTCGTTTGTGTTCAGGTCGTCTGTGTGTGGGTCGTTCGTGTTCAGGTTGTTCGGGTCGTTAAGGTCGTTTGTGTTCAGGTTGTTCGGGTCGTTCGTGTTCGGGTCGTTCATGTGCGGGTCGTTTGTGTTCAGGTTGTTCGGGTCATTCGGGTCGTTCATGTGCGGGTCGTTTGTGTTCAGGTTGTTTGGGTCGTTCGTGTTCAGGTCATTCGGGTCGTTCGTGTGCGGGTCGTTCGTGTGCGGGTCGTTCGTGTGCGGGTCGTTCGTGTTCAGGTCGTTTGTGTTCAGGTTGTCTGTGTGCGGGTCGTTCGTGTTCAGGTCGTTTGTGTTCAGGTTCTCTGTGTGCGGGTCGTTCGTGTTCAGGTCGTTTGTGTTCAGGTTCTCTGTGTGCGGGTCGTTCGTGTTCAGGTCGTTTGTGTTCAGGTTGTCTGTGTGCGGGTCGTTCGTGTGCGGGTCGTTCGTGTTCAGGTCGTTTGTGTTCAGGTTGTCTGTGTGCGGGTCGTTCGTGTGCGGGTCGTTCGTGTTCAGGTCGTTTGTGTTCAGGTTGTCTGTGTGCGGGTCGTTCGTGTTCAGGTCGTTCATGTTCAGGTCGTTTGTGTTCAGGTCGTTTGTGTTCAGGTCGTTTGTGTTCAGGTTGTCTGTGTGCGGGTCGTTCGTGTTCAGGTCATTTGTGTTCAGGTTGTCTGTGTGCGGGTCGTTCGTGTTCAGGTCGTTCGTGTTCAGGTTGTCTGTGTGTGGGTCGTTGGTGTTCAGGTCGTTGGTGTTCAGGTCGTTTGTGTTCAGGTCGTTCGTGTTCAGGTCGTTTGTGTTCAGGTCGTTTGTGTTCAGGTCGTTTGTGTTCAGGTTGTCTGTGTGCGGGTCGTTCGTGTGCGGGTCGTTCGTGTTCAGGTCGTTTGTGTTCAGGTTGTCTGTGTGCGGGTCGTTCGTGTTCACGTCGTTTGTGTTCAGGTTGTCTGTGTGCGGGTCGTTCGTGTTGAGGTCGTTCGTGTTGAGGTCGTTTGTGTTCAGGTTGTCTGTGTGCGGGTCGTTCGTGTTCAGGTCGTTTGTGTTCAGGTTGTCTGTGTGTGGGTCGTTCGTGTGCGGGTCGTTCGTGTTCAGGTCGTTTGTGTTCAGGTTGTCTGTGTGCGGGTCGTTCGTGTGCGGGTCGTTCGTGTGCAGGTCGTTCGTGTTCAGGTCGTTTGTGTTCAGGTTGTCTGTGTGCGGGTCGTTCGTGTTCAGGTCGTTTGTGTTCAGGTTGTCTGTGTGCGGGTCGTTCGTGTTCAGGTCGTTTGTGTTCAGGTTGTCTGTGTGCGGGTCGTTCGTGTGCGGGTCGTTCGTGTTCAGGTCGTTTGTGTTCAGGTTGTCTGTGTGCGGGTCGTTCGTGTTCAGGTCGTTCATGTTCAGGTCGTTTGTGTTCAGGTCGGTTGTGTTCAGGTCGTTTGTGTTCAGGTTGTCTGTGTGCGGGTCGTTCGTGTTCAGGTCATTTGTGTTCAGGTTGTCTGTGTGCGGGTCATTCGTGTTCAGGTCGTTCGTGTTCAGGTTGTCTGTGTGTGGGTCGTTCGTGTTCAGGTCGTTTGTGTTCAGGTCGTTCGTGTTCAGGTCATTTGTGTTCGGGTTGTCTGTGTGCGGGTCGTTCGTGTGCGGGTCGTTCGTGTTCAGGTCGTTTGTGTTCAGGTTGTCTGTGTGCGGGTCGTTCGTGTTCACGTCGTTTGTGTTGAGGTTGTCTGTGTGCGGGTCGTTCGTGTTCAGGTCGTTCGTGTTCAGGTCGTTTGTGTTCAGGTTGTCTGTGTGCGGGTCGTTCGTGTTCAGGTCGTTTGTGTTCAGGTTGTCTGTGTGCGGGTCGTTCGTGTGCGGGTCGTTCGTGTTCAGGTCGTTTGTGTTCAGGTTGTCTGTGTGCGGGTCGTTCGTGTGCGGGTCGTTCGTGTTCAGGTCGTTTGTGTTCAGGTTGTCTGTGTGCGGGTCGTTCGTGTTCAGGTCGTTCGTGTTCAGGTCGTTTGTGTTCAGGTCGTTCATGTTCAGGTCGTTTGTGTTCAGGTTGTTTGTGTTCAGGTCGTTTGTGTTCAGGTTGTCTGTGTGCGGGTCGTTCGTGTTCAGGTCGTTTGTGTTCAGGTTGTCTGTGTGCGGGTCATTCGTGTTCAGGTCGTTCGTGTTCAGGTCGTTTGTGTTCAGGTCGTTCGTGTTCAGGTCGTTTGTGTTCAGGTTGTCTGTGTGCGGGTCGTTCGTGTTCAGGTCGTTTGTGTTCAGGTTGTCTGTGTGCGGGTCGTTCGTGTTCAGGTCGTTCGTGTTCAGGTCATTTGTGTTCAGGTCGTTTGTGTTCAGGTCGTTTGTGTTCAGGTCGTTTGTGTTCAGGTCGTTTGTGTTCAGGTCGTTTGTGTTCAGGTTGTCTGTGTGCGGGTCGTTCGTGTTCAGGTCGTTCGTGTTCAGGTCGTTTGTGTTCAGGTCGTTCGTGTTCAGGTCGTTCGTGTTCAGGTCGTTTGTGTTCAGGTCGTTTGTGTTCAGGTCGTTTGTGTTCAGGTTGTCTGTGTGCGGGTCGTTCGTGTTCAGGTCGTTCGTGTTCAGGTCGTTTGTGTTCAGGTCGTTCGTGTTCAGGTCGTTTGTGTTCAGGTCGTTTGTGTTCAGGTCGTTTGTGTTCAGGTCATTTGTGTTCAGGTTGTCTGTGTGCGGGTCGTTTGTGTTCAGGTCGTTTGTGTTCAGGTCGTTTGTGTTCAGGTTGTCTGTGTGTGGGTCGTTCGTGTTCAGGTCGTGCGGGTTCAGGTCGTTTGTGTTCAGGTCGTTTGTGTTCAGGTCGTTTGTGTTCAGGTTGTCTGTGTGCGGGTCGTTCGTGTTCAGGTCGTTTGTGTTCAGGTCGTTCGTGTTCAGGTCGTTCGTGTGCAGGTCGTTTGTGTTCAGGTCGTTTGTGTTCAGGTTGTCTGTGTGCGGGTCGTTTGTGTTCAGGTTGTCTGTGTTCGGGTCGTTTGTGTGCGGGTCGTTTGTGTTCAGGTCGTTCGTGTTCAGGTCGTTTGTGTTCAGGTCGTTTGTGTTCAGGTCGTTTGTGTTCAGGTTGTCTGTGTGTGGGTCGTTCGTGTTCAGGTCGTGCGGGTTGTTCATGTTGTTCGGGTCGTTCGGGTCATTCAGGTCGCTCATGTTCGGGTCGTTCGTGTTCGGGTCATTTGGGTCGTTCGTGTTCGGGTCGTTCGGGTCGTTCATGTGCGGGTCGTTTGTGTTCAGGTCTAAACCAGGACTAAACCAGGACTAAACCAGAGCGAAACCAGGACTAAACCAGGT
>CM060655.1:43259326-43289326 GCA_030686955.1 Odontamblyopus rebecca
CCCCTGGCACAGACCGGGGAGGCTGAGGAGTGTGACTCCCCTGGAGAACACAGCCTCCAGAGGGACCCCCACCCCGGCCCCCAGAGGCCCTGACCCCTGTGACCCCTGTGACCCCTGTGACCCCTGACCCCCAGAGGCTCTGTCCCTGACTCCAGGCGACGCTGCAGAGACGTGTGAGCCAAGACCCACAACATCCAGAAACTTAAGGTCCTCAGGACGGATCTTATCCCCTCATCTCACCTGGAGCTCAGGGGACACGACCACAAAGTGGATCCTGGGGCCGAGGTCCTGGGGCCGAGGTCCTGGGGCCGAGGTGCTGGGGCCGAGGTCCTGGGGCCGAGGTCCTGGGGCCGAGGTCCTGGAGCCACCTGCACCGATGGACAAACTGTGACTGGCACAAAGTTGAGTCCCCAGTAGAACCGGAGTCCCCGGGTCAGTGTCCAGCCCCCCTCAGAGACTCCCAGAGGCCGGGGCCCCTGCACTGCTGAGGGGGCCAGATCCCTCCAGCCCCTATGGCTCCTCCCACGGGCCCCGTGGGGAAAGGCCCGGCTCCAGGGTGGGGCCCCGGTGTTTTCCTCATCATGAGGAGCTTCTGATTTCACTTTAACCCTGAAGACTCTACGACATCGTCCACGACTCAGAGGAACATGTTTCTATAACCGCAGAACTTTGTAAGTGTAAAAGACAGAAACGTCCTTTTCCCCTCTGAAAGTGCAGACATAGAGGTTTCCGTACATTTCTGCGGCTTTATCCTACGTCACACTCACGCTGTGTGATGACGGGAGCAAAACGAGTGTCCAACAGGAACTTTGTTTTCCCCAAACTCATGCGCTCCGTCCATTTTGATCGAGCCAAACTTTGCCAAAGAGTGAAGTGAGTCAAGATGGTCGACTCCTCTGACTGTGTGTGTTTATAACGAGGGAAAAAGTGGCTCTAAGTGGAGTTAATTCTCACACACATGGAAAATGACACATCTTGGTGTGTGTAATTGTGCATCTCTTTCTATTTTTATTTAAAGGTTTATTTCAGTCCAAATGAACAAATCCAAATGTAATTTCCACCCTGGAAATGCAGAAGTGCTGTGGCTCTGGCCGTGGTCCTGACAGGAGCTGTTTCCAGGACTGGACCAGGAAAGTCATGGAGCCACTGCACTTTTTTTGTTTTTAGGGCAATAAGGAGATTTTTAATTTACTTACAGACTTGAGATTTTGCATTTTTGAAGCTCAGGCCCTAAATTAAGCATTTTTTATGTCCAAAAAGTCGTTTCTACATGTTTGCTGTGGGTTTTGTATAAAAGAGAGTGAATTTTATTTTCTGTTTTTTTTCATCTCTATTTCTGGTCCTGTAGCTTTTCTCACAGCCTCATGACACAACTACAGCAGCAGATTGTGAAATAACAGGTTGGACTGAACAAAAGGAGGTAGAACACTTCATTAGGGGTAAAAGGGGCAGTTTGAAAAGTGAAATTAAGACAAAAATCCAGGCGAAGAGAAATGTAGTAAAACTGCCCTCAGGTCTTCAGGTGTGAATAACAAATAAAACCTTTTGTTTGTGTCTTTTTTCACGTTTCTTCTGAATGTTTCTTGTGTTCAGGAGACGTGCGCTCGCCTCCTGCTCGTGCGAGGAGCCTGCAGAGACCTGAGGAACCTGCACAGCCAGACGCCCTTCCAGGTAAGAGCCAGATGCCCTCCCCCTGAACCCCTGAGCCAGATGCCCTCCCCCTGAACCCCTGAGCCAGATGCCCTCCCCCTGAACCCCTGAGCCAGATGCCCTTCCCCTGAACCCCTGAGCCAGATGCCCTCCCCCTGAACCCCTGAGCCAGATGCCCTCCCAGGATCCTGGTGGAAATCCTCGTTGTGGAAAACGTGTCGGGAAAAGCGGGATCGTTGTCAGAGCAGAGCGCGTTTCCATGGAGACTAGAGGTAAAGAGAGGAAAGGTCAGAGGAAACAAGGAGATAGGAAACAAGGAGGTAGGATGATAGGATGATCTAGTTCTGTTTTAGACCTGGTTTAGTCCTGGTTTAGTCCTGGTTTAGACCTGGTTTAGACCTGGTTCAGTCCTGGTTTATACCTGGATTAGACCTGGTTTAGTCCTGGTTTAGTTTTAGTTTAGTCCTGGTTTAGACCTGGTTTAGTCCTGGTTTAGTCCTGGTTTAGTCCTGGTTTAATCCTGGTTTAGAGCTGGTTTAGTCCTTGTTTAGTTTTAGTTTAGTCCTGGTTTAGACCTGGTTTAGTCCTGGTTTAGTCCTGGTTTAGTTTTAGTTTAGTCCTGGTTTAGACCTGGTTTAGTCCTGGTTTAGACCTGGTTTAGTCCTGGTTTAGTTCTGGTTTAGTCCTGGTTTAGAGCTGGTTTAGTCCTTGTTTAGTTTTAGTTTAGTCCTGGTTTAGACCTGGTTTAGTCCTGGTTTAGACCTGGTTTAGTCCTGGTTTAGACCTGGTTTAATCCTGGTTTAGACCTGGTTTAGTCCTGGTTTAGACCTGGTTTAATCCTGGTTTAGACCTGGTTTAGTCCTGGTTTAGACCTGGTTTAGTCCTGGTTTAGACCTGGTTTAGTCCTGATTTAGTCCTGGTTTAGACATGGTTTAGACCTGGTTTAGTCCTTGTTTAGTTTTAGTTTAGTCCTGGTTTAGACCTGGTTTAGTCCTGGTTTAGTCCTGGTTTAGACCTGGTTTAGTCCTGGTTTAGTCCTGGTGTAGTCCTGGTTTAGTCCTCTGGTTGTGTGTCAGATGCCCTCTCGTGTTGGACGTTCGGTTTGTGGACGACAAATCTTCTCTTCGTTTGTTTCTTTCTTTGTCTTTGCTCTCACTCTCCTCCCACTCGCTCCAAAAGAGTCAGGACCAAACCAGGAATAAACCAGGTCTAAACCAGGACTAAACCAGGACTAAACCAGGACTAAACCAGGACTAAACCAGGTCTAAACCAGGTCTAATCCAGGACTAAACCAGGACTAAACCAGGACTAAACCAGGTCTAAACCAGGACTAAACCAGGTCTAAACCAGGACTAAACCAGGTCTAAACCAGGACTAAACCAGGTCTAAACCAGGACTAAACCAGGACTAAACCAGGACTAAACCAGGTCTAAACCAGGACTAAACCAGGTCTAAACCAGGACTAAACCAGGACTAAACCAGGACTAAACCAGGTCTAAACCAGGACTAAACCAGGTCTAAACCAGGACTAAACCAGGTCTAAACCAGGACTAAACCAGGTCTAAACCAGGACTAAACCAGGACTAAACCAGGACTAAACCAGGTCTAAACCAGGACTAAACCAGGTCTAAACCAGGTCTAAACCAGGTCTAAACCAGGACTAAACCAGGTCTAAACCAGGTCTAATCCAGGACTAAACCAGGACTAAACCAGGACTAAACCAGGTCTAAACCAGGACTAAACCAGGTCTAAACCAGGACTAAACCAGGTCTAAACCAGGACTAAACCAGGTCTAAACCAGGACTAAACCAGGACTAAACCAGGACTAAACCAGGTCTAAACCAGGACTAAACCAGGTCTAAACCAGGACTAAACCAGGACTAAACCAGGACTAAACCAGGTCTAAACCAGGACTAAACCAGGTCTAAACCAGGACTAAACCAGGTCTAAACCAGGACTAAACCAGGTCTAAACCAGGACTAAACCAGGACTAAACCAGGACTAAACCAGGTCTAAACCAGGACTAAACCAGGTCTAAACCAGGACTAAACCAGGTCTAAACCAGGACTAAACCAGGACTAAACCAGGACTAAACCAGGTCTAAACCAGGACTAAACCAGGTCTAAACCAGGACTAAACCAGGACTAAACCAGGACTAAACCAGGTCTAAACCAGGACTAAACCAGGTCTAAACCAGGACTAAACCAGGACTAAACCAGGACTAAACCAGGTCTAAACCAGGACTAAACCAGGTCTAAACCAGGACTAAACCAGGTCTAAACCAGGACTAAACCAGGACTAAACCAGGACTAAACCAGGTCTAAACCAGGACTAAACCAGGTCTAAACCAGGACTAAACCAGGTCTAAACCAGGACTAAACCAGGACTAAACCAGGACTAAACCAGGTCTAAACCAGGACTAAACCAGGTCTAAACCAGGACTAAACCAGGACTAAACCAGGACTAAACCAGGTCTAAACCAGGACTAAACCAGGTCTAAACCAGGACTAAACCAGGACTAAACCAGGACTAAACCAGGTCTAAACCAGGACTAAACCAGGACTAAACCAGGACTAAACCAGGTCTAAACCAGGACTAAACCAGGTCTAAACCAGGACTAAACCAGGTCTAAACCAGGACTAAACCAGGACTAAACCAGGACTAAACCAGGTCTAAACCAGGACTAAACCAGGACTAAACCAGGACTAAACCAGGTCTAAACCAGGACTAAACCAGGTCTAAACCAGGACTAAACCAGGTCTAAACCAGGACTAAACCAGGACTAAACCAGGACTAAACCAGGTCTAAACCAGGACTAAACCAGGTCTAAACCAGGACTAAACCAGGTCTAAACCAGGACTAAACCAGGTCTAAACCAGGACTAAACCAGGACTAAACCAGGACTAAACCAGGTCTAAACCAGGACTAAACCAGGTCTAAACCAGGACTAAACCAGGTCTAAACCAGGACTAAACCAGGACTAAACCAGGACTAAACCAGGTCTAAACCAGGACTAAACCAGGTCTAAACCAGGACTAAACCAGGTCTAAACCAGGACTAAACCAGGACTAAACCAGGACTAAACCAGGTCTAAACCAGGACTAAACCAGGTCTAAACCAGGACTAAACCAGGTCTAAACCAGGACTAAACCAGGTCTAAACCAGGACTAAACCAGGACTAAACCAGGTCTAAACCAGGACTAAACCAGGTCTAAACCAGGACTAAACCAGGTCTAAACCAGGACTAAACCAGGACTAAACCAGGTCTAATCCAGGTCTAAACCAGGACTAAACCAGGACTAAACCAGGACTAAACCAGGTCTAAACCAGGACTAAACCAGGACTAAACCAGTACTAAACCAGGTCTAAACCAGGACTAAACCAGGTCTAAACCAGGACTAAACCAGGTCTAAACCAGGACTAAACCAGGACTAAACCAGGTCTAAACCAGGTCTAAACCCAGTCTAAACCAGGTCTAAACCATGTCTAAACCAGGACTAAATCAGGACTAAACCAGGACTAAACCAGGTCTAAACCAGGATTAAACCAGGTCTAAACCATGTCTAAACCAGGACTAAACCAGGTCTAAACCATGTCTAAACCAGGACTAAACCAGGACTAAACCAGGACTAAACCAGGACTAAACCAGGACTAAACCAGGTCTAAACCAGGACTAAACCAGGTCTAAACCAGGACTAAACCAGGACTAAACCAGGTCTAAACCAGGTCTAAACCAGGTCTAAACCAGGTCTAAACCAGGACTAAACCAGGACTAAACCAGGTCTAAACCAGGACTAAACCAGGTCTAAACCAGGACTAAACCAGGACTAAACCAGGACTAAACCAGGTCTAAACCAGGTCTAAACCCAGTCTAAACCAGGACTAAACCAGGACTAAACCAGGACTAAACCAGGACTAAACCAGGTCTAAACCAGGACTAAACCAGGACTAAACCAGGACTAAACCAGGACTAAACCAGGTCTAAACCAGGATTAAACCAGGTCTAATCCAGCTCTAAACCAGGTCTAAACCAGGACTAAACCAGGTCTAAACCAGGACTAAACCAGGACTAAACCAGGACTAAACCAGGTCTAAACCAGGATTAAACCAGGTCTAAACCAGGACTAAACCAGGTCTAAACCAGGACTAAACCAGGTCTAAACCAGGACTAAACCAGGACTAAACCAGGACTAAACCAGGACTAAACCAGGACTAAACCAGGTCTAAACCAGGACTAAACCAGGACTAAACCAGTACTAAACCAGGTCTAAACCAGGACTAAACCAGGTCTAAACCAGGACTAAACCAGGTCTAAACCAGGACTAAACCAGGACTAAACCAGGTCTAAACCAGGTCTAAACCCAGTCTAAACCAGGTCTAAACCATGTCTAAACCAGGACTAAATCAGGACTAAACCAGGACTAAACCAGGTCTAAACCAGGATTAAACCAGGTCTAAACCAGGACTAAACCAGGTCTAAACCATGTCTAAACCAGGACTAAACCAGGACTAAACCAGGACTAAACCAGGTCTAAACCAGGACTAAACCAGGTCTAAACCAGGACTAAACCAGGACTAAACCAGGTCTAAACCAGGTCTAAACCAGGTCTAAACCAGGTCTAAACCAGGACTAAACCAGGACTAAACCAGGTCTAAACCAGGACTAAACCAGGTCTAAACCAGGACTAAACCAGGACTAAACCAGGACTAAACCAGGTCTAAACCAGGTCTAAACCCAGTCTAAACCAGGACTAAACCAGGACTAAACCAGGACTAAACCAGGACTAAACCAGGTCTAAACCAGGACTAAACCAGGACTAAACCAGGACTAAACCAGGTCTAAACCAGGACTAAACCAGGTCTAAACCAGGTCTAAACCAGGACTAAACCAGGACTAAACCAGGCCTAAACCAGGACTAAACCAGGTCTAAACCAGGACTAAACCAGGACTAATCCAGGTCTAAACCAGGACTAAACCAGGTCTAAACCAGGTCTAAACCAGGACTAAACCAGGACTAAACCAGGACTAAACCAGGTCTAAACCAGGATTAAACCAGGTCTAAACCAGGACTAAACCAGGTCTAAACCAGGACTAAACCAGGTCTAAACCAGGACTAAACCCAGTCTAAACCAGGTCTAAACCATGTCTAAACCAGGACTAAATCAGGACTAAACCAGGACTAAACCAGGTCTAAACCAGGATTAAACCAGGTCTAAACCAGGACTAAACCAGGTCTAAACCATGTCTAAACCAGGACTAAACCAGGACTAAACCAGGACTAAACCAGGTCTACACCAGGACTAAACCAGGTCTAAACCAGGACTAAACCAGGACTAAACCAGGTCTAAACCAGGTCTAAACCCGGTCTAAACCAGGTCTAAACCAGGACTAAACCAGGACTAAACCAGGACTGAACCAGGACTAAACCAGGACTAAACCAGGACTAAACCAGGACTAAACCAGGTCTAAACCAGGTCTAAACCAGGACTAAACCAGGACTAAACCAGGACTAAACCAGGACTAAACCAGGACTAAACCAGGTCTAAACCAGGACTAAACCAGGACTAAACCAGTACTAAACCAGGTCTAAACCAGGACTAAACCAGGTCTAAACCAGGACTAAACCAGGTCTAAACCAGGACTAAACCAGGACTAAACCAGGTCTAAACCAGGTCTAAACCCAGTCTAAACCAGGTCTAAACCATGTCTAAACCAGGACTAAATCAGGACTAAACCAGGACTAAACCAGGTCTAAACCAGGATTAAACCAGGTCTAAACCAGGACTAAACCAGGTCTAAACCAGGACTAAACCAGGTCTAAACCAGGACTAAACCAGGACTAAACCAGGTCTAAACCAGGTCTAAACCAGGTCTAAACCAGGTCTAAACCAGGACTAAACCAGGAATAAACCAGGTCTAAACCAGGACTAAACCAGGTCTAAACCAGGACTAAACCAGGACTAAACCAGGACTAAACCAGGTCTAAACCAGGTCTAAACCCAGTCTAAACCAGGACTAAACCAGGACTAAACCAGGACTAAACCAGGACTAAACCAGGTCTAAACCAGGACTAAACCAGGACTAAACCAGGACTAAACCAGGTCTAAACCAGGACTAAACCAGGTCTAAACCAGGTCTAAACCAGGACTAAACCAGGACTAAACCAGGCCTAAACCAGGACTAAACCAGGTCTAAACCAGGACTAAACCAGGACTAATCCAGGTCTAAACCAGGACTAAACCAGGTCTAAACCAGGTCTAAACCAGGACTAAACCAGGACTAAACCAGGACTAAACCAGGTCTAAACCAGGATTAAACCAGGTCTAAACCAGGACTAAACCAGGTCTAAACCAGGACTAAACCAGGTCTAAACCAGGACTAAACCCAGTCTAAACCATGTCTAAACCAGGACTAAATCAGGACTAAACCAGGACTAAACCAGGTCTAAACCAGGATTAAACCAGGTCTAAACCAGGACTAAACCAGGTCTAAACCATGTCTAAACCAGGACTAAACCAGGACTAAACCAGGACTAAACCAGGTCTACACCAGGACTAAACCAGGTCTAAACCAGGACTAAACCAGGACTAAACCAGGTCTAAACCAGGTCTAAACCCGGTCTAAACCAGGTCTAAACCAGGACTAAACCAGGACTAAACCAGGACTGAACCAGGACTAAACCAGGACTAAACCAGGACTAAACCAGGACTAAACCCAGTCTAAACCAGGTCTAAACCAGGACTAAACCAGGTCTAAACCAGGACTAAACCAGGTCTAAACCAGGACTAAACCAGGTCTAAACCAGGACTAAACCAGGACTAAACCAGGTCTAAACCAGGTCTAAACCCGGTCTAAACCAGGTCTAAACCATGTCTAAACCAGGACTAAATCAGGACTAAACCAGGACTAAACCAGGTCTAAACCAGGATTAAACCAGGTCTAAACCAGGACTAAACCAGGTCTAAACCATGTCTAAACCAGGACTAAACCAGGACTAAACCAGGACTAAACCAGGTCTAAACCAGGACTAAACCAGGTCTAAACCAGGACTAAACCAGGACTAAACCAGGTCTAAACCAGGTCTAAACCAGGACTAAACCAGGACTAAACCAGGTCTAAACCAGGACTAAACCAGGTCTAAACCAGGACTAAACCAGGACTAAACCAGGACTAAACCAGGTCTAAACCAGGTCTAAACCCAGTCTAAACCAGGACTAAACCAGGACTAAACCAGGACTAAACCAGGACTAAACCAGGTCTAAACCAGGACTAAACCAGGACTAAACCAGGACTAAACCAGGTCTAAACCAGGACTAAACCAGGTCTAAACCAGGACTAAACCAGGTCTAAACCAGGACTAAACCAGGACTAAACCAGGTCTAAACCAGGACTAAACCAGGACTAATCCAGGTCTAAACCAGGACTAAACCAGGTCTAAACCAGGTCTAAACCAGGACTAAACCAGGACTAAACCAGGACTAAACCAGGTCTAAACCAGGATTAAACCAGGTCTAAACCAGGACTAAACCAGGTCTAAACCAGGACTAAACCAGGTCTAAACCAGGACTAAACCCAGTCTAAACCAGGTCTAAACCATGTCTAAACCAGGACTAAATCAGGACTAAACCAGGACTAAACCAGGTCTAAACCAGGATTAAACCAGGTCTAAACCAGGACTAAACCAGGTCTAAACCATGTCTAAACCAGGACTAAACCAGGACTAAACCAGGACTAAACCAGGTCTAAACCAGGACTAAACCAGGTCTAAACCAGGACTAAACCAGGACTAAACCAGGTCTAAACCAGGTCTAAACCAGGACTAAACCAGGACTAAACCAGGTCTAAACCAGGACTAAACCAGGTCTAAACCAGGACTAAACCAGGACTAAACCAGGACTAAACCAGGTCTAAACCAGGTCTAAACCCAGTCTAAACCAGGACTAAACCAGGACTAAACCAGGACTAAACCAGGACTAAACCAGGTCTAAACCAGGACTAAACCAGGACTAAACCAGGACTAAACCAGGTCTAAACCAGGACTAAACCAGGTCTAAACCAGGACTAAACCAGGTCTAAACCAGGACTAAACCAGGACTAAACCAGGTCTAAACCAGGACTAAACCAGGACTAATCCAGGTCTAAACCAGGACTAAACCAGGTCTAAACCAGGTCTAAACCAGGACTAAACCAGGACTAAACCAGGACTAAACCAGGTCTAAACCAGGATTAAACCAGGTCTAAACCAGGACTAAACCAGGTCTAAACCAGGACTAAACCAGGTCTAAACCAGGACTAAACCCAGTCTAAACCAGGTCTAAACCATGTCTAAACCAGGACTAAATCAGGACTAAACCAGGACTAAACCAGGTCTAAACCAGGATTAAACCAGGTCTAAACCAGGACTAAACCAGGTCTAAACCATGTCTAAACCAGGACTAAACCAGGACTAAACCAGGACTAAACCAGGTCTAAACCAGGACTAAACCAGGTCTAAACCAGGACTAAACCAGGACTAAACCAGGTCTAAACCAGGTCTAAACCCGGTCTAAACCAGGTCTAAACCAGGACTAAACCAGGACTGAACCAGGACTAAACCAGAACTAAACCAGGACTAAACCAGGTCTAAACCAGGTCTAAACCCAGTCTAAACCAGGTCTAAACCAGGACTAAACCAGGTCTAAACCAGGACTAAACCAGGTCTAAACCAGGACTAAACCAGGTCTAAACCAGGACTAAACCAGGACTAAACCAGGTCTAAACCAGGTCTAACCCCAGTCTAAACCAGGTCTAAACCATGTCTAAACCAGGACTAAATCAGGACTAAACCAGGACTAAACCAGGTCTAAACCAGGATTAAACCAGGTCTAAACCAGGACTAAACCAGGTCTAAACCATGTCTAAACCAGGACTAAACCAGGACTAAACCAGGACTAAACCAGGTCTAAACCAGGACTAAACCAGGTCTAAACCAGGACTAAACCAGGTCTAAACCAGGTCTAAACCAGGTCTAAACCAGGACTAAACCAGGACTAAACCAGGTCTAAACCAGGACTAAACCAGGACTAAACCAGGACTAAACCAGGTCTAAACCATGTCTAAACCCGGTCTAAACCAGGACTAAACCAGGACTAAACCAGGTCTAAACCATGTCTAAACCCGGTCTAAACCAGGACTAAACCAGGACTAAACCAGATGCAGGAAAATCACATTTTTCCTGAATGTTCCACAGAGAAAAGCTGAAACGTCTTTCGTGTCGTTTCTGCGCGTCTGGTCCACTCAGGGTCCAGACTGCGACTGCAGAAAACGACGTCCAGATGAGGGCGCTGTCCACTGCGTTTCTGTTCAAATTTAAACTCATTTTCAGAAGCACTTTTCCACCTTCAAGACTCCAGAGGAAACACAGAGTCTCACCTCCGGCCCGGACCTGACGCCTCCAACCAGGTTTATGCCGAGAGCCGAGAACAAACACTCGACCAAATGAAGTCACAGAAAACACCGGAGCCACAAACCCTTCGACTCTAAAATGAGCCGAACTCTGCAGAGCATTTTTACCCGTCGCTCTAAAAGACTCGAGTTGCTGCATGTATGAAATGAGTGAAACAGAATGTGTGTGGTTCATGTTTCCGCTCTGTGCTCCTGCAGACGTGTCATCTGTGAAAAGTTTAACATGAACCAGCTCCAACGCCACAGAAGCACCAGCAGCACATCCTCTGTCACAGGCAGAACACTCATATTCACTGAGTCGAGTCCTTTAGTCCCACAGAAGCATCAGCGACACCAGGACAGAGCTGTTTTTTCAGAGTTTATACTTTATGCAAATGAGCTATGTGGTTTTAAGTTTAGTTTGTGTAAAACATAAATGTGCCAAAGCTGCATTAAACATTAAACATTGAACATTTAAAAACGAACAAACTAAAATAAACTAAAATAAAAACAGTGTAATTCAATCCTCATTTATTTATTTTCCAGGCACAGGTTTGAGATGTTTTTATGGTCGAGCCATAAACTGTGTTTTATGAAAAGGCTGTAACTTTCCACAAACTGCATTTCCAAATAAATGAACAAACCTAAATCCGGGAACAGATCTGTTCCAGGCACCGGGAGGAGCCGGAGCCGGAGCCGGAGCCGGAGCCGGGACTCTGGGAACGCCTCAGGTCCCCGGAGGAGACCCTGAAGTGTCTGGGGTGAAGGAAGTCTGGGAGTCCCTGCTCCCGGATAAAGAGAAGAAAACAGATGGACATAAATACCTTCAGTGAACTCATTCATGAAACAGAAAACAAAATAACGATAAGATGGATGGATGTTCTCAAAGAAATAATTAGGAATAATTGTTTAATCACAAATAATCAAAATTCAAATGAATGAATAATATTGATTAAACAATGTTCATATTTGTCATAAAAATTTGTTTAAAAACTTCATCTGGACGAGGACCCTCCTCATCCTGATCCTGGGAACTTCAACACGACGTCCGGAAGATGCTGGAAAAACGTCGTTTTCTGCAGTCGCAGTCTGGACCCTGAAACCAGACGCACAGAAACGACACGACAGACGTTTCAGCTTTTCTCTGTGGAACATTCAGGAAAAATTTGATTTTCCTGCATCTGTGTTTCACCTCATGACGTCCAGAACTGTGAGGTCAGAGGGACAGAGGGTCAGAGGTCAGAGGGTCAGAGGTCAGAGGGTCAGAGGACAGAGGGTCAGAGGACAGAGGTCAGAGGGTCAGAGGTCAGAGGGTCACAGGTCAGAGGGTCAGAGGTCAGAGGGTCAGGGTCAGAGGGTCAGGGTCAGAGGGTCAGAGGGTCAGAGGTCAGAGGGTCAGAGGGTCAGGGTCAGAGGACAGAGGTCAGAGGACAGAGGTCAGAGGGTCAGAGGGCAGAGGTCAGAGGGTCAGGGTCAGAGGTCAGAGGGTGAGATACTTGTCCCTTTAAAACCTCCTCAGTGGCCACAAATGCATAATAATAAATAGATCAAGACACATCCATAACAGCACCTCTCACTTCCCCAATGCAGATGAGCTTCACCAGCCATTTAACAGGCGAATGGAGGAGGGAATAAAACTGGACATGGCTCTTAGTTTTACGTGAGAGGGACCTGAACCTCTGTCCTGATGGTAACAGGCTGTAGAGTGAGTGAGAGGGACCTGAACCTCTGTCCTGATGGTAACAGGCTGTAGAGTGAGTGAGAGGGACCTGAACCTCTGTCCTGATGGTAACAGACTGTAGAGTGAGAGGGACCTGAACCTCTGTCCTGATGGTAACAGGCTGTAGAGTGAGAGGGACCTGAACCTCTGTCCTGATGGTAACAGGCTGTAGAGTGAGTGAGAGGGACCTGAACCTCTGTCCTGATGGTAACAGGCTGTAGAGTGAGAGGGACCTGAACCTCTGTCCTGATGGTAACAGACTGTAGAGTGAGTGAAGAAGGACCTGAACCTCTGTCCTGATGGTAACAGACTGTAGAGTGAGTGAGAGGGACCTGAACCTCTGTCCTGATGGTAACAGACTGTAGAGTGAGAGGGACCCGAACCTCTGTCCTGATGGTAACAGACTGTAGAGTGAGAGGGACCTGAACCTCTGTCCTGATGGTAACAGACTGTAGAGTGAGTGAAGAGGGACCTGAACCTCTGTCCTGATGGTAACAGGCTGTAGAGTGAGAGGGACCTGAACCTCTGTCCTGATGGTAACAGACTGTAGAGTGAGAGGGACCTGAACCTCTGACCTGATGGTAACAGACTGTAGAGTGAGTGAGAGGGACCTGAACCTCTGACCTGATGGTAACAGACTGTAGAGTGAGTGAGAGGGACCTGAACCTCTGTCCTGATGGTAACAGACTGTAGAGTGAGAGGGACCTGAACCTCTGTCCTGATGGTAACAGACTGTAGAGTGAGAGGGACCTGAACCTCTGTCCTGATGGTAACAGACTGTAGAGTGAGAGGGACCTGAACCTCTGTCCTGATGGTAACAGACTGTAGAGTGAGTGAGAGGGACCTGAACCTCTGTCCTGATGGTAACAGGCTGTAGAGTGAGAGGGACCTGAACCTCTGTCCTGATGGTAACAGACTGTAGAGTGAGTGAAGAGGGACCTGAACCTCTGTCCTGATGGTAACACACTGTAGAGTGAGAGGGACCTGAACCTCTGTCCTGATGGTAACAGACTGTAGAGTGAGTGAAGAGGGACCTGAACCTCTGTCCTGTTGGTAACAGGCTGTAGAGTGAGAGGGACCTGAACCTTTGTCCTGATGGTAACAGACTGTAGAGTGAGTGAGAGGGACCTGAACCTCTGTCCTGATGGTAGCAGACTGTAGAGTGAGTGAAGAGGGACCTGAACCTCTGTCCTGATGGTAACAGACTGTAGAGTGAGTGAGAGGGACCTGAACCTCTGTCCTGATGGTAACAGGCTGTAGAGTGAGAGGGACCTGAACCTCTGTCCTGATGGTAACAGACTGTAGAGTGAGAGGGACCTGAACCTCTGTCCTGATGGTAACAGACTGTAGAGTGAGAGGGACCTGAACCTCTGTCCTGATGGTAACAGACTGTAGAGTGAGTGAGAGGGACCTGAACCTCTGTCCTGATGGTAACAGACTGTAGAGTGAGTGAGAGGGACCTGAACCTCTGTCCTGATGGTAACAGGCTGTAGAGTGAGAGGGACCTGAACCTCTGTCCTGATGGTAACAGACTGTAGAGTGAGGGAGAGGGACCTGAACCTCTGTCCTGATGGTAACAGGCTGTAGAGTGAGTGAGAGGGACCTGAACCTCTGTCCTGATGGTAACACACTGTAGAGTGAGAGGGACCTGAACCTCTGTCCTGATGGTAACAGACTGTAGAGTGAGTGAAGAGGGACCTGAACCTCTGTCCTGTTGGTAACAGGCTGTAGAGTGAGAGGGACCTGAACCTTTGTCCTGATGGTAACAGACTGTAGAGTGAGTGAGAGGGACCTGAACCTCTGTCCTGATGGTAGCAGACTGTAGAGTGAGTGAAGAGGGACCTGAACCTCTGTCCTGATGGTAACAGACTGTAGAGTGAGTGAGAGGGACCTGAACCTCTGTCCTGATGGTAACAGGCTGTAGAGTGAGAGGGACCTGAACCTCTGTCCTGATGGTAACAGACTGTAGAGTGAGAGGGACCTGAACCTCTGTCCTGATGGTAACAGACTGTAGAGTGAGAGGGACCTGAACCTCTGTCCTGATGGTAACAGACTGTAGAGTGAGTGAGAGGGACCTGAACCTCTGTCCTGATGGTAACAGACTGTAGAGTGAGTGAGAGGGACCTGAACCTCTGTCCTGATGGTAACAGGCTGTAGAGTGAGAGGGACCTGAACCTCTGTCCTGATGGTAACAGACTGTAGAGTGAGGGAGAGGGACCTGAACCTCTGTCCTGATGGTAACAGGCTGTAGAGTGAGTGAGAGGGACCTGAACCTCTGTCCTGATGGTAACACACTGTAGAGTGAGAGGGACCTGAACCTCTGTCCTGATGGTAACAGACTGTAGAGTGAGTGAAGAGGGACCTGAACCTCTGTCCTGTTGGTAACAGGCTGTAGAGTGAGAGGGACCTGAACCTTTGTCCTGATAGTAACAGACTGTAGAGTGAGTGAGAGGGACCTGAACCTCTGTCCTGATGGTAGCAGACTGTAGAGTGAGTGAAGAGGGACCTGAACCTCTGTCCTGATGGTAACAGACTGTAGAGTGAGTGAGAGGGACCTGAACCTCTGTCCTGATGGTAACAGGCTGTAGAGTGAGAGGGACCTGAACCTCTGTCCTGATGGTAACAGACTGTAGAGTGAGAGGGACCTGAACCTCTGTCCTGATGGTAACAGACTGTAGAGTGAGAGGGACCTGAACCTCTGTCCTGATGGTAACAGACTGTAGAGTGAGTGAGAGGGACCTGAACCTCTGTCCTGATGGTAACAGACTGTAGAGTGAGTGAGAGGGACCTGAACCTCTGTCCTGATGGTAACAGGCTGTAGAGTGAGAGGGACCTGAACCTCTGTCCTGATGGTAACAGGCTGTAGAGTGAGAGGGACCTGAACCTCTGTCCTGATGGTAACAGACTGTAGAGTGAGTGAGAGGGACCTGAACCTCTGTCCTGATGGTAACAGACTGTAGAGTGAGTCAGTGTTAGTCGTGTCCATGATCACTGTGTCGTCAGAGGACCTGATGTATGTTCCTCCTGGGGTGGAGCTCCTGCAGTCATTTGTGTACAAAGTGAAGAGAAGTGGAGACATCACTGAGCCTTGGGGGACAACCGGTGGATATTGTCCTGACAGTGCTGAGGTGACTGTAGTGGGTCAGATTGTAGTGGGTCAGAGTGCAGACTGTAGTGGGTCAGACTGTAGTGGGTCAGAGTCCAGACTGTAGTGGGTCAGAGTCCAGACTGTAGTGGGTCAGACTGTAGTGGGTCAGAGTGCAGCCTGTAGTGGGTCAGAGTGCAGACTGTAGTGGGTCAGACTGTAGTGGGTCAGAGTGCAGACTGTAGTGGGTCAGAGTGCAGACTGTAGTGGGTCAGAGTGCAGACTGTAGTGGGTCAGAGTGCAGACTGTAGTGGGTCAGACTGTAGTGGGTCAGAGTGCAGACTGTAGTGGGTCAGAGTGCAGAATGTAGTGGGTCAGAGTGCAGACTGTAGTGGGTCAGAGTGCAGACTGTAGTGGGTCAGACTGTAGTGGGTCAGAGTGCAGACTGTAGTGGGTCAGACTGTAGTGGGTCAGAGTGCAGACTGTAGTGGGTCAGAGTGCAGACTGTAGTGGGTCAGAGTGCAAACTGTAGTCGATCAGAGTACAGACTGTAGTGGGTCAGAGTGCAAACTGTAGTGGGTCAGAGTGTAGTGGGTCAGAGTGTAGTGGGTCAGACTGTAGTGGGTCAGAATGTAGTGGGTCAGAGTGCAGACTGTAGTGGGTCAGACTGTAGTGGGTCAGAGGGCAGACTGTAGTGGGTCAGACTGTAGTGGGTCAGACTGTAGTGGGTCAGAATCAGACTGTAGTGGGTCAGACTGTAGTGGGTCAGACTCTAGTGGGTCAGAGACTGTAGTGGGTCAGACTGTAGTGGGTCAGACTGTAGTGGGTCAGAGTGCAGACTGTAGTGGGTCAGACTGTAGTGGGTCAGACTGTAGTGGGTCAGAGTGCAGACTGTAGTGGGTCAGACTGTAGTGGGTCAGAGTGCAGACTGTAGTGGGTCAGAGTGCAGACTGTAGTGGGTCAGAGAGCAGACTGTAGTGGGTCAGAGTGCAAACTGTAGTCGATCAGAGTACAGACTGTAGTGGGTCAGAGTGCAAACTGTAGTGGGTCAGAGTGTAGTGGGTCAGAGTGTAGTGGGTCAGACTGTAGTGGGTCAGAATGTAGTGGGTCAGAGTGCAGACTGTAGTGGGTCAGACTGTAGTGGGTCAGAGGGCAGACTGTAGTGGGTCAGACTGTAGTGGGTCAGACTGTAGTGGGTCAGAATCAGACTGTAGTGGGTCAGACTGTAGTGGGTCAGACTCTAGTGGGTCAGAGACTGTAGTGGGTCAGACTGTAGTGGGTCAGACTGTAGTGGGTCAGAATCAGACTGTAGTGGGTCAGACTGTAGTGGGTCAGACTGTAGTGGGTCAGAATCAGACTGTAGTGGGTCAGACTGTAGTGGGTCAGAGACTGTAGTGGGTCAGACTGTAGTGGGTCAGAGTGTAGTGGGTCAGAGTGTAGTGGGTCAGACTGTAGTGGGTCAGACTGTAGTGGGTCAGACTGTAGTGGGTCAGAGGGCAGACTGTAGTGGGTCAGACTGTAGTGGGTCAGACTGTAGTGGGTCAGAATCAGACTGTAGTGGGTCAGACTGTAGTGGGTCAGACTCTAGTGGGTCAGAGACTGTAGTGGGTCAGACTGTAGTGGGTCAGACTGTAGTGGGTCAGAATCAGACTGTAGTGGGTCAGACTGTAGTGGGTCAGACTGTAGTGGGTCAGACTGTAGTGGGTCAGAATCAGACTGTAGTGGGTCAGACTGTAGTGGGTCAGACTGTAGTGGGTCAGAATCAGACTGTAGTGGGTCAGACTGTAGTGGGTCAGACTGTAGTGGGTCAGACTGTAGTGGGTCAGAATCAGACTGTAGTGGGTCAGACTGTAGTGGGTCAGACTGTAGTGGGTCAGACTGTAGTGGGTCAGAATCAGACTGTAGTGGGTCAGACTGTAGTGGGTCAGACTGTAGTGGGTCAGAATCAGACTGTAGTGGGTCAGACTGTAGTGGGTCAGACTGTAGTGGGTCAGACTGTAGTGGGTCAGACTGTAGTGGGTCAGAATGTAGTGGGTCAGATTGAGGGGATGGAATGTTCAGCAGGGAGCGGCTGAACAATGAGCACAGGAAACTATATTTCTACATTTCTATATCTGTACAGTTGTGTTGTTCCGTTCTCTCTCCTCATTCTCCTGTTTCTGTTTCACTTCGTGACCTCACCACTCCTCCCTCTATTTCACCTCTCTCTCCTCCCTCTCTCCTCCCTCTCTCCTCTCTCTATTTCACCTCTCTCTCCTCCCTCTCTCTCTCTCCTCCCTCTCTCCTCCCTCTCTCCTCCTCTCTCCTCCCTCTCTTCTCCCTCTCTCCTCTCTCTCCTCCCTCTCTCCTCTCTCTCCTCCCTCTCTCCTCCCTCTCTCCTCCCTCTCTCCTCTCTCTCTCCTCCCTCTCTCCACTCTCTCTCCTCCCTCTCTCCTCCCTCTCTCCTCCCTCTCTCCTCTCGCTCTCCTCCCTCTCTCCTCCCTCTCTCCTCCCTCTCTCTCTCCGTAAAAACATATGATCCAATTACGGCTGCGGTGTTTTCATAAATGTGAAGGAGAGAAAGAGGAAAAGGAAGAGGGTCACAGAGAACAAGAGAACACAGACTGTTTCAGTCCTGGTTCAGTCCTGGTTCAGTCCTGGTTCAGTCCTGGTTCAGTCCTGGTTCAGTCCTGGTTCAGTCCTGGTTCAGTCCTGGTTCAGTGCCGCCCTCTGCTGGACTGAGGCTGAAGCACAAGTAAAGAAAGTGTGAAACATCCTGGTCCCTGTGCTTCTGTCTGTGGCTCAGACGCAGGTGAGATTTCGGTGTAAAATCTTTTTTTTTTAATCCAAATGGCCGCATTCCCATAAATTTTAATCCAGAGAAAAAACAATTTAATTCTGAATCAAACTGAATTCCTCTTTAAAAAGTCCATGTAAACACAATTCGAAATGAAAATAATGATTCTGAATGAATCTTAATCCTGAAGTCAGTGGGTTTGTTCTGATTTTAAAGCTGAATGAGTTTCTTCCTGGATCCTGTAAACGTTTCTTCTTCTTCACAATAATCCCGGTGGTTGGAGCTCGTTGGTTCGTCCTTCTGACTCGATCCGGACGATCCGGCTCCTCCAGTCGTCTCTCGGGACTTTCCGCCACGTCTCTTTGGATTTGTGAGCGGGATGTGGGAGTGGGCTGAGGTGTGGCAGCCTCACACTCAGTTTGTCTTCTTCCTCCTTCTCCCACACTCTTCCCTTCTCCTCCTCAGCTCACAGACGGAAAGTGTGAGGACAGAATTCTCCAGCTGCTGCTTCATTATCATCAGAACCACTGCGGGAAAAGTTCTGATCGTGTTTGTGTCGGCGGCGAAACGACAAACGGAGATGACAGAAAAGAGCAGCTGAAGTGTGGGTTTTCTTCCCAAAGACGGAAACACGTTTGTGTCGCTGTCCAATCAGCACCTTCCCCACTACAGACGCTGAGACCTATTAAATAAAGACCATTTAACCTGTTTCCATGGAAACCTCAACTCACTATTATTATTTTCACGGAAACTCCAGGAGCAGATTTTAAACCCTCGTGTAAACGTGTGTAAATGTCGTGTTTTTCAGGTGGCCATTATCGCCGGGAACTTTGAACTGGCCGAGCTCATCCGGAACCACAAGGACAGCGACATCGGTGAGAGCGAAAGTCACTTCAACTGTTTACATGTTTGAAACTGTTTACATGTTTGAAACTTTTGAAATGTTTTAAACTTTTGAAATGTTTTAAACTTTTGAAATGTTTTAAAGTTTTGAAAGAGGCTTTGTGTTTGGGGAAAAGTGACGTCAGAGGTTTGTTGTTTCACGTGTTTTTACGATGTTTCAGTTCTAAAATCAAAGAGAACGTTTATTCCACATGTTCATAATGTCTGAGCACCTCTGCGTCCTGATTGGCCCGTCTGCGTGCTGCGTCCTGATTGGCCCGTCTGCGTGCTGCGTCCTGATTGGCCCGTCTGCGTGCCGCGTCCTGATTGGCCCGTCTGCGTGCCGCGTCCTGATTGGCCCGTCTGCGTGCCGCGTCCTGATTGGCCCGTCTGCGCGCTGCGTCCTGATTGGCCCGTCTGCGTGCCGCGTCCTGATTGGCCCGTCTGCGTGCCGCGTCCTGATTGGCCCGTCTGCGTGCTGCGTCCTGATTGGCCCGTCTGCGTGCTGCGTCCTGATTGGCCCGTCTGCGTGCCGCGTCCTGATTGGCCCGTCTGCGTGCCGCGTCCTGATTGGCCCGTCTGCGTGCCGCGTCCTGATTGGCCCGTCTGCGTGCCGCGTCCTGATTGGCCCGTCTGCGTGCTGCGTCCTGATTGGCCCGAAGTTCACGACGTTCCGGTTTTGTCCAGAGGAACAGACGGACTCTAAAACGCTTCAGTCGTTTGGTGAAACGTTTATCGTCTTTATCCTGGAGCAGATTTACACCTGAGTTTCCTTTGGTTTGTTCATTCGTTCGCTCTTTCCTTTATTTCTTTATTTCGTTCGTTGTTCGTTCATTCCTTCTTACTTTCTTTAGTTCTTTCTTTCTCATTCTTTCAGTCTTTCTTTTTCATTCTTTCATTTCCTTCATTTTTTCTTTCTTCTGTTCTTTTTTGTTCTTTCGTTCTTTCTTTTTTTCCTTCTTTCCTTTTCCTTCTTTCCTTTTCCTTCTTTCTTTTTCCTTCTTTCTTTTTTGGTCTTTCATTTTTTCTTTCATTCGTTCTTTTTCTTTCGTTCGTTCTTCTTCCATCTCCATCTCTCTGTTCCAGATTTATTCTAATATAAAACTGTGAATCTGCCACTTTTTCCTCTAAAACTGCTTCAGACTTAATCCAAAGAATGAAGATTTCAGTGCAGTATTTGTACTACACAGTATTTGTACTACACAGTATTTGTACTACACAGTATTTGTAGTACTTGTAGTATTTGTAGTACTTGTAGTATTTGTATCTTGTGTGTGAGCAGATTACGTAACAACAGAGAAAATTAATCTGAAGAATAATCCCACTGAGACAGGAGCAGACAGGAGCAGACAGGAGCAGACAGGAGCAGACAGGAGCAGACAGGTGCAGGCAGGAGCAGACAGGAGCAGACAGGTGCAGACAGGTGCAGGCAGGAGCAGACAGGAGCAGACAGGAGCAGACAGGAGCAGACAGGTGCAGGCAGGAGCAGGCAGGAGCAGACAGGAGCAGACAGGAGCAGACAGGAGCAGGCAGGAGCAGACAGGGGCAGACAGGAGCAGACAGGTGCAGGCAGGAGCAGACAGGAGCAGACAGGAGCAGACAGGAGCAGACAGGTGCAGGCAGGAGCAGACAGGAGCAGACAGGAGCAGACAGGAGCAGGCAGGAGCAGGCAGGAGCAGACAGGAGCAGACAGGTGCAGGCAGGAGCAGACAGGAGCAGACAGGAGCAGACAGGAGCAGACAGGAGCAGGCAGGAGCAGACAGGGGCAGACAGGAGCAGACAGGAGCAGGCAGGAGCAGACAGGAGCAGACAGGAGCAGACAGGAGCAGACAGGAGCAAACTCTTCCACTGTAACTGTGGCTCTAACTGGGTTTAAACTGCACTGAAGTTGTGGATTTGTTATAAGGCGACTTTGGGCGTCCAGAAAGACGCCGATAAATAAAATGTATTATTATTATTATTATTATTATTATTATTATTATTATTGGCCCTCGCCTAACGAAGTGGCGAGGGCTATTGTTCTTCGTTGGT
The DNA here is from genome assembly GCA_030686955.1 of Odontamblyopus rebecca. NCBI lineage: Eukaryota > Metazoa > Chordata > Actinopteri > Gobiiformes > Gobiidae > Odontamblyopus > Odontamblyopus rebecca. The sequence goes on from CM060655.1 coordinate 43,280,895, forward strand.
TTCTTTATTGGCCCTCGCCTAACGAAGTGGCGAGGGCTATTGTTCTTCGTTGGTTTCTTTATTGGCCCTCGCCTAACGAAGTGGCGAGGGCTATTGTTCTTCGTTGGTTTCTTTTTATTATTATTATTATTATTATTATTATTATTCTTCCGCCAAAATGATCGCATTTTTGACCCCCTGAACATCGACGAAAAGTCTCACATGGGGGTATCAGATCGACCGGCCCGGCGAAAAATTTGATAAAACGGGCATCGCGACAATGCCCAAAGTGCCCCTACTCGACAGCGCCCCCTGGAAAAGTCAAAAATTGAAAGCCTATGGGGAGCTGAAAAGCATATTTTGGCGTAGGCCGACAAAATTCGGGACAGTGATAGAAAACAAGGAGACAAGCAGAAAATGTCATTGTCACGCCGCCCTGTGACCAACAGGAAGTCGGCCATATTGGATCAAAAATTCACCGCCGTTTTGACTGCGTGTACGCCAAAGTCTTCAAGTGTCTTGGTTTTGGTCCAAACGAGCTCAGATTTGACACGTCACATCTACAGATGTGGCTCCACAAACGCCATCATTTTTCTCAGCGCACTTTTTCACGGTTTGTCCGTAGCACGCCGGCGAAGAACACCTTCGTTTCCTGTTTCTTTGATGCCCTCTCACGGCCACAGGCTTTGGCCTACAGAGCTCAAACTCACATCACTATTGTGTGATCCCGGCCTGAATGTGATGAAATATGAAATATAATAAAAGTGAACTCTGTAGCGCCACCTAGTGTATACGTGAAACGTCAACATTATCGGATTTGGACCAAATTTGGGGATTAAATTCTATGCATGATTTCAAGCAAAATCTTATATTACGGACATGGTGCAATTTTCATTGTTCGCCACCAAGGGCGCAAACACTCAATAAAAAATAGTTTAAAAATGCTTGCACACACAGGCTTTGTCTGATCGTGCTGAAATTTGAATCACTAATGCCTGAGTAGGGCTTGATTATAATAAACTATAAAGCATATGAAAAGTTGCTCTATAGCGCCACCTAGCCTATACAAGAAACGTCAACATTATCGGATTTGTACCAAATTTTGGTATTCAATTCTCTGTATCAAAGCAAGCAAATAAATATATTATGGATATGGGGTGTTTCCCACGGTTGGCCAGCAGGGGCGCAAAGACTCCCCCAATAAATAGTTCAAAAATTACTACACGCACAGACTTTCTCTGATTGTGCTGAAATCTGAATCACTAAAGCTTGAACATGGACTGAATATAATAAACTATAAAGTATATGAAAAGTGAACTCTATAGCGCCCCCTATCCAGACATGAAACATCAACATTATCGGATTTGTACCAAATATGGGTATTAAATTCTATGCGTGTCTACGACCAAAAAAATACATTATGGATATGGGGTATTTTCCATGGTTGGCCACAAAGGGCGCAAATACTCCCCCCCAAAATATGTTTAAAGGTGCACTATGTAACTTTTCTGTTGGAGGGTCTGTTTTTATGCACAGTCTTAGTCTGACAGTGCTCTTGATTATAAAAGTCATGTGACCTGTGGCCTAGTTTCTATAATTTGGCTCTAGATCATTCCCATTTTCAAATATTAAAGGTGCCCTATGTAATTTTTCTGGGGGACGAGCTGTCGGGAGGAGAGAGTCGTGCCAGGGCGGTCACGAGACCTCAGCGGTTGCCTGGGAGGGGCGTGCGCGCCGGGGCGAGGGCCATCATTGCCGCGAGCGGCTTTAAGTTAACATTGTTCTTCGTTCTGTATAAACAAAGAAATGCAGATTTGACCCACAGAACATCAACGAAAAGTCTCACATGGGGGTATAGAATCGACCGGCCCGGTGAAAAATTCAATAAAACGGTCATCGCAACAATGACCAAAGTGACCCCACTCAACTGCGCCCCCTAGAATTGGATCCCTATGGGAGAGGGGACTATCAAAGTTTGTCGCAGGGAAACGAAATTCGGGACAGTGACAGAGAACCATGAGACAAGCCAAAAGATGAATTGGAGCACGTCTCTATGACCAACAGGAAGTCGGCCATATTGGATCAAAAATTCACCACCGTTTTGACTGCGTGTACGCCAAAGTCTTCAAGTGTCTTGGTTTTGGTCCAAACGAGCTCAGATTTGACACGTCACATCTACAGATGTGGCTCCACAAACGCCATCATTTTTCTCAGCGCACTTTTTCACGGTTTGTCCGTAGCACGCCGGCGAATAACACCTTCGTTTCCTGTTTCTTTGATGACCTCTCACGGCCACAGGCTTTGGCCTACAGAGCTCAAACTCACATCACTATTGTGTGATCCCGGCCTGAATGTGATGAAATATGAAATATAATAAAAGTGAACTCTGTAGCGCCACCTAGTGTATACGTGAAACGTCAACATTATCGGATTTGTACCAAATTTGGGGGTATGGGGGTATTGTCCATGGTTGGCACAAAGGATGCAAATACTCCCCCCCCAAAATATGTTTAAAGGTGCACTATGTAACTTTTCTGTTGGAGGGTCTGTTTTTATGCACAGTCTTAGTCTGACAGTGCTCTTGATTATAAAAGTCATGTGACCTGTGGCCTAGTTTCTATAATACGGCTCTAGATCGTTTCCATTTTCAAATATTAAAGGTGCCCTATGTAATTTTTCTGGGGGACGAGCTGTCGGGAGGAGAGAGTCGTGCCAGGGCGGTCACAAGACCTCAGCGGTTGCCTGGCATGGGCGTGCGCACCGGGGCGAGGGCCATCATTGCCGCGAGCGGCTTTAATTATTATTATTATTATTATTATTCCTCTTCCGCCAAAATGATCGCATTTTTGACCCCCTGAACGTCGACGAAAAGTCTCACATGGGGGTATAGAATCGACCGGCCCGGCGAAAAATTCGATAAAACGGAGATCGCAACAATGACCAAAGTGACCCCACTCAACGGCGCCCCCTAGAATTGGACCCCTATGGGAGAGGGGACAAGCAAAGTTTGTCGCAGGGAAACCAAATTCGGGACAGTGACAGAGAACCATGAGACAAGCCAAAAGATGAATTGGAGCACGTCTCTATGACCAACAGGAAGTCGGCCATATTGGATCAAAAATTCGCCATTGTTTTGACTGCTTGTACGCCAAAGTCTTCAAGTGTCTTGGTTTTGGTCCAAACGAGCTCAGATTTGACACGTCACATCTACAGATGTGGGTCCACAAACGCCATCATTTTTCTCAGCGCAGTTTTTCACGGTTTGTCCGTAGCACGCCGGCGAATAACACCTTCGTTTCCTGTTTCTTTGATGCCCTCTCACGGCCACAGGCTTTGGCCTACAGAGCTCAAACTCACATCACTATTGTGTGATCCCGGCCTGAATGTGATGAAATATGAAATATAATAAAAGTGAACTCTGTAGCGCCACCTAGTGTATACGTGAAACGTCAACATTATCGGATTTGGACCAAATTTGGGGATTAAATTCTATGCATGATTTCAAGCAAAATCTTATATTATGGAAATGGTGCAATTTTCATTGTTCGCCACCAGGGCGCAAAGACTCAATAAAAAAATAGTTAAAAATGCCTACACACACAGGCTTTGTCTGATCGTGCTGAAATTTGAATCACTAATACCTGATTAGGGCTTGATTATAATAAACTATAAAGCATATGATAAGTTACTCTATAGCGCCACCTAGCCTATACAAGAAACGTCAACATTATCAGATTTGTACCAAAGTTGGGTATTCAATTCTCTGTATCAAAGCAAGCAAAAAAATATATTATGGATATGGGGTGTTTCCCACGGTTGGCCAGCAGGGGCGCAAAGACTCCCAATAAATAGTTCAAAAATTACTACACGCACAGACTTTGTCTGATTGTGCTGAAATTTGAATCACTAAAGCTTGAACATGGACTGAATATAATACACTATAAACTATATGAAAAGTGAACTCTATAGCGCCCCCTATCCAGACATGAAACATCAACATTATCGGATTTGTACCAAATATGGGTATTAAATTCTATGCGTGTCTACGACCAAAAAAATACATCATGGATATGGGGTATTTTCCATGGTTGGCCACAAAGGGGCGCAAATACTCCCCCCCAAACTATGTTTAAAGGCGCACTATGTAACTTTTCTGGTGGAGGGTCTGTTTTTATGCACAGTCTTAGTCTGACAGTGCTCTTGATTATAAAAGTCATGTGACCTGTGGCCTAGTTTCTATAATTTGGCTCTAGATCGTTCCCATTTTCAAATATTAAAGGTGCCCTATGTAATTTTTCTGGGGGACGAGCTGTCGGGAGGAGAGAGTCGTGCCAGGGTAGTCACAAGACCTCAGCGGTTGCCTGGGAGGGGCGTGCGCACCGGGGCGAGGGCCATCATTGCCGCGAGCGGCTTTAATTATTATTATTATTCCTCTTCCGCCAAAATGATCGCATTTTTGACCCCCTGAACGTCGACGAAAAGTCTCACATGGGGGTATAGAATCGACCGGCCCGGCGAAAAATTCGATAAAACGGAGATCGCAACAATGACCAAAGTGACCCCACTCAACGGCGCCCCCTAGAATTGGACTCCTATGGGAGAGGGGACAAGCAAATTTTGTCGCAGGGAAACGAAATTCGGGACAGTGACAGAGAACCATGAGACAAGCCAAAAGATGAATTGGAGCACGTCTCTATGACCAACAGGAAGTCGGCCATATTGGATCAAAAATTCATCGCCCTTTTGACTGCGTGTACGCCAAAGTCTTCAAGTGTCTTGGTTTTGGTCCAAACGAGCTCAGATTTGACACGTCACATCTACAGATGTGGCTCCACAAACGCATCATTTTTCTCAGCGCACTTTTTCACGGTTTGTCCGTAGCACGCCGGCGAATAACACCTTCGTTTCCTGTTTCTTTGATGCCCTCTCACGGCCACAGGCTTTGGCCTACAGAGCTCAAACTCGCATCACTATTGTGTGATCCCGGCCTGAATGTGATGAAATATGAAATATAATAAAAGTGAACTCTGTAGCGCCACCTAGTGTATACGTGAAACGTCAACATTATCGGATTTGGACCAAATTTGGGGATTAAATTCTATGCATGATTTCAAGCAAAATCTTATATTACGGACATGGTGCAATTTTCATTGTTCGCCACCAGGGGCGCAAAGACTCAATAAAAAAATAGTTTAAAAATGCCTACACACACAGGCTTTGTCTGATCCTGCTGAAATTTAAATCACTAATACCTGATTAGGGCTTGATTATAATAAACTATAAAGCATATGAAAAGTTACTCTATAGCGCCACCTAGCCTATACAAGAAACATCAACATTATCGGATTTGTACCAAATGTGGGAATTAAATTCTCTGTATCAAAGCAAACAAAAAAATATATTATGGATATGGGGTGTTTCCCACGGTCGGCCAGCAGGGGCGCAAAGACTCCCCCAATAAATAGTTCAAAAATTACTACACGCACAGACTTTCTCTGATTGTGCTGAAATCTGAATCACTAAAGCTTGAACATGGACTGAATATAATAAACTATAAAGTATATGAAAAGTGAACTCTATAGCGCCCCCTACTCAGACATGAAACATCAACATTATCAGATTTGTACCAAATATGGGTATTAAATTCTATGCGTGTCTACGACCAAAAAAATACAATATGGATATGGGGTATTTTCCATGGTTGGCCACAAAGGGCGCAAATACTCCCCCCCAAAATATGTTTAAAGGTGCACTATGTAACTTTTCTGTTGGAGGGTCTGTTTTTATGCACAGTCTTAGTCTGACAGTGCTCTTGATTATAAAAGTCATGTGACCTGTGGCCTAGTTTCTATAATTTGGCTCTAGATCGTTCCCATTTTCAAATATTAAAGGTGCCCTATGTAATTTTTCTGGTGGATGAGCTGTCGGGAGGAGAGAGTGTCGTGTCAGGGCGGTCACGAGTCCTTGATGGTCGAGTGAGAGGGGCGTGCGCGCGGGCGAGGGCCATCATTGCAGCGGCTTTAATTATTATTATTATTATTATTATTATTATTATTATTATTATTATTATTATTATTATTATTATTATTATTATTATCATTATTATTATTGGCCCTCGCCAGTTAACGAAGTTAATGGCGAGGGGTATTGTTCTTGCTCGGTTTCTTTTTATTATTATTGGCCCTCGCCTAACGAAGTGGCGAGGGCTATTGTTCTTGCTCGGTTTCTTTTTATTATTATTATTATTATTATTTTCTTCCGCCAAAATGATCGCATTTTTGACCCCCTGAACATCGACGAAAAGTCTCACATGGGGTATCAGATCGACTGCCCGGCGAAAAATTTGATAAAACGGGCATCGCGACAATGCCCAAAGTGCCCCTACTCGACAGCGCCCCCTGGAAAAGTCAAAAATTGAAAGTCTATGGGGAGCTGAAAAGCATATTTGGGCGTAGGCCGACAAAATTCAGGACAGTGATAGAAAACAAGGAGACAAGCAGAAAATGTCATTGTCACACCGCCCTATGACCAACAGGAAATCGACCATATTGGATCAAAAAACTCGCCGCTGTTTTGACTGCGTGTACGCCAAAGTTTTCAAGTGTCTTGGTTTTGGTCCAAACGAGCTCGGATTTGACACGTCACATCTACAGATGTGGGTCCACAAACGCATCATTTTTCTCAGCGCACTTTTTCACGGTTTGTCTGTAGCACGCCGGCGAATAACACCTTTGTTTCCTGTTTCTTTGATGACCTCTCACGGCCACAGGGTTTGGCCTACAGAGCTCAAAGTCACATCACTATTGTGTGATCCCGGCCTGAATGTGATGAAATATGAAATATAATAAAAGTGAACTCTGTAGCGCCACCTAGTGTATACGTGAAACGTCAACATTATCGGATTTGGACCAAATTTGGGGATTAAATTCTATGCATGATTTCAAGCAAAATCTTATATTATTGAAATGGTGCAATTTTCATTGTTCGCCAGCAGGGGCGCAAAGACTCAATAAAAAATTAGTTTAAAAATGCCTACACACACAGGCTTTGTCTGATCGTGCTGAAATTTGAATCACTAATACCTGATTAGGGCTTGATTATAATAAACTACAAAGCATATGAAAAGTTACTCTATAGCGCCACCTAGCCTATACAAGAAACGTCAACATTATCGGATTTGTACCAAATTTGGGTATTCAATTCTCTGTATCAAAGCAAACAAAAAATATATTATGGATATTGGGTGTTTCCCACGGTTGGCCAGCAGGGGTGCAAAGACTCCCCCAATAAATAGTTCAAAAATTACTACATGCACAGACTTTCTCTGATTGTGCTGAAATCTGAATCACTAAAGCTTGAACATGGACTGAATATAATAAACTATAAAGTATATGAAAAGTGAACTCTATAGCGCCCCCTATCCAGACATGAAACATCAACATTATCGGATTTGTACCAAATATGGGTATTAAATTCTATGCGTGTCTACGACCAAAAAAATACATTATGGATATGGGGTATTTTCCATGGTTGGCCACAAAGGGGCAAATACTCCCCCCCAAAATATGTTTAACGGCGCACTATGTAACTTTTCTGGTGGAGGGTCTGTTTTTATGCACAGTCTTAGTCTGACAGTGCTCTTGATTATAAAAGTCATGTGACCTGTGTCCTAGTTTCTATAATTTGGCTCTAAATCGTTCCCATTTTCAAATATTAAAGGTGCCCTATGTAATTTTCCTGGTGGACGAGCTGTCGGGAGGAGAGAGTGTCGTGTCAGGATGGTCACGAGTCCTCAGCGGTTGCCTGGCATGGGCGTGCGCGCCGGGGCGAGGGCCATCATTGCCGCGAGCGGCTTTAAGTTAACATTGTTCTTCGTTCTGTATAAACAAAGAAATGCAGATTTGACCCCCTGAACATCAACGAAAAGTCTCACATGGGGGTATAGAATCGACCAGTCCGGTGAAAAAGTCAATAAAACGGTCATCGCAACAATGACCAAAGTGGCCTCACTCAACGGCGCCCCCTAGAATTGGATCCCTATGGGAGAGGGGACTATCAAAGTTTGTCGCAGGGAAACGAAATTCGGGACAGTGACAGAGAACCATGAGACAAGCCAAAAGATGAATTGGAGCACGTCTCTGTGACCAACAGGAAGTCGGCCATATTGGATCAAAAAACTCGCCGCTGTTTTGACTGCGTGTAAGCCAAAGTCTTCAAGTGTCTTGGTTTTGGTCCAAACGAGCTCAGATTTGACACGTCACATCTACAGTTGTGGCTCCACAAACGCCATCATTTTTCTCAGCGCACTTTTTCACGGTTTGTCCGTAACACGCCGGCGAATAACACCTTAGTTTCGTGTTTCTTTGATGCCCTCTCACGGCCACAGGCTTTGGCCTACAAAGCTCAAACTCGCATCACTATTGTGTGATCCCGGCCTGAATGTGATGAAATAT
>CM060655.1:43301826-43341826 GCA_030686955.1 Odontamblyopus rebecca
AGAGTTACCCTAAAGCTAATTCACATCTGCAGTCCCCATTGTACCAGAGTTAGCCTAAAGCTAATTCACATCTGCAGTCCCCATTGTACCAGAGTTACCCTAAAGCTAATTCACATCTGCAGTCCCCATTGTACCAGAGTTAGCCTAAAGCTAATTCACATCTGCAGTCCCCATTGTACCAGAGTTAGCCTAAAGCTAATTCACATCTGCAGTCCCCATTGTACCAGAGTTAGCCTAAAGCTAATTCACATCTGCAGTCCCCATTGTACCAGAGTTAGCCTAAAGCTAATTCACATCTGCAGTCACCATTGTACCAGAGTTAGCCTAAAGCTAATTCACATCTGCAGTCCCCATTGTACCAGAGTTAGCCTGAAGCTAATTCACATCTGCAGTCCCCATTGTACCAGAGTTAGCCTGAAGCTAATTCACATCTGCAGTCCCCATTGTACCAGAGTTAGCCTAAAGCTAATTCACATCTGCAGTCCCCATTGTACCAGAGTTAGCCTAACGCTAATTCACATCTGCAGTGCCCATTGTACCAGAGTTAGCCTAAAGCTAATTCACATCTGCAGTCCCCATTGTACCAGAGTTAGCCTAAAGCTAATTCACATCTGCAGTCCCCATTGTACCAGAGTTAGCCTAAAGCTAATTTACATCTGCAGTCCCCATTGTCCCAGAGTTAGCTTAAAGCTAATTCACATCTGCAGTCCCCATTGTACCAGAGTTATCCTAAAGCTAATTCACATCTGCAGTCCCCATTGTACCAGAGTTAGCCTAACGCTAATTCACATCTGCAGTGCCCATTGTACCAGAGTTAGCCTAAAGCTAATTCACATCTGCAGTCCCCATTGTACCAGAGTTAGCCTAAAGCTAATTCACATCTGCAGTCCCCATTGTACCAGAGTTAGCCTAAAGCTAATTTACATCTGCAGTCCCCATTGTCCCAGAGTTAGCTTAAAGCTAATTCACATCTGCAGTCCCCATTGTACCAGAGTTACCCTAAAGCTAATTCACATCTGCAGTCCCCATTGTACCAGAGTTAGCCTAACGCTAATTCACATCTGCAGTGCCCATTGTACCAGAGTTAGCCTAAAGCTAATTCACATCTGCAGTCCCCATTGTACCAGAGTTAGCCTAAAGCTAATTCACATCTGCAGTCCCCATTGTACCAGAGTTAGCCTAAAGCTAATTTACATCTGCAGTCCCCATTGTCCCAGAGTTAGCCTAAAGCTAATTCACATCTGCAGTCCCCATTGTACCAGAGTTACCCTAAAGCTAATTCACATCTGCAGTCCCCATTGTACCAGAGTTAGCCTAAAGCTAATTCACATCTGCAGTCCCCATTGTACCAGAGTTAGCCTAAAGCTAATTCACATCTGCAGTCCCCATTGTACCAGAGTTAGCCTAAAGCTAATTCACATCTGCAGTCCCCATTGTACCAGAGTTAGCCTAAAGCTAATTCACATCTGCAGTCACCATTGTACCAGAGTTAGCCTAAAGCTAATTCACATCTGCAGTCCCCATTGTACCAGAGTTAGCCTGAAGCTAATTCACATCTGCAGTCCCCATTGTACCAGAGTTAGCCTGAAGCTAATTCACATCTGCAGTCCCCATTGTACCAGAGTTAGCCTAAAGCTAATTCACATCTGCAGTCCCCATTGTACCAGAGTTAGCCTAAAGCTAATTCACATCTGCAGTCCCCATTGTACCAGAGTTAGCCTAAAGCTAATTCACATCTGCAGTCCCCATTGTACCAGTTAGCCTAAAGCTAATTCACATCTGCAGTCCCCATTGTACCAGAGTTAGCCTGAAGCTAATTCACATCTGCAGTCCCCATTGTACCAGAGTTAGCCTGAAGCTAATTCACATCTGCAGTCCCCATTGTACCAGAGTTAGCCTAAAGCTAATTCACATCTGCAGTCCCCATTGTACCAGAGTTAGCCTAAAGCTAATTCACATCTGCAGTCCCCATTGTACCAGAGTTAGCCTAAAGCTAATTCACATCTGCAGTCCCCATTGTACCAGAGTTAGCCTAAAGCTAATTCACATCTGCAGTCCCTCTGCAATAGTATATATAAAAAAAACGCATTTCTCACCTTCCACGGTGGTTGGTCTCTCTCACCCTCATCAGCTCGGGTCCTCTACCAGAGGCCTGGGAGCTTGAGAGTTCTGCGCAGTATCTTTGCTGTTCCCAGTACTGCACTTTTCTGGACTGAGATGTCTGTTGTCCTTCCTGGGATCTGCTGCAACCACTCCTCTAGTTTGGGGGTCACGGCCCCGAGTGCTCCGATCACCACAGGCACCACCGATGCTTTCACCTTCCAGGCTCTCTCCAGCTCTTCTTTGAGCCCCTGGTATTTCTCTAGTTTCTCGTGTTCCTTTTTCCTGACATTGCCATCGCTCGGTATTGCAATGTCCACCACCACGGCTTGGTTTAGTCCTGTTCTAGTCCCACTTTAGTCCCTATTTAACCGTGTGAATGACTGATGAAGATGAAACGGACTTTAAAACCTGGAGGAGCTCTTCCGGCTCACCACCTGATGACATCACCGGGTGCGACAGAGCGCTGCGGGATTCCTGCACCGATTCCAGATCCGAACTCGGGAGAAAGGGATGGCCCGCGAGTGCCTGTGTGAGCGCGCCAGAGCTGTTAGCACACGCGTCGGCTGTTAGCGTGTTAGCGTGTTAGCGTGCGCGTCGGCTGTTAGCGTGTTAGCGTGCGCGTCGGCTGTTAGCGTGTTAGCGTGTTAGCGTGCGCGTCGGCTGTTAGCGTGTTAGCGCGTGCGTCGGCTGTTAAATGTGTTAGCGTGTGCGTCGGCTGTTAACGTGTTCGCATGTGCGTCGCCTGTCAACGTGTTAGCGCATGCGTCGGCTGTTAACGTGTTAGCGTGTGCGTCGGCTGTTAACGTGTTAGCGCGTGCGTCGGCTGTTAGCGTGTTACCGTGCACATCGGCTGTTAGCTTGCACATTGGCTTTTAGCGTGCGCGTCGGCTGTTAGCGTGCGCGTCGGCTGTTAGCGTGTGCGTCGGCTGTTAGCGTGCGCGTCGGCTGTTAGCGTGCGCGTCGGCTGTTAGCGTGTTAGCGCGTGCGTCGGCTGTTAAATGTGTTAGCGTGTGCGTCGGCTGTTAACGTGTTCGCATGTGCGTCGGCTGTTAACGTGTTAGCCTGTGCGTCGGCTGTTAACGTGTCAGCATGTGCGTCAGCTGTTAACGTGTTAGCGCATGCGTCGGCTGTTAACGTGTTAGCGTGTGCGTCGGCTGTTAACGTGTTAGCGCGTGCGTCGGCTGTTAGCGTGTTACCGTGCACATCGGCTGTTAGCGTGCGCGTCGGCTTTTAGCGTGCGCGTCGGCTGTTAGCGTGCGCGTCGGCTGTTAGCGTGCGCGCCGGCTGTTAGCTTGCGCGTCGGCTGTTAGCGTGCGCGCCGGGTGTTAGCTTGCGCGTCGGCTGTTAGCTTGCGCGTTGGCTGTTAGCGGGTGACATGATCAACACGTCCTCGATGAGCCGCTGAAGCCGGAGGCGTGGAGGGACGTGTCAACAACAGAACTCTGACACACGGGGAGGGCATCTGACACACGGGAAGGGCATCTGACACACGGGGAGGGCATCTGACACACGGGGAGGGCATCTGACACATGGGGAGGGGGCCAGACCTGCGTCGGTTCGGAGAGTTTCGTAAAAATCCAGAGTGGAGCTTTAAACGACCTAAAAGAGAACAGAGTCTGTAGGGAAATCAGGAGCAGAACTAGAGCAAGGTCTGAGTGTCCCCTGGAACTGGGACTAAACCCGGACTGAACCAGGACTAAACTAGGACTAAACCGGGACTGATCCAGGACTAAACCCGGACTAAACCAGGACTAAACCAGGACTGAACCAGGACTGAACCAGGACTAAACTAGGACTAAACCAGGACTAAACCAGGACTGAACCGGGACTGAACCCAGACTAAACCAGGACTAAACCAGGACTAAACCAGGACTGAACCAGGACTGAACCAGGACTAAACTAGGACTAAACCAGGACTAAACCAGGACTGAACCGGGACTGAACCCAGACTAAACCAGGACTAAACCAGGACTAAACTAGGACTAAACCAGGACTGAACCAGGACTGAACCAGGACTAAACTAGGACTAAACCAGGACTAAACCAGGACTGAACCAGGACTAAACTAGGACTAAACCAGGACTAAACCAGGACTAAACCAGGACTGAACCAGGACTAAACCAGGACTGAACCAGGACTGGACCCGGACTAAACCGGGACTGAACCGGGACTGAACCCGGACTAAACCAGGACTAAACCTCGGACTAAACCAGGACTAAACCAGGACTAAACCAGGACTAAACCAGGACTAAACCAGGACTGAACCCAGACTAAACCAGGACTAAACCAGGATTAAACCCCGGACTAAACCAGGACTAAACCAGAACTAAACCAGGACTGAACCCAGACTAAACCAGGATTAAACCAGGACTAAACCAGGACTAAACCGGAACTGAACCAGGACTCAACCCGGACTAAACCAGGACTAAACCAGGACTAAACCAGGACTAAACCCGGACTAAACCAGGACTGAACCAGGACTAAACCAGGACTAAACCGGGACTGAACCAGGACTAAACCCGGACTAAACCAGGACTAAACCAGGACTGAACCAGGACTGAACCAGGACTAAACTAGGACTAAACCAGGACTAAACCAAGACTGAACCGGGACTGAACCCAGACTAAACCAGGACTAAACTAGGACTAAACCAGGGCTGAACCAGGACTGAACCAGGACTAAACTAGGACTAAACCAGGACTAAACCAGGACTGAACCAGGACTAAACTAGGACTAAACCAGGACTAAACCAGGACTGAACCAGGACTAAACTAGGACTAAACCGGGACTGAACCAGGACTAAACCCGGACTAAACCAGGACTAAACCAGGACTGAACCAGGACTGAACCAGGACTAAACTAGGACTAAACCAGGACTAAACCAGGACTGAACCGGGACTGAACCCAGACTAAACCAGGACTAAACCAGGACTAAACTAGGACTAAACCAGGACTGAACCAGGACTGAACCAGGACTAAACTAGGACTAAACCAGGACTAAACCAGGACTGAACCAGGACTAAACTAGGACTAAACCAGGACTAAACCAGGACTAAACCAGGACTGAACCAGGACTAAACTAGGACTAAACCGGGACTGAACCAGGACTAAACCAGGACTAAACCAGGACTGAACCAGGACTGAACCAGGACTAAACTAGGACTAAACCAGGACTAAACCAGGACTGAACCGGGACTGAACCCAGACTAAGCCAGGACTAAACCAGGACTAAACTAGGACTAAACCAGGACTGAACCAGGACTGAACCAGGACTAAACTAGGACTAAGCCAGGACTAAACCAGGACTGAACCAGGACTAAACTAGGACTAAACCAGGACTAAACCAGGACTAAACCAGGACTGAACCAGGACTAAACCAGGACTAAACCAGGACTGAACCAGGACTGGACCCGGACTAAACCGGGACTGAACCGGGACTGAACCCGGACTAAACCAGGACTAAACCTCGGACTAAACCAGGACTAAACCAGGACTAAACCAGGACTAAACCAGGACTGAACCCAGACTAAACCAGGACTAAACCAGGATTAAACCCCGGACTAAACCAGGACTAAACCAGAACTAAACCAGGACTGAACCCAGACTAAACCAGGATTAAACCAGGACTAAACCAGGACTAAACCGGAACTGAACCAGGACTCAACCCGGACTAAACCAGGACTAAACCAGGACTGAACCGGGACTGAACCCAGACTAAACCAGGACTAAACCAGGACTAAACTAGGACTGAACCAGGACTGAACCAGGACTGAACCAGGACTAAACTAGGACTAAACCAGGACTAAACCAGGACTGAACCAGGACTAAACTAGGACTAAACCAGGACTAAACCAGGACTAAACTAGGACTAAACCAGGACTAAACCAGGATTAAACCAGGACTGAACCAGGACTAAACTAGGACTAAACCAGGACTAAGCCAGGACTAAACCAGGACTGAACCAGGAATGGACCCGGACTAAACCGGGACTGAACCGGGACTGAACCCGGACTAAACCAGGACTGAACCCCGGACTAAACCAGGACTAAACCAGGATTAAACCAGGACTAAACCAGGACTGAACCCAGACTAAACCAGGACTAAACCAGGACTAAACCCCGGACTAAACCAGGACTAAACCAGAACTAAACCAGGACTGAACACAGACTAAACCAGGACTAAACCAGGACTAAACCAGGACTAAACCGGAACTGAACCAGGACTCAACCCGGACTAAACCAGGACTAAACCAGGACTGAACCAGGACTGAACCAGGACTAAACTAGGACTAAACCAGGACTAAACCAGGACTGAACCGGGACTGAACCCAGACTAAACCAGGACTAAACCAGGACTAAACTAGGACTAAACCAGGACTGAACCAGGACTGAACCAGGACTAAACCAGGACTAAACCAGGACTAAACCAGGACTGAACCAGGACTAAACTAGGACTAAACCAGGACTAAATCAGGACTAAACCAGGACTGAACCAGGACTAAACCAGGACTAAACCAGGACTGAACCAGGACTGGACCCGGACTAAACCGGGACTGAACCGGGACTGAACCCGGACTAAACCAGGACTAAACCTCGGACTAAACCAGGACTAAACCAGGACTAAACCAGGACTAAACCAGGACTGAACCCAGACTAAACCAGGACTAAACCAGGACTAAACCAGGATTAAACCCCGGACTAAACCAGGACTAAACCAGAACTAAACCAGGACTGAACCCAGACTAAACCAGGACTAAACCAGGACTAAACCAGGACTAAACCGGAACTGAACCAGGACTCAACCCGGACTAAACCAGGACTAAACCAGGACTGAACCGGGACTGAACCCAGACTAAACCAGGACTAAACCAGGACTAAACTAGGACTAAACCAGGACTGAACCAGGACTGAACCAGGACTAAACTAGGACTAAACCAGGACTAAACCAGGACTGAACCAGGACTAAACTAGGACTAAACCAGGACTAAACCAGGACTAAACCAGGACTGAACCAGGACTAAACCAGGACTGAACCAGGACTAAACTAGGACTAATCCAGGACTAAACCAGGATTAAACCAGGACTGAACCAGGACTAAACTAGGACTAAACCAGGACTAAGCCAGGACTAAACCAGGACTGAACCAGGAATGGACCCGAACTAAACCGGGACTGAACCGGGACTGAACCCGGACTAAACCAGGACTAAACCCCGGATTAAACCAGGACTAAACCAGAACTAAACCAGGACTGAACACAGACTAAACCAGGACTAAACCAGGACTAAACCAGGACTAAACCGGAACTGAACCCAGACTAAACCAGGACTAAACCGGGACTAAACTAGGACTAAACCAAGACTAAACCAGGACTGAACCCAGACTAAACCAGGACTAAACCAGGACTAAACCAGGACTGAACCAGGACTGAACCCGGATTAAACCAGGACTGAACCCGGACTAAACCAGGACTGAACCAGGACTAAACCAGGACTGAACCCGGACTAAACCAGGACTAAACCAGGACTAAACCCCGGACTAAACCAGGACTAAACCAAGACTAAACCAGGACTGAACCCAGACTAAACCAGGACTAAACCAGGACTAAACCAGGACTGAACCAGGACTCAACCCGGATTAAACCAGGACTAAACTAGGACTAAACCAGGACTAAACCAGGACTAAACCAGGACTGAACCAGGACTAAACTAGGACTAAACCGGGACTGAACCAGGACTAAACCCGCACTAAACCAGGACTGAACCAGGACTGAACCAGGACTGAACCAGGACTAAACTAGGACTAAACCAGGACTAAACCAGGACTGAACCGGGACTGAACCCAGACTAAACCAGGACTAAACCGGGACTAAACTAGGACTAAACCAGGACTGAACCAGGACTGAACCAGGACTAAACTAGGACTAAACCAGGACTAAACCAGGACTGAACCCAGACTAAACCAGGACTAAATCAGGACTGAACCAGGACTAAACCAGGTCTAAAACAGGTGTCTCTGTGTGTCTCTCGGTGTCTCTCGGTGTCTCTCGGTGTTTCCCGGTGTCTCTCGGTGTCTCTCGGTGTCTCTCGGTCTCTCTCGGTCTCTCTCGGTGTCTCTCGGTGTCTCTCAGTGTCTCTCGGTCTCTCTCGGTGTCTCTCGGTGTCTCTCGGTCTCTCTCGGTCTCTCTCGGTGTCTCTCGGTGTCTCTCGGTGTCTCTCGGTGTGTCTCTCGGTGTCTCTCGGTGTCTCTCGGTCTCTCTCGGTGTCTCTCGGTGTCTCTCGGTGTCTCTCGGTCTCTCTCGGTGTCTCTCGGTGTCTCTCGGTGTCTCTCGGTGTCTCTCGGTGTCTCTCGGTGTCTCTCGGTGTCTCTCGGTGTCTCTCGGCCCCTCTCGGTGTCTCTCGGTGTCTCTCGGTGTCTCTCGGTCTCTCTCGGTGTCTCTCGGTGTCTCTCGGTGTCTCTCGGTCTCTCTCGGTGTCTCTCGGTCTCTCTCGGTCTCTCTCGGTGTCTCTCGGTGTCTCTCGGTCTCTCTCGGTCTCTCTCGGTGTCTCTCTCGGTGTCTCTCGGTGTTTCTTGGTGTCTCTCGGTGTCTCTCGGTCTCTCTCGGTGTCTCTCGGTGTCTCTTGGTCTCTCTCGGTGTCTCTCGGTGTCTCTCGGTCTCTCTCGGTCTCTCTCGGTGTCTCTCTCGGATTCTCTTGGTGTCTCTCTGTGTCTCTTGGTGTCTCTCGGTGTTTCTCTCGGTGTCTCTCGGTGTGTCTCTCGGTCTCTCTCGGTCTCTCTCTCGGTGTCTCTCGGTGTCTCTCGGTGTCTCTCGGTGTGTCTCTCGGTCTCTCTCGGTCTCTCTCGGTGTCTCTCTCGGTGTCTCTCGGTGTCTCTCGGTGTCTCTCGGTCTCTCTCGGTGTCTCTCGGTGTCTCTCGGTCTCTCTCGGTGTCTCTCGGTGTCTCTCTGTCTCTCTCGGTCTCTCTCGGTGTCTCTCTCGGTTTCTCTTGGTGTCTCTCGGTGTCTCTCGGTGTCTCTCGGTGTCCCTCGGTGTCTCTCGGTGTCTCTCGGTCTCTCTCGGTGTCTCTCGGTGTCTCTCGGTGTCTCTCGGTCTCTCTCGGTGTCTCTCGGTGTCTCTCGGTGTCTCTCGGTGTCTCTCGGTCCCTCTCGGTGTCTCTCTGTGTGTCTCGGTCTCTCTCGGTGTCTCTCGGTGTCTCTCGGTGTCTCTCGGTCTCTCTCGGTGTCTCTCGGTCTCTCTCGGTGTCTCTCGGTGTGTCTCTCGGTGTCTCTCGGTGTCTCTCGGTGTCTCTCGGTGTCTCTCGGTCTCTCTCGGTGTCTCTCGGTCTCTCTCGGTGTCTCTCGGTGTCTCTCGGTGTGTCTCTCGGTCTCTCTGTGTGTCTCTGTGTGTCTCTCGGTGTCTCTCGGTCTCTCTCGGTCTCTCTCGGTGTCTCTCGGTGTCTCTCGGTCTCTCTCGGTCTCTCTCGGTGTCTCTTGGTGTCTCTCGGTGTCTCTCGGTGTGTCTCTCGGTCTCTCTGTGTGTCTCTGTGTGTCTCTGTGTGTCTCTCGGTCTCTCTCGGTCTCTCTCGGTGTCTCTCGGTCTCTCTCGGTCTCTCTCGGTGTCTCTTGGTGTCCCTCGGTGTCTCTCGGTGTGTCTCTCGGTGTGTCTCTCGGTGTCTCTCGGTGTCTCTCGGTCTCTCTGTGTGTCTCTGTGTGTCTCTGTGTGTCTCTCGGTCTCTCTCGGTCTCTCTCGGTGTCTCTCGGTGTCTCTCGGTGTGTCTCTCGGTCTCTCTGTGTGTCTGTGTGTCTCTCGGTGTCTCTCGGTCTCTCTTGGTCTCTCTCGGTGTCTCTCGGTCTCTCTCGGTGTCTCTCGGTCTCTCACGGTGTCTCTCGGTCTCTCTTGGTGTCTCTCGGTGTGTCTCTCTCGGTGTCTCTCGGTGTCTCTCGGTGTCTCTCTGTGTGTCTCTGTGTGTCTCTGTGTGTCTCTCGGTCTCTCTCGGTGTCTCTCGGTGTCTCTCGGTGTCTCTCGGTCTCTCTCGGTCTCTCTCGGTGTCTCTCGGTGTCTCTCGGTGTCTCTCGGTGTCTCTCGGTGTCTCTCGGTGTGTCTCTCGGTCTCTCTGTGTGTCTCTGTGTGTCTCTCGGTGTCTCTCGGTCTCTCTCGGTCTCTCTCGGTGTCTCTCGGTGTCTCTCGGTGTCTCTCGGCCTCTCTCGGTGTCTCTCGGTGTTTCTCGGTGTCTCTCGGTGTCTCTCGGTGTCTCTCGGTGTTTTTCGGTGTTTCTCGGTGTCTCTCGGTGTCTCTCGGTGTCTCTCGGTGTCTCTCGGTCTCTCTCGGTGTCTCTCGGTCTCTCTCGGTGTCTCTCGGTCTCTCACGGTGTCTCTCGGTGTCTCTCGGTGTCTCTCGGTGTCTCTCGGTCTCTCTCGGTGTCTCTCGGTGTCTCTCGGTGTCTCTCGGTGTCTCTCGGTCTCTCTCGGTCTCTCTCGGTGTCTCTCGGTCTCTCTCGGTGTCTCTCGGTGTCTCTCGGTGTCTCTCGGTGTCTCTCGGTCTCTCTCGGTGTCTCTCGGTGTCTCTCGGTGTCTCTCGGTGTCTCTCGGTCTCTCTCGGTGTCTCTCGGTCTCTCTCGGTGTCTCTCGGTGTCTCTCGGTGTCTCTCGGTGTCTCTCGGTGTCTCTCGGTGTCTCTCGGTCTCTCTCGGTCTCTCTCGGTGTCTCTCGGTGTCTCTCGGTGTCTCTCGGTCTCTCTCGGTGTCTCTCGCAGTCTCTCGGTGTCTCTCGGTCTCTCTCGGTCTCTCTCGGTGTCTCTCGGTCTCTCTCGGTCTCTCTCGGTGTCTCTCGGTGTCTCTCGGTGTCTCTCGGTCTCTCTCGGTGTCTCTCTGTGTGTCTCTCGGTGTCTCTCGGTCTCTCTCGGTGTCTCTCGGTCTCTCTCGGTGTCTCTCGGTGTCTCTCGGTCTCTCTCGGTCTCTCTCGGTCTCTCTCGGTGTCTCTCGGTGTCTCTCGGTGTCTCTCGGTGTCTCTCGGTGTCTCTCGGTCTCTCTCGGTGTCTCTCGGTGTCTCTCGGTGTCTCTCGGTCTCTCTCGGTCTCTCTCGGTGTCTCTCGGTCTCTCTCGGTGTCTCTCGGTGTCTCTCGGTGTCTCTCGGTGTCTCTCGGTCTCTCTCGGTGTCTCTCGGTGTCTCTCGGTGTCTGTAGGTGTCTCTCGGTGTCTCTCGGTCTCTCTCGGTCTCTCTCGGTGTCTCTCGGTGTCTCTCGGTGTCTCTCGGTCTCTCTCGGTGTCTCTCTGTGTGTCTCTCGGTGTCTCTCGGTGTCTCTCGGTCTCTCTCGGTCTCTCTCGGTGTCTCTCGGTCTCTCTCGGTCTCTCTCGGTGTCTCTCGGTGTCTCTCGGTGTCTCTCGGTCTCTCTCGGTGTCTCTCTGTGTGTCTCTCGGTGTCTCTCGGTCTCTCTCGGTGTCTCTCGGTCTCTCTCGGTGTCTCTCGGTGTCTCTCGGTCTCTCTCGGTCTCTCTCGGTCTCTCTCGGTGTCTCTCGGTGTCTCTCGGTGTCTCTCGGTGTCTCTCGGTGTCTCTCGGTCTCTCTCGGTGTCTCTCGGTGTCTCTCGGTGTCTCTCGGTCTCTCTCGGTCTCTCTCGGTGTCTCTCGGTGTCTCTCGGTCTCTCTCGGTGTCTCTCGGTGTCTCTCGGTGTCTCTCGGTGTCTCTCGGTCTCTCTCGGTGTCTCTCGGTGTCTCTCGGTGTCTCTCGGTGTCTCTCGGTGTCTCTCGGTCTCTCTCGGTCTCTCTCGGTGTCTCTCGGTGTCTCTCGGTGTCTCTCGGTCTCTCTCGGTGTCTCTCTGTGTGTCTCTCGGTGTCTCTCGGTGTCTCTCGGTCTCTCTCGGTCTCTCTCGGTGTCTCTCGGTCTCTCTCGGTCTCTCTCGGTGTCTCTCGGTCTCTCTCGGTCTCTCTCGGTGTCTCTCGGTCTCTCTCGGTCTCTCTCGGTGTCTCTCGGTGTCTCTCGGTCTCTCTCGGTGTCTCTCTGTGTGTCTCTCGGTGTCTCTCGGTCTCTCTCGGTGTCTCTCGGTCTCTCTCGGTGTCTCTCGGTGTCTCTCGGTCTCTCTCGGTGTCTCTCGGTCTCTCTCGGTGTCTCTCTGTGTGTCTCTCGGTGTCTCTCGGTGTCTCTCGGTCTCTCTCGGTGTCTCTCGGTCTCTCTCGGTCTCTCTCGGTGTCTCTCGGTCTCTCTCGGTGTCTCTCTGTGTGTCTCTCGGTGTCTCTCGGTGTTTCTCGGTGTTTCTCGGTGTCTCTCGGTGTCTCTCGGTCTCTCTCGGTCTCTCTCGGTCTCTCTCGGTCTCTCTCGGTGTCTCTCGGTGTCTCTCGGTGTCTCTCGGTGTCTCTCGGTGTCTCTCGGTCACTCTCTGAGACTCTCTGAGAGTCTCTGTAAAACTCTCACACTCTAGGTGTCTCTCGGTGTCTCTCGGTGTCTCTCGGTGTCTCTCGGTCTCTCTCGGTGTCTCTCGGTGTCTCTCGGTCTCTCTCGGTGTCTCTCGGTCTCTCTCGGTGTCTCTCTGTGTCTCTCTCGGTGTCTCTCGGTGTCTCTCGGTGTCTCTCGGTGTCTCTCGGTGTCTCTCGGTCTCTCTCGGTCTCTCTCGGTGTCTCTCGGTCTCTCTCGGTGTCTCTCGGTCTCTCGGTCTCTCTCGGTGTCTCTCGGTGTCTCTCGGTGTCTCTCGGTCTCTCTCGGTGTCTCTCGGTGTCTCTCGGTCTCTCTCGGTGTCTCTCGGTGTCTCTCGGTGTCTCTCGGTCTCTCTCGGTGTCTCTCGGTGTCTCTCGGTCTCTCTCGGTGTCTCTCGGTGTCTCTCGGTCTCTCTCGGTGTCTCTCGGTGTCTCTCGGTCTCTCTCGGTGTCTCTCGGTGTCTCTCGGTGTCTCTCGGTGTCTCTCGGTGTCTCTCGGTGTCTCTCTGTGTGTCTCTCGGTGTCTCTCGGTCTCTCTCGGTGTCTCTCGGTCTCTCTCGGTGTCTCTCGGTGTCTCTCGGTGTCTCTCGGTGTCTCTCGGTCTCTCTCGGTCTCTCTCGGTGTCTCTCGGTGTCTCTCGGTGTCTCTCGGTGTCTCTCGGTGTCTCTCGGTCTCTCTCGGTGTCTCTCGGTCTCTCTCGGTCTCTCTCGGTCTCTCTCGGTGTCTCTCGGTGTCTCTCGGTGTCTCTCGGTCTCTCTCGGTCTCTCTCGGTGTCTCTCGGTGTCTCTCGGTGTCTCTCGGTGTCTCTCGGTGTCTCTCGGTCTCTCTCGGTGTCTCTCGGTGTCTCTCGGTCTCTCTCGGTGTCTCTCGGTCTCTCTCGGTGTCTCTCGGTCTCTCTCGGTGTCTCTCGGTGTCTCTCGGTGTCTCTCGGTGTCTCTTGGTCTCTCTCGGTCTCTCTCGGTGTCTCTCGGTGTCTCTCGGTGTCTCTCGGTGTCTCTCGGTGCTTTCAGATGATTCATGTAGGACACGTTCTCTGAGCTTTTCACACTTTCAGAAACGTTTGTATCTGAAAACATAAGTGGAGGTTCATCTGTTCATCGAAAACTTCTCCAAAAACACATTCTGTTGGACTCTTTCCGTTTGGATTTGGAAACATGAAAATGTTCTTTATTTTTCCTGAGTTATTCATAAACGATGATGTCGTTTCTATCAGAGTCTGAAAGGAACAGACGGAACATTTTATTTGATTTCAGTTATGAATGAAAAGAAAGAGTAAAAGTACAGGACTAAACCAGGACTAAACCAGGACTAAACCAGGACTAAACCTGGACTAAACCAGGACTAAACCAGGACTGAACCAGGACTAAACCAGGACTAAACCAGGACTGAACCAGGACTAAACCAGGACTGAACCAGGACTAAACCTGGACTAAACCAGGACTAAACCAGGACTGAACCAGGACTAAACCAGGACTAAACCAGGACTGAACCAGGACTGAACCAGGACTGAACCAGGACTAAACCAGGACTAAACAGGGACTGAACCGGGACTGAACCAGGTCCAAACCAGGACTAAACCAGGATTAAACCAGGACTGAACCAGGACTAAACCAGGACTGAACCAGGACTAAACCAGGACTAAACCAGGACTGAACCAGGACTGAACCAGGACTGAACCAGGACTAAACCAGGACTAAACCAGGACTGAACCAGGACTGAACCCAGGACTAAACCAGGACTAAACCAGGACTGAACCAGGACTGAACCAGGACTAAACCAGGACTAAACCAGGACTAAACCAGGACTAAACCAGGACTGAACCAGGACTAAACCAGGACTGAACCAGGACTAAACTAGGACTAAACCAGGACTAAACAGGGACTGAACCCAGGACTAAACCAGGACTAAACCAGGACTGAACCAGGACTGAACCAGGACTAAACCAGGACTAAACCAGGACTGAACCAGGACTAAACCAGGTCTGAACCAGGACTAAACCAGGACTGAACCAGGTCCAAACCCGGACTAAACCAGGATTAAACCAGGACTAAACCAGGACTGAACCAGGTCCGAACCAGGTCTGAACCAGGACTAAACCAGGTCCGAACCAGGACTAAACCAGGACTGAACCAGGACTAAACCAGGACTAAACCAGGACTGAACCAGGACTGAACCCAGGACTAAACCAGGACTAAACCAGGACTGAACCAGGACTGAACCAGGACTAAACCAGGACTAAACCAGGACTAAACCAGGACTAAACCAGGACTGAACCAGGACTAAACCAGGACTGAACCAGGACTAAACTAGGACTAAACCAGGACTAAACAGGGACTGAACCCAGGACTAAACCAGGACTAAACCAGGACTGAACCAGGACTGAACCAGGACTAAACCAGGACTAAACCAGGACTGAACCAGGACTAAACCAGGACTGAACCAGGACTAAACCAGGACTGAACCAGGACTAAACCAGGACTAAACCAGGACTGAACCACGACTGAACCCAGGACTAAACCGGGACTGAACCAGGACTGAACCCAGGACTAAACCTGGACTGAACCAGGACTAAACCAGGACTAAACCAGGACTAAACCAGGACTGAACCAGGACTGAACCCAGGACTAAACCGGGACTGAACCGGGACTAAACCGGGACTAAACCGGGACTAAACCGGGACTGAACCCGGACTAAACCAGGACTAAACCAGGACTAAACCAAGACTAAACCAGGACTGAACCAGGACTGAACCAGGACTGAACCAGGACTAAACCAGGACTAAACCAGGACTGAACCAGGACTGAACCAGGACTGAACCAGGACTAAACCAGGACTGAACCAGGACTAAACCAGGACTAAACCAGGACTGAACCAGGACTGAACCAGGACTAAACCAGGACTGAACCAGGACTGAACCCAGGACTAAACCTGGACTAAACCAGGACTAAACCAGGACTGAACCAGGACTAAACCAGGACTAAACAGGGACTGAACCGGGACTGAACCAGGTCCAAACCAGGACTAAACCAGGATTAAACCAGGACTGAACCAGGACTAAACCAGGACTGAACCAGGACTAAACCAGGACTAAACCAGGACTGAACCAGGACTGAACCAGGACTGAACCAGGACTAAACCAGGACTAAACCAGGACTGAACCAGGACTGAACCCAGGACTAAACCAGGACTAAACCAGGACTGAACCAGGACTGAACCAGGACTAAACCAGGACTGAACCAGGACTGAACCCAGGACTAAACCTGGACTGAACCAGGACTAAACCAGGACTAAACCAGGACTGAACCAGGACTAAACCAGGACTAAACCAGGACTGAACCAGGACTAAACCAGGACTGAACCAGGACTAAACTAGGACTAAACCAGGACTAAACAGGGACTGAACCCAGGACTAAACCAGGACTAAACCAGGACTGAACCAGGACTGAACCAGGACTAAACCAGGACTAAACCACGACTGAACCAGGACTAAACCAGGACTGAACCAGGACTGAACCAGGACTAAACCAGGACTGAACCAGGACTAAACCAGGACTAAACCAGGACTAAACCAAGACTAAACCAGGACTAAACCAGGACTGAACCAGGACTGAACCCAGGACTAAACCGGGACTGAACCAGGACTGAACCCAGGACTAAACCTGGACTGAACCAGGACTAAACCAGGACTAAACCAGGACTGAACCAGGACTAAACTAGGACTAAACCAGGACTAAACAGGGACTGAACCCAGGACTAAACCAGGACTAAACCAGGACTGAACCAGGACTAAACCAGGACTGAACCAGGACTAAACCAGGACTGAACCAGGACTAAACTAGGACTAAACCAGGACTAAACAGGGACTGAACCGGGACTGAACCAGGTCTAAACCAGGACTAAACCAGGATTAAACCAGGACTAAACCAGGACTGAACCAGGTCTAAAACAGGTCTAAACCAGGACTAAACCAGGACTGAACCCGGACTAAACCAGGACTAAACCAGGATTAAACCAGGACTAAACCAGGACTGAACCAGGTCTAAACCAGGTCTAAACCAGGACTAAACCAGGACTGAACCCGGACTAAACCAGGACTAAACCAGGACTAAACCAGCTCTAAACCAGGACTAAACCAGGACTAAACCAGATCTTTAACGTGGAGCTAAACACAAACCCTGCGTCGCGTTTTCGTCGTTATCCGCCACTCCTCGTGGGCGTGACGGACGGGTGGATCGGCCAATCAGAGGCGGGCATGCGTCAAAACAAACATGGCCGCTCACGAGGGGAGAAGAGAACATAAAAATACGACAGAGGAGCGAAGAACGCGGAGGGTTTGTGATTCACACGAGACACTGAAACAAACACGTGTGATTGGGCGGCCATGTTTGTAGTTTTTTAACGCTCGTTTTCAGATGTGGTGAATTCAAACTAGAATTTCTTTATTTCAATGAAACACAAATGTTCAGACTCGTCCAGTCGCTGTTTTTATTTCATCTGTTTAAATAATTAACATCATGTTTTTTCTCTCCTCTATTTTTACTCCTCCCCCCTTTTCTCCTCCTCCTCTCCTCCTCTCCTCCTCCTCTCCTCTCCTCCTCCTCCTCTCCTCCTCCTCTCCTCCTCCTCTCCTCCTCCTCTCCTCTGCTCCTCCTCTCCTCTCCTCTCTTCCTCCTCTCCTCCTCCTCCCCCCCTCCTCCTCCTCCTCCTCTCCTCCTCCTCCTCCTCTCCTCCTCCTCCTCCTCCTCCTGCTCCTCCTCCTGCTCCTCCCCTCCTCTCCTCCTCCTCTCCTCCTCCTCCTCCTCTCCTCCTCCTCCTCTCCTCCACCTCGTCTCCTCCTCTCCTCCACCTTCTCCTCCTCTCCTCCTCCTCTCCTCCTTCTCCTCCTCTCCTCATTTTCCTCCTCCTCCTCCTCCTCCTCCTCTTCTCCTCTCCTCTTCTCCTCCTCTTCCTCCTCCTCCTCCTCCTCCTCTCCTCCTTTCCTCCTCTCCTCCTCCTCTCCTCCTTCTCCTCTCCTCCTCCTCCTCTCCTCCTCCTCTCCTCTCCTCCTCCTCAGTGCCTTTCCGTGAGGCTCCTTCGTACTCTAAGCGTCGTCGTCCTCCTGTGGCGTCTGGTCCGGGCTCGTCCTCCTCGTCTCTCTCTGCTCCTCGCCTCCTCCTTCGCTCCAACAGCGACAACAACCTGTCAGTGGGGCAGTACCAGTCGCACCCGTCCGAGCACCCGCCCCTGTCGCCCCTGTCGCCCCTGTCGCCCCGCGGCCCCTCCCCCCACCGCAGCCCCGCCCCCCTGTCCCCCCTGTCCCCCCGCCCCATGCCCAGCTCCAATGGCCACGTGGTGGTGCGCACCATGGGGAGGGGGGCCCGGAGCCGCTCGCCCTCCCTCAGCCGGCTGGGGGAGGAGCGCCGGGGCCCGGGGGAGGAGCGCCGGGGCCCGCGGCAGCACAGGTGAGTCCGGACACACGACAAACACACAACAAACGCACAATAATACAACAACACAACAGCTCCCTCATCCAACACAAACCTACACAAACTGTCCATCGTTTGTGCTGCAGAAAGTTCAGTTTGTGATTCTGGTTCTTCAGATATTCAGTTTTATTTCGGTCGATGACGTCGTCCAGAACCTCAGAATGTGAAACAGCCTCAAAACAGGAGAAAATAATAGAAAACATTTGTATTTGGTTTGTGCTGTTTTTATTTGCGTGAGTGTATTTATTGTATAATAATATAATAATAGTATATAAATGATTATTTTTGTGGAAATTATATGACGTCATTTCCGCTCAGCTGACGGCAGCGACTTTAGTAAAACTCCACAAAACTAGTGAAGAGTTATTATAGAAAATATGACTCAAAAGTCCCAGTGAACGGCTCCTTTTCCCTTTAGTTCAGTCGACTCCAGGACTGAAATGATCGGAATGATTCTGCTGAAGTTGTGTGGCCTTTAAAACCACAGTAGGCATCATGCTGGGGGTCCACATGTGTGTCTATGGTGGAATGTTCAGCAGTTCCCATGGCGACACAACGCGCACACTAGCAACACACGTGTGAAAACTCCAGAAAATCTCCCGCAGTGACGCAAAGAGCGAATGTTCACACTCCTGTGGTCAGAGCCCTTTGATTTGACACTAAAAGGTGAGAGGCACTCACTGGAAAACTGCTGGCTAATGCTAATGCTAATGCTCATGCTAATGCTAATGCTAATGCTAGTTTAGAGCTTTTATTTGAAGGGACAATGTACAGAGACGTTAAGCTCATAAAAACACAGATGTTCTGCACCAGATCAGAGGGAAACAGCTCGTTTCCATCTGCAGCCCTGATTTACATGAATAAAAATACAAAACAGTTCCACTCAATCTGAGGAAAAGCAAAAACTCTAAAACTCACACAGACAGAACCACATCTCAGGCAACATTATTTACAGGAACATTTGTCTTATAAAAGGCTCATTACCGAACTCCATTTACACAACTACAAATAACATGAAGTTTTCCTGTGGAGAAGGAATCGCACTGGTTAAAGTTCACGATCTACGTTTCTACATGACACAGAAGCAGAAACAGAAGTGTGTTGGACTTAAATAGTTCAGTGTCGGCAGGTCTGACTGTTCCACAGCCTTTTTTAAGTTTGTCTGTTGTTTTTAAGTTTGTTTGTTGTTTCAGCTCAGTTGGAGGGTTGTTTCACTCCTTTATTGCCTTACAGGACAAAGCTGTTTGTGCAGGTCTCACATTTAGGCAGAGCACAGTGGCCCCTGGAGGAGGCTCGTGTGACTCTAGACGTCGCCTCTGATGTAAACTGGACTAAGTGCTTCAGTGGTTCAGAGTTATTCAGAATTCTGTCAATCATCCGAATTGCAGTAAATTGTTGTAAATTATCGAAGTTAAGCAGTCTGTATTTTTGTAGCACCTGGCAGTGGTGATGCCAGTGCTAAAGCTAATGCTAAAGCTAATGCTGATGCTAACGCTAAAGCTAGCTTGTGACTGTGATGTTCTTTAGAGGGACGTGTTTATCAGCACAGGTCAGATCACCTGTCGGACTTCAGGTCAGTCAGGTCTGTCGGCTCAGACTGGGTTAAAATAAAACTCGGATCAAAGTAACAGAGCTTCAGACAGGACGGTGCCCACAGTTAGCATCACAGCCCCGGGTCAGTACGACACAAAGCCGACTTTTGGGAGCTTTTATTATTATTATCATTATTATTATTATTATTGTTGTTGTTGTTGTTGTTGTTATTATTATTGTTATTATCATTATTCGTCCAGCGGGCAGAGGACCCTGTGGAACATTCTGTTCTGTGACATTTACTGAAACGATATTGATCTGAAACGACTTCAGTGACGACACCGTTTCTCTGGAGGCCGATGAAAAACAGAAAAGTGAGAAATGTGGTTATAGACACGGTTACAGGTTTGGTACAGGTTTGATTATAGTTTCGGTTGTAGTTTTGGTTACAGTTTTGGCTGTAGTTTCGGTTGTAGTTTTGGCTGTAGTTTCGGTTTGGGTTGTACGTTTGGCTGTAGTTTCGGCTGTAGTTTTGGCTGTAGTTTCGACTGTAGTTTTGGCTGTAGTTTCGGCTGTAATTTTGGTTGTAGTTTCAGCTGTAATTTCGGCTGTAATTTTGGTTGTAGTTTCGACTGTAGTTTTGGCTGTAGTTTCGGCTGTAGTTTTGGTTTGGGTTGTACGTTTGGCTGTAATTTTGGTTGTAGTTTTGGCCGTAGTTTCGGCTGTAGTTTCGGCTGTAGTTTTGGATGTAGTTTTGGTTGTAGTTTTGGTTGTAGTTTTGGCTGTAGTTTTGGCTGTAGTTTTGGTTGTAGTTTTGGCTGTAATTTTGGTTGTAGTTTTGGTTGTAGTTTTGGCTGTAGTTTCGGTTGTAGTTTTGGCTGTAGTTTCGGTTGTAGTTTTGGCTGTAGTTTTTGTTGCAGTTTCGGCTGTAGCTTTGGTTACAGTTTTGGCTGTAGTTTCGGTTGTAGTTTTGGCTGTAGTTTCGGCTGTAGTTTTTGTTGTAGTTTCGGCTGTAGTTTCGGTTGTAGTTTCGGTTGTAGTTTCTGCTGTAGTTTCGGTTGTAGTTTCTGCTGTAGTTTCGACTGTAGTTTTTGTTGTAGTTTTGGCTGTAGTTTCGGTTGTAGTTTCGGCTGTAGTTTCGGCTGTAGTTTCAGTTGTCGTTTCGGCTGTAGTTTCGTCTGTAGTTTTGTCTGTAGTTTCGGCTGTAATTTCGGCCGTAGTTTCAGCTGTAGTTTCATCTGTAATTTCGGACGTAGTTTTGTCTGTAGTTTCGTCTGTAATTTCGGCCGTAGTTTCAGCCGTAGTTTCGTCTGTAGTTCTGACTGTAGTTTCGGCTGTAGTTTCGTCTGTAGTTTTGTCTGTAGTTTCGTCTGTAATTTCGGCCGTAGTTTCGTCTGTAGTTTTGTCTGTAGTTTCGTCTGTAATTTCGGCCGTAGTTTTGTCTGTAGTTTCGTCTGTAATTTCGGCCGTAGTTTTGTCTGTAGTTTTGTCTGTAATTTCGGACGTAGTTTTGTCTGTAGTTTCGTCTGTAGTTTCGGCCGTAGTTTCAGCCGTAGTTTCGTCTGTAGTTTCGGCCGTAGTTTCAGCCGTAGTTTCGTCTGTAGTTTCGGCCGTAGTTTCAGCCGTAGTTTCGGCTGTAGTTTCGGCTGTAGTTTCAGTTGTAGTTTCGGCTGTAGTTTCGTCTGTAGTTTTGTCTGTAGTTTCGTCTGTAGTTTCGGCCGTAGTTTCAGCCGTAGTTTCGTCTGTAGTTTCGGCCGTAGCTTCGGTGAGATGCGGCGCTGTTTCCTGGCCGTGGAGGTGAGAGCAGAGACTGTGACCGAGCGGAGCTGGAAGGAGGACAGCAGCCTCCAGAGACTCGGCTAAAAATAGGTTTATGGTCAAATGTGCAGCTCACAGAACAAGACGAACGTAAAGGAAGAATACGGAACATTCCTGAGAGTCCGGATGGGACGCTAACGGCAACAGCAAACCCATTATTCAGTCAGTTAAACATGTGATGTTTAAGGTCCATGATGTTCATAAGAGGTTTAAACCCGGAGGAAGCGGCCGCTGTCTGAACATGAGTCCAGGACAAACCCCAGAAGAGCCTCAGTGACGGGAGGAAAACCCCAGAAGAGCCTCAGTGACGGGAGGAAAACCCCAGAAGAGCCTCAGTGACGGGAGGAAAACCCCAGGAACAGAAGAGCCTCAGTGACAGGAGGAAAACCCCAGGAACAGAAGAGCCTCAGTGACGGGAGGAAAACCCCAGAAGCAGAAGAGCCTCAGTGACAGGAGGAAAACCCCAGAAGCAGAAGAGCCTCAGTGACAGGAGGAAAACCCCAGGAACAGAAGAGCCTCAGTGACGGGAGGAAAACCCCAGGAACAGAAGAGCCTCAGTGACGGGAGGAAAACCCCAGAAGCAGAAGAGCCTCAGTGACGGGAGGAAAACCCCAGAAGCAGAAGAGCCTCAGTGACGGGAGGAAAACCCCAGGAACAGAAGAGCCTCAGTGACGGGAGGAAAACCCCAGAAGCAGAAGAGCCTCAGTGACGGGAGGAAAACCCCAGGAACAGAAGAGCCTCAGTGACGGGAGGAAAACCCCAGGAACAGAAGAGCCTCAGTGACGGGAGGAAAACCCCAGGAACAGAAGAGCCTCAGTGACAGGAGGAAAACCCCAGGAACAGAAGAGCCTCAGTGACAGGAGGAAAACCCCAGGAACAGAAGAG
Organism: Odontamblyopus rebecca; assembly: GCA_030686955.1. Classification (NCBI taxonomy): domain Eukaryota; kingdom Metazoa; phylum Chordata; class Actinopteri; order Gobiiformes; family Gobiidae; genus Odontamblyopus; species Odontamblyopus rebecca. The sequence goes on from CM060655.1 coordinate 43,324,008, forward strand.
CCTCAGTGACGGGAGGAAAACGACAGGAAGTTTGGACGACAAGTCAAAACCGTCACTTCACTAAAGGCCTGAAGAAAACGTTCAGACTGAATGTGAGGCCGATATAAACGACCAGAATCAACCCACGCAGCTTCATCTAAATTAATCCGTTTGTAATGTTTGAGTCATTGTTGAAAAATATGTTTTTGCTGCAACACGTAAAATGGAATAAATAAATAAATAAATAAATAAATAGCTAACTGTAGGCACTGCTCTGTCTGAGGCCGTGTTACTTTAATCTGAGTCTAACACAATCTGACCACAAAGAAGCGTTTTTACCATTTTTTCTGGAGTTTTCAGACGATCTTAAAGGTGCACGGTGTAACTTTTCAGGTAGAGCGTCTCCATGGAGATGTTGCCTGGAATGTCCCGCAGTGCGGCATTAAACACATCCACACGTCCGTCTCGCGTTTAAAGCAAATTTCAGGTATTTTTGTCGGTCAGAGCCCCCTGAGTTTGCTCGCCTCTCCACAGATCTGTCTCGTCTCACTACGTCGCCTGCTCGTTTCCGTGGATACGTCACTGCTCTGCCTGGAATGTTCCACAGCGCAACTTTAAAGCTTTACTTTATATTTACACAATTACAGGAGGTTTTACAACTCAAACCTGGACTCATGTTCTGTGCAGGTCCTGGTTTAGTCCTGGTTTAGTCCTGGTTTAGACCAAGTATAGGACTAAACCAGGTCTAAACCAGGACTAAACCAGGACTAAACCAGGTCTAAACCAGGACTAAACCAGGACTAAACCAGGACTAAACCAGGACTAAACCAGGTCTAAACCAGGACTAAACCAGGACTAAACCAGGACTAAACCAGGTCTAAACCAGGACTAAACCAGGACTAAACCAGGACTAAACCAGGTCTAAACCAGGACTAAACCAGGACTAAACCAGGACTAAACCAGGACTAAACCAGGTCTAAACCAGGACTAAACCAGGACTAAACCAGGACTAAACCAGGACTAAACCAGGTCTAAACCAGGACTAAACCAGGACTAAACCAGGTCTAAACCAGGACTAAACCAGGACTAAACCAGGACTAAACCAGGACTAAACCAGGTCTAAACCAGGACTAAACCAGGACTAAACCAGGACTAAACCAGGTCTAAACCAGGACTAAACCAGGACTAAACCAGGTCTAAACCAGGACTAAACCAGGACTAAACCAGGTCTAAACCAGGACTAAACCAGGACTAAACCAGGTCTAAACCAGGACTAAACCAGGACTAAACCAGGACTAAACCAGGACTAAACCAGGTCTAAACCAGGACTAAACCAGGACTAAACCAGGACTAAACCAGGTCTAAACCAGGACTAAACCAGGACTAAACCAGGTCTAAACCAGGTCTAAACCAGGACTAAACCAGGACTAAACCAGGTCTAAACCAGGACTAAACCAGGACTAAACCAGGACTAAACCAGGTCTAAACCAGGACTAAACCAGGTCTAAACCAGGACTAAACCAGGTCTAAACCAGGACTAAACCAGGACGAAACCAGGTCTAAATCAGGACTAAACCAGGACTAAACCAGGTCTAAACCAGGTCTAAACCAGGACTAAACCAGGACTAAACCAGGACTAAACCAGGTCTAAACCAGGACTAAACCACAACTAAACCAGGACTAAACCAGGTCTAAAACAGGTCTAATCTAGGACTTTTCTCACACAGAACCTGCATAAAACAGGATTCCAGGTTTGAGACATTTAAAGTCACACTGTGGAACTTTCCAGGCAGACCAATGTCATACGTATCCATGGAAACCAACAGGTGATGGACCGTGCAGCGGGAAAGTTCCACAGTGCGGCGAGTTCCTCACTTCCCTCGCGTCCTAACGACTCCCCGTGATGAGTTCGTGAGGGGGGTTTTATGTCCGGCAGTCAGGCAGTCAGGTAGTACACGTTTGCATGCTAGTTTTTTATGTTATTTATTTTATTTTCCCTGTTTTTAAATGGTGGAACTCCCGGAGCAGTGGGGACATACAGGATGTGTATGAACATGTGTATTTTTAGCACGTTTGTTTGTCATATAAAAGCTCCTGTGTCGTTTTGGGGTCTCCATGGAAACCGTAATGACAGTGACAGGAGCAGAGACAGGAGCAGAGACAGAGACAGGAGCAGAGACAGGAGCAGAGACAGAGACAGGAGCAGAGACAGGAGCAGAGACAGAGACAGGAGCAGAGACAGGAGCAGAGACAGAGACAGGAGCAGAGACAGAGACAGGAGCAGAGACAGGAGCAGAGAGAGGAGCAGTGACAGGAGCAGAGACAGGAGCAGAGACAGGAGCAGAGACAGGAGCAGAGACAGAGACAGGAGCAGAGACAGGAGCAGAGACAGGAGCAGAGACAGAGACAGGAGCAGAGACAGGAGCAGAGACAGGAGCAGAGACAGAGACAGGAGCAGAGACAGAGACAGGAGCAGAGACAGAGACAGGAGCAGAGACAGAGACAGGAGCAGAGACAGGAGCAGAGACAGAGACAGGAGCAGAGACAGGAGCAGAGACAGGAGCAGAGACAGAGACAGGAGCAGAGACAGGAGCAGAGACAGAGACAGGAGCAGAGACAGGAGCAGAGACAGGAGCAGAGACAGGAGCAGAGACAGGAGCAGAGACAGAGACAGGAGCAGAGACAGGAGCAGAGACAGAGACAGGAGCAGAGACAGGAGCAGAGACAGAGACAGGAGCAGAGACAGGAGCAGAGACAGGAGCAGAGACAGAGACAGGAGCAGAGACAGAGACAGGAGCAGAGACAGGAGCAGAGACAGAGACAGGAGCAGAGACAGAGACAGGAGCAGAGACAGAGACAGGAGCAGAGACAGGAGCAGAGACAGGAGCAGAGACAGGAGCAGTGACAGGAGCAGAGACAGGAGCAGAGACAGAGACAGGAGCAGAGACAGAGACAGGAGCAGAGACAGAGACAGGAGCAGAGACAGGAGCAGAGACAGGAGCAGAGACAGAGACAGGAGCAGAGACAGAGACAGGAGCAGAGACAGAGACAGGAGCAGAGACAGAGACAGGAGCAGAGACAGGAGCAGAGACAGGAGCAGAGACAGGAGCAGAGACAGGAGCAGAGACAGGAGCAGAGACAGGAGCAGTGACAGGAGCAGAGACAGGAGCAGAGACAGAGACAGGAGCAGAGACAGGAGCAGAGACAGGAGCAGAGACAGAGACAGGAGCAGAGACAGGAGCAGAGACAGAGACAGGAGCAGAGACAGGAGCAGAGACAGGAGCAGAGACAGGAGCAGAGACAGGAGCAGAGACAGGAGCAGAGACAGGAGCAGTGACAGGACCGCCCCCCTGTGTTTACTCTCGTCCGTCTCATCATGCAATTGCCCTCTCTCCATCCCTCTGTCTTTCTCTTTTTTCTCTACATCACTTCTCTCTTCCTCTCTTCTCTCTCTCCTTCTCTCTCTCCTTCTCTCCTCTCTCTTTCCTTCTCTCTCTCCTGTCTCTTTCTTCTTTTTCCCTTTATCACTCACTGTTTTTCCTCTTCTTCCTCTTCCTCTCTGTCTCCTCCCTCTCCTCCCTCTCTCTCTCTTTCTCTTTTTTCTCTCCCTCTCACTCTCTCTTTTCTCCTCCTCCTCTCGCTCTCTTTTCCCCGCTCCCTCTCTCCTCCTCTCCACCGTCTCCCGGGGCAACGGGTCAATAACGACCATTTCCTGTCAAACCCCGTCATAATTTTACAGTATTTGACCGTAGTACTCTCTCTGCGTAAAGTATTTGACTGTAGTACTCTCTCTGCGTAAAGTATTTGACCGTAGTACTCTCTCTGCGTAAAGTATTTGACCGTAGTACTCTCCCTACGTAAAGTATTTGACCGTAGTACTCTCCCTGCGTAAAGTATTTGACCGTAGTACTCTCTCTGTGTAAAGTATTTGACTGTAGTACTCTCTCTACGTAAAGTATTTGACTGTAGTACTCTCTCTGCGTAAAGTATTTGACTGTAGTACTCTCTCTGCGTAAAGTATTTGACCGTAGTACTCTCTCTGCGTAAAGTATTTGACCGTAGTACTCTCTCTGCGTAAAGTATTTGACCGTAGTACTCTCTCTGCGTAAAGTATTTGACCGTAGTACTCTCTCTGCGTAAAGTATTTGACCGTAGTACTCGCCTGGTTCAGTCCTGGTTTAGTCCTGGTTCAGTCCTGGTTCAGTCCTGGTTCAGTCCTGGTTTAGTCCTGGTTTAGTCCTGGTTCAGTCCTGGTTCAGTCCTGGTTTAGTCCTGGTTCAGTAGCAGTGGGACGAAGGAGGGAGAAGGGAAAGATGGAGGGAAGAGAAGAGAGAAGAGGGAAAAAGCAGAGATGAGGGAGAGAAGGACGGGACTAGAGTGAGAGAGGAGCGAAACGAGAGAGAGCGTGAGGAGAGAGAAGAGAGGAAGAGGAGGAGCAGGAGGAGGAGAGGAGGAGGAGAGGAGGAGGAGGAGAGGAGGAGGAGGAGAGGAGGAGGAGTAGAGGAGGAGGAGAGGAGGAGGAGGTGTCGCAGCATCACTGATGGGTCATGGCTGGAGGCTGTTGCCGTGACGACGGGAGGGATTGTGATTGACAGCTGTCACTCTCACACGTTTGTGTTCATCACTTCAGGCGCACAGAGGAGAAGAGCACGAGAGAGAGAGGGAGGGAGAGAGAGAGAGAAAGAGAAGGAGAGAAGAGAGAGAAAGAGAAGGAGGAGAGAAGAGAGAGAAAGAGAAGGAGAGAAGAGAGAGAAAGAGAAGGAGGAGAGAAGAGAGAGAAAGAGAAGGAGGAGAGAAGAGAGAGAAAGAGAAGGAGGAAAGAAGAGAGAGAAAGAGAAGGAGGAGAGAAGAGAGAGAAAGAGAAGGAGGAGAGAAGAGAGAGAAAGAGAAGGAGGAGAGAAGAGAGAGAAAGAGAAGGAGGAGAGAAGAGAGAGAAAGTGAAGGAGGAGAGAAGAGAGAGAAAGAGAAGGAGGAGAGAAAAGAGAGAAAGAGAAGGAGAGAAGAGAGAGAAAGAGAAGGAGGAGAGAAGAGAGAAAGATTTTTTCATGTAAAACAGATGAACACAAATTCTGACAACTGGACTCATGTTTAATGCAGATTCTGGGTGAGACAAGTCCTGGTTTAGACCTGGTTTAGTCCTGCTTTAGTGCTGGTTCAGTCCTGGTTTAGTCCTGGTTTAGTCCTGGTTCAGTCCTGGTTTAGTTCTGCTTTAGTCCTGGTTTAGTCCTGGTTTAGTCCTGGTTCAGTCCTGGTTTAGTCCTGGTTTAGTCCCAGTTTAGTCCTTGTTCAGTCCTGGTTTAGCCCTGGTTTAGTCCTGGTTCAGTCCTGGTTCAGTCCTGGTTTAGTCCTGGTTCAGTAGTGGTTTAGTCCTGGTTTAGCCCTGGTTTAGTCCTGGTTCAGTCCTGGTTTAGCCCTGGTTCAGTCCTGGTTTAGTCCTGGTTCAGTCCTGGTTTAGTCCTGGTTCAGTCCTGGTTTAGTCCTGGTTCAGTCCTGGTTCAGTCCTTGTTTAGTCCTGGTTTAGTCCAGGTTCAGTCCTGGTTTAGTCCTGGTTCAGTCCTGGTTCAGTCCTGGTTCAGTCCTTGTTTAATCCTGGTTTAGTCCAGATTCAGTCCTGGTTCAGTCCTGGTTTAGTCCTGGTTCAGTCCTGGTTTAGTCCTGGTTTAGTCCTGGTTTAGTCCTGGTTCAGTCCTGGTTCAGTCCTGGTTTAGTCCTGGTTTAGTCCTGGTTCAGTCCTGGTTTAGTCCTGGTTCAGTCCTGGTTTAGTCCTGGTTTAGTCCTGGTTTAGTCCTGGTTCAGTCCTGGTTCAGTCCTGGTTTAGTCCTGGTTCAGTCCTGGTTTAGTCCTGGTTCAGTCCTGGTTCAGTCCTGGTTTAGTCCTGGTTTAGTCCTGGTTCAGTCCTGGTTCAGTCCTGGTTCAGTCCTGGTTCAGTCCTGGTTTAGTCCTGGTTCAGTCCTGGTTTAGTCCTGGTTCAGTCCTGGTTCAGTCCTGGTTCAGTCCTGGTTTAGTCCTGGTTTAGTCCTGGTTCAGTCCTGGTTTAGTCCTGGTTCAGTCCTGGTTTAGTCCTGGTTCAGTCCTGGTTCAGTCCTGGTTCAGTCCTGGTTCAGTCCTGGTTCAGTCCTGGTTCAGTCCTGGTTCAGTCCTGGTTCAGTCCTGGTTTAGTCCTGGTTTAGTCCTGGTTTAGTCCTGGTTTAGTCCTGGTTCAGTCCTGGTTTAGTCCTGGTTTAGTCCTGGTTCAGTCCTGGTTCAGTCCTGGTTCAGTCCTGGTTCAGTCCTGGTTTAGTCCTGGTTCAGTCCTGGTTCAGTCCTGGTTCAGTCCTGGTTTAGTCCTGGTTTAGTCCTGGTTCAGTCCTGGTTCAGTCCTGGTTCAGGTGCAGTTGTCATGTCAGCTCGTGTCCACTCGGAGGCGCTGCTTTCTCACTTTGTCAGAAACATCTTCAGCAGAAACCGTTTCCTGTTTCAGTCCCAGTGTTTGACTTTCCCGTTTCCTGTTTCAGTCCCAGTGTTTGACTTTCCCGTTTCCTGTTTCAGTCCCAGTGTTTGACTTTCCCGTTTCCTGTTTCAGTCCCAGTGTTTGACTTTCCTGTTTCCTGTTTCAGCCCCAGGCTTTGACTTTCCCGTTTCCTGTTTCAGCCCCGGCCTTTGACTTTCCCGTTTCCTGTTTCAGCCCCAGCCTTTGACTTTTCCGTTTCCTGTTTCAACCCCAGCCTTTGACTTTTCCGTTTCCTGTTTCAGCCCCAGCGTTTGACTTTCCCGTTTCCCGTTTCCTGTTTCAGCCCCAGCGTTTGACTTTCCCGTTTCCCGTTTCCTGTTTCAGCCCCAGCCTTTGACTTTCCCGTTTCCTGTTTCAGCCCCAGCGTTTGACTTTCCCGTTTTCCGTTTCCTGTTTCAGCCCCAGCGTTTGACTTTCCCGTTTCCCGTTTCCTGTTTCAGTCCCAGCGTTTGACTTTCCCGTTTCCTGTTTCAGCCCCAGCGGGCGGGACGTTCCGCGCCGGAGACTCTACAGCGCCGTCCCCGGGCGTCAGTTTGTGGCCGTTCGTCCGTACGGAGCCCAGAGCGACGCCGAGATCAGCCTGAGCCAGGGAGACCGGGTCAAAGGTGAGTCAGATGCCCTCCCCTGAGGTCTGGTGTAGTCCTGGTTTAGTCCTGGTTTAGTCTTGGTTTAGTCCTGGTTTAGTCCTGGTTTAGTCTTGGTTTAGTCCTGGTTTAGTCTTGGTTTAGTCCTGGTTTAGTCCTGGTTTAGTCCTGGTTTAGTCCTGGTTCAGTCCTGGTTTAGTCTTGGTTTAGTCCTGGTTCAGTCCTGGTTTAGTCCTGGTTTAGTCTTGGTTTAGTCCTGGTTTAGTCCTGGTTTAGTCCTGGTTTAGTCCTGGTTTAGTCTTGGTTTAGTCCTGGTTTAGTCCTGGTTTAGTCTTGGTTTAGTCCTGGTTTAGTACTGGTTTAGTCCTGGTTTAGTCCTGGTTTAGTCTTGGTTTAGTCCTGGTTTAGTCCTGGTTTAGTCCTGGTTTAGTCTTGCTTTAGTCCTGGTTTAGTCCTGATTTAGTCCTGGTTTAGACCCGTGTGTCAGATTGTGTCAGATGCCCTCCCCATGGACTAAACCAGGATCACAATAATAATAACAAGTATAATGGTCAACAGCACTGGGTCACTAATAATAATAATAATAATAATAACACTAATAATAATAATAATAATAATAATAATAATAATAAAACCTGGCTGTGTGACGCTAACTGAAGCACTTCTCTGTCTAAAGTCCTCCTGCTGCCTGAGTTTTCAGACCATTTTCAAACTTTTTGGCCGCGCCTGCTAATGCGTGCGTCCTGTCTCCATGGTAACCGCTGAACGCTCCTCCATAGACGTACACGTGCAGCACCCCCAGCCCGGCCTCACTGCACAGGAGCAGAAAAACAGACCTTTGTGATGAAAGTGCAGCTCTGAGTTCTTTAGTTTGCGTCTGATTTCATGAATATTAAATCTGTGACATTTAATCGACATTTGTGAGTTTAATTTAAAAAAAAAACATTTCGTGACAAAAATCTGTAATCAGGACTTTTGTGAAAGTGGAAAAACATAAACCACAAAACTTCTGAATCTGTGGAAATGTTTGTATGAACCTGTAGGATTCTGGTCCTGGTTCAGTCCTGGATTAGTCCTGGTTCAGTCCTGGTTCAGTCCTGGTTCTGTCCTGGTTCAGTCCCGGTTTAGTCCCGGTTCAGTCCCGGTTTAGTCCCGGTTCAGTCCCGGTTCAGTCCCGGTTCAGTCCCGGTTTAGTCCCGGTTCAGTCCCGGTTCAGTCCCGGTTCAGTCCCGGTTCAGTCCCGGTTTAGTCCCGGTTCAGTCCCGGTTCAGTCCCGGTTCAGTCCCGGTTCAGTCCCGGTTCAGTCCCGGTTTAGTCTCGGTTCAGTCCCGGTTCAGTCCCGGTTCAGTCCCGGTTCAGTCCCGGTTTAGTCCCGGTTCAGTCCCGGTTCAGTCCCGGTTCAGTCCCGGTTCAGTCCTGGTTCAGTCCTGGTTCTGGTCTCTTCTCTTGCAGTGCTCTCAGTGGGGGAGGGGGGCTTCTGGGAGGGCAGTTCCCGGGGGCAGGTCGGCTGGTTCCCCTCAGACTGTGTGGAGGAAATACCTGCAAATACCAAAGGCCTGGAGGAACGGACCTGTGAGTGACACACACACTATACACACACTACACACACTACACACACACTACACACACACTATACACACTATACACACACTACACACACACTATACACACACACTATACACACTATACACACACTATACACACTATACACACACTATACACACACTATACACACACTATACACACACTATACACACACTATACACACACTACACACACACTATACACACACTACACACACACTATACACACTATACACACACTATACACACACTATACACACTATACACACACCCTATACACACGCACTATACACACACTACACACATACTGTACACACACTATAAACACACTATACACACACACTATATGCACACACACCCTATACACACACTACACACACACTATACACACACACTACAGACACAATTTACACACACACTATACACACAATATACACACTATACACACTACACACACACTATACACACACTATACACACACTATACACACTATACACACTATACACACACACTATACACACACTATACACATACTATACACACACACTATACACACACTATACACACTACACACACACTATACACACACTATACACACTATACACACACACTATACACACACTACACACACACTATACACACTATACACACACTACACACACACTATACACACTATACACACACTACACACACACTATACACACTATACACACACACTATACACACACTATACACACACTATACACACTATACACACACACTAAACACAATAAACACACACACTATACACACACACTATACACACACTATACACACTATACACACACACTATACACACACTATACACACTATACACACACTATACACACTATACACACACTATACACACACTATGCACACTATACACACACTATACACACTATACACACTATACACACACACTATACACACACTATACACACTATACACACACTATACACACACTATACACACTATACACACACTATACACACACTATACACACTATACACACTATACACACACACTATACACACACACACTATACACACACACTATACACACTATACACACACACTATACACACTATACACACACTACACACACACTATACACACTATACACACACACTATACACACTATACACACACTACACACACACTATACACACTATACACACTATACACACACTATACACACTATACACACACTATACACACACACTATACACACTATACACACTATACACACACACTATACACACTATACACACACTACACACACACTATACACACTATACACACACACTATACACACTATACACACACTACACACACACTATACACACTATACACACACTATACACACACACTATACACACTATACACACACTACACACACACTATACACACTATACACACACTACACACACACTATACACACTATACACACACACTATACACACTATACACACACTACACACACACTATACACACTATACACACACTACACACACACTATACACACTATACACACACTACACACACACTATACACACTATACACACACTATACACACTATACACACACTACACACACACTATACACACTATACACACACTACACACACACTATACACACTATACACACACTACACACACACTATACACACTATACACACACTACACACACACTATACACACTATACACACACTACACACACACTATACACACTATACACACACTACAATAATAATAATAATTATACACAATATACACACACTACACACACACTATACACACTATACACAGACTACACTATACACACTATACACACACTATACACACACTATACACACACTATACACACTATACACACACTATACACACACTATACACACTATACACTATACACACAATAATAATTCATACACACTATACACACACTATACACACTATAATAATAATTATACACACACACTATACACACACACTCACACACTATACACACTATACACACACACACTATACACACTATACACACACACTACACACACTATACACACTATACACACACTATACAAACACACTATACACACTATACACACACAACACACACACTATACAAACACACTATACACACACACAACACACTATACACACTATACACACACAACACACACTATACACACACTATACACACTACACACACTATACACACTATACACACACTAAACACACACTATACAATAATAATACACTATACACACACTATAAACACACACACTATACACACACACACACTATACACACACACTATACACACTATACACACTATACACACACACTATAGACACACTATACACACTATACACACACTATACACACTATAATAATAACATACACACTATACACACACACACACACTATACACATACACATAATACACACACACTACACAATAATAATTATACACACACACACTATACACACACTATACACACACTATACACACACTATACACACACTATACACACACACACACTATACACACACTATACACACACACACACTATACACACACACACACACTATACACACACTATACACACACTACACACACACTATACACACACACTATACACACACTACACACACACACTATACACACATTATACACACACACACTATACACACACAATACACACTATACACACACACACACACACTATACACAAACTATACACACACACTATACACACACACACACTATACACACACTATACACACTATACACACACTATACACACACTATACACACACTATACACACACTATACACACACACACTATACACACACTATACACACACTATACACACTATATACACACTATACACACACTATACACACACTATACACACACTATATACACACTATACACACACTATACACACACTATATACACACTATACACACACTATATACACACTATACACACACTATACACACACTATATACACACTATACACACACTATACACACACTATATACACACTATACACACACTATATACACACTATACACACACTATACACACACTATATACACACTATACACACACTATACACACTATACACACACTATACACACACTATATACACACTATACACACACTATATACACACTATACACACACTATACACACACTATATACACACTATACACACACTATACACACACTATACACACACTATATACACACTATACACACACTATACACACACTATACACACACTATACACACACACTATACACACACTACACACACTTTACACACACACACACTACACACACTATACACACACTATACACACACTACACACACACTATACACACACTATACACACACACTACACACACACACTATACACACACACACTATACACACACAATACACACTATACACACACACACACTATACACAAACTATACACACACACTATACACACACACACTATACACACACTATACACACTATACACACACACACACTATACACACACTATATACACACTATACACACTATACACACACTATACACACACTATATACACACTATACACACACTATACACACACTATACACACACACTATACACACACATACACACACTATACACACACTATATACACACTATACACACACTATACACACACTATACACACACTATATACACACTATACACACACTATACACACACTATACACACACTATACACACACTATACACACACACTATACACACACACTATACACACATTATACACACACACTATACACACACTATACACACTATACACACACTATACACACACTATATACACACTATACACACACTATACACACTATATACACACTATACACACACTATACACACACACTATACACACACTATACACACACTATATACACACTATACACACACTATACACACACTATACACACACTATATACAATAATTCATACACACAATATATACACACTATACACACACTATACACACACTATATACACACTATACACACACTATATACACACTATACACACACTATACACACACACTATACACACACACTATACACACATTATACACACACACACACTATACACACACACTATACACACTATACACACACTATACACACACACACTATATACACACACACTATACACACACATACTATACACACACTATACACACACTATACACACACACACTATATACACACTATACACACACTATACACACACTATATACACACTATACACACACTATATACACACTATACACACACTATATACACACTATACACACACTATATACACACTATACACACACTATACACACACTATACACACACTATACACACACTATACACACACACTATACACACACACTATACACACACACACTATACACACATTATACACACACACTATACACACACTATACACACACACACACTATACACACACACTATAAACACACACTATACACACACTATACACACACACACACTATACACACACACACTATACACACATTATACACACACACTATACACACACTATACACACACACACACTATACACACACACTATAAACACACACTATACACACACTATACACACACACACACTATACACACACTATACACACACTATACAGACACTATACACACACTATACACACACTATACACACACTATACACACACACTATACACACACTATATACACACTATACACACACTATACACGCAATATGCACACACTATACACACACTCTGGCACATCTGAAGCTAAAGTTCGTTTCTAGAGGAGGTGAATTCTGTCAGGAGCCAAAAAAACGGCACAGATCAGTGTTTCCTCTGTGGAGATCTGACTGTGTGTGAGTCTGTGAAGGCAACAAACTAGTGTAGTGATGGGGGCAAGTTCTGAACTAGTGCAGTGATGGGGGCAAGTTCTGAACTAGTGTAGTGATGGGGGCAAGTTCTGAACTAGTGTAGTGATGGGGGCAAGTTCTGAACTAGTGTAGTGATGGGGGCAAGTTCTGAACTAGTGTAGTGATGGGGGCAAGTTCTGAACTAGTGTAGTGATGGGGCAAGTTCTGAACTAGTGTAGTGATGGGGGCAAGTTCTGAACTAGTGTAGTGATGGGGGCAAGTTCTGAACTAGTGTAGTGATGGGGGCAAGTTCTGAACTAGTGTAGTGATGGGGGCAAGTTCTGAACTAGTGTAGTGATGGGGCAAGTTCTGAACTAGTGTAGTGATGGGGCAAGTTCTGAACTAGTGTAGTGATGAGGCAAGTTCTTAACTAGTGTAGTGATGGGGGCAAGTTCTGAACTAGTGTAGTGATGGGGGCAAGTTCTGAACTAGTGTAGTGATGGGGGCAAGTTCTGAACTAGTGTAGTGATGGGGTAAGTTCTGAACTAGTGTTGTGATGGGGGCAAGTTCTGAACTAGTGTAGTGATGGGGCAAGTTCTGAACTAGTGTAGTGATGGGGCAAGTTCTGAACTAGTGTAGTGATGGGGGCAAGTTCTGAACTAGTGTAGTGATGGGGCAAGTTCTGAACTAGTGTAGTGATGGGGCAAGTTCTGAACTAGTGTAGTGATGGGGCAAGTTCTGAACTAGTGTAGTGATGGGGCAAGTTCTGAACTAGTGTAGTGATGAGGCAAGTTCTTAACTAGTGTAGTGATGGGGGCAAGTTCTGAACTAGTGTAGTGATGGGGGCAAGTTCTGAACTAGTGTAGTGATGGGGTAAGTTCTGAACTAGTGTTGTGATGGGGGCAAGTTCTGAACTAGTGTAGTGATGGGGGCAAGTTCTGAACTAGTGTAGTGATGGGGGCAAGTTCTGAACTAGTGTTGTGATGGGGGCAAGTTCTGAACTAGTGTAGTGATGGGGGCAAGTTCTGAACTAGTGTAGTGATGGGGCAAGTTCTGAACTAGTGTAGTTATGGGGCAAGTTCTTCAGTTCCAACATCACGAGTCTAACAAACCAAATGCTCTGGTTCACTCATTAGTGTCTGGAAACATTAGAAAACATCTTTAGAAGCTCCTCACACTTCCCTCTGCTGATTTCCCACAGGCCAAAGCCCAAAAGACTCGATCGTCGACGTCGTTTCTAATCCCGTTTATTTACCAGTGAATTATATTTTGGAAAAACGCTTAAAAACACATTCCTGAACCATTTTCTTTCACCAACTTTCGGTTTCTCTTCTTCTTCTCCGTCAGTTGTCGATCTTCACTTGTTGCTTCTGGCGGCTCGAGCCTTTCGGTGCAGGGTTAGGTTTACGGCGCAGTTTTACAGAATTCCATCAACTCGGTGAACTTGTTTGTTCAAGAGACGTCTTTGGTCAGAAGTGTCAGACGAAGCGACGGGAGCGAGCGGAGGATTAAAAATGTGCTCATCTGCAGCGGCGAATCCGTGTAACTGGTGATCCACAAACGAGAATCAGATTTTACAAACAGAATGTTCAGTTTTACAAATGAAATCTTTTTTTTGTAAATACCAAAATACAAGTCGCAAATATTAGATTTGCATTTGTGTCTGAATGTTACTGAGACAAAAACCCTCCAGAACAACTGGTCCTGGTTCAGTCCTGGTTTAGTCCTGGTTTAGTCCTAGTTTAGTCCTGGTTTAGTCCTGGTTTAGTCCTGGTTTAGTCCTGGTTCAGTCCTGGTTTAGTCCTGGTTTAGTCCTGGTTTAGTCCTGGTTTAGTCCTGGTTCAGTCCTGGTTTAGTCCTGGTTTAGTCCTGGTTTAGTCCTGGTTTAGTCCTGGTTTAGTCCTGGTTTAGTCCTGGTTTAGTCCTGGTTCAGTCCTGGTTTAGTCCTGGTTTAGTCCTGGTTTAGTCCTGGTTCAGTCCTGGTTTAGTCCTGGTTTAGTCCTGGTTTAGTCCTGGTTTAGTCCTGGTTTAGTTCTGGTTCAGTCCATATGTCACTTTAATCCTCACACTTGATTTGAGTTTGAGCTGAAATTACCTCAGACTTAAATCAAACTCCGATAATCCAGGATCTGTCCCCGAGATTATCCCCATAATCCCATCAGGAGACCACAGCATCTCAACCAGTTTGGACCTGCTCTAGACCGGGTTTAGTCCTGCTCTAGACCGGGTTTAGTCCTGCTCTAGACCGGGTTTAGATCTGATTTAGTCGTGGTTTCGTTCTTAGTCTCGGTTTAGTCCTGGTTTAGTCCCGGTTTAGTCCTGGTTTTAGTCCTGGTTTAGTCCTGGTTGAGTTCTCGGTCCTGATTTGGTCCTGATTTAGTCCTGGTTGAGTTCTCGGCCCTGGTTTACTCCTGGTTTAGTCCTGGTTGAGTTCTCAGTCCTGGTTTGGTCCTGGTTTAGTCCTGGTTGAGTTCTCGGTCTTGGTTTAGTCCTGGTTGAGTTCTCAGTCCTGGTTTGGTCCTGGTTTAGTCCTGGTTGAGTTCTCTGTCCTGGTTTGGTCTTGGTTTAGTCCTGGTTGAGTTCTCGGTCCTGGTTTGGTCCTGGTTTAGTCCTGGTCGAGTTCTCAGTCCTGGTTTGGTCCTGGTTTAGTCCTGGTTGAGTTCTCGGTCCTGGTTTAGTCCTGGTTGAGTTCTCGGTCCTGGTTTGGTCCTGGTTTAGTCCTGGTTGAGTTCTCGGTCCTGGTTTAGTCCAGGTTTAGTCCTGGTTGAGTTCTCGGCCCAGGTTTAGTCCTGGTTGAGTTCTCGGTCCTGGTTTGGTCCTGGTTTAGTCCTGGTTGAGTTCTCGGTCCTGGTTTGGTCCAGGTTTAGTCCTGGTTGAGTTCTCGGCCCAGGTTTAGTCCTGGTTGAGTTCTCGGTCCTAGTTTGGGCCGGGTTTAGTCCTGGTTGAGTTCTCAGTCTTGGTTTAGTCCTGGTTGAGTTCTCGGTCCTGGTTTGGTCCTGGTTTAGTCCTGGTTGAGTTCTCGGTCCTGGTTTGGTCCTGGTTTAGTCCTGGTCGATTTCTCTGTCCTGGTTTGGTCCTGGTTGAGTTCTCAGTCCTGGTTTGGTCCTGGTTTAGTTCTGGTCGAGTTCTCGGTCCTGGTTTGGTCCTGGTTTAGTCCTGGTTGAGTTCTCGGTCCTGGTTTGGTCCTGGTTTGGTCCTGGTTTGGTCCTGGTTGAGTTCTCGGTCCTGGTTTGGTCCTGGTTTAGTCCTGGTTGAGTTCTCGGTCCTGGTTTGGTCCTGGTTGAGTTCTCGGTCCTGGTTTGGTCCTGGTTTAGTCCTGGTTGAGTTCTCGGTCTTGGTTTAGTCCTGGTTGAGTTCTCGGTCCTGGTTTGGTCCTGGTTTAGTCCTGGTTGAGTTCTCGGTCCTGGTTTAGTCCTGGTTGAGTTCTCGGTCCTGGTTTGGTCCTGGTTGAGTTCTCGGTCCTGGTTTGGTCCTGGTTTAGTCCTGGTTGAGTTCTCGGTCCTGGTTTGGTCCTGGTTTAGTCCTGGTTGAGTTCTCGGTCCTGGTTTGGTCCTGGTTGAGTTCTCGGTCCTGGTTTGGTCCTGGTTTAGTCCTGGTTGAGTTCTCAGTCCTGGTTTGGTCCTGGTTTAGTTCTGGTCGAGTTCTCGGTCCTGGTTTGGTCCTGGTTTAGTCCTGGTCGAGTTCTCGGTCCTGGTTTGGTCCTGGTTTAGTCCTGTTTGAGTTCTCGGTCCTGGTTTGGTCCTGGTTTGGTCCTGGTTTGGTCCTGGTTGAGTTCTCGGTCCTGGTTTGGTCCTGGTTTAGTCCTGGTTGAGTTCTCGGTCCTGGTTTGGTCCTGGTTGAGTTCTCGGTCCTGGTTTGGTCCTGGTTTAGTCCTGGTTGAGTTCTCGGTCTTGGTTTAGTCCTGGTTGAGTTCTCAGTCCTGGTTTGGTCCTGGTTTAGTCCTGGTTGAGTTCTCGGTCCTGGTTTAGTCCTGGTTGAGTTCTCGGTCCTGGTTTGGTCCTGGTTGAGTTCTCGGTCCTGGTTTGGTCCTGGTTTAGTCCTGGTTGAGTTCTCGGTCCTGGTTTGGTCCTGGTTTAGTCCTGGTTGAGTTCTCGGTCCTGGGGATATATTTACTCGGAGGGACGGAGGATTCTGAGGCTGGTTACAGTAAATCCACTCTGTCTCCATGGAAACGGTCCTGAGGCGGTTGCCGTGGCGACGGGGGGCGGGCGCGTGTGTGGGG
>CM060655.1:43344326-43366826 GCA_030686955.1 Odontamblyopus rebecca
AGGGCTAAAAAATGATCCAAATGATTCTGGTGAAGGTGTTGTGTGGAGTTTTGAGCACTTCCTGTACTACCACATGATGACATCACAAGGTGGAACAGAGTGTTTTCAGTTGGAGAGAACTCAGCCTAAATCTTTAGGGTTTCTGTGTTAAACATGTGAAACAAAACACAACTCCAGGTTTGTTTGTGACGAGGAAACGACGTTAGAGCAGATTTAGTGTTTAGTCTGTGGTAAAGATGAACTGTAGTTTCCCTCCAGGTCCAGGGGGGGCGCTCTGCTGTTCTGACTCTGGCCCTGTTCTTCCTCAGACTCTCGGGCGGATCGCGCAGACCGGAGGAAACTCTTCAGACACTACACGGTCGGCTCCTACGACAGCTTCGACGCCTCCAGGTACATACATGAGCGAAACACGACGAGGCACGAGCGAAACACGACGAGGCACGAGCGAAACACGACGACGCACGAGCGAAACACGACGACGCACGAGCGAAACACGACGACGCACGAGCGAAACACGACGACGCACGAGCGAAACACGACGACGCACGAGCGAAACACGACGACGCACGAGCGAAACACGACGACGCACGAGCGAAACACGACGACTAACGAGCGAAACACGACGACGCACGAGCGAAACACGACGACGCACGAGCGAAACACGACGACGCACGAGCGAAACACGACGACTAACGAGCAAAACACGACGACGCACGAGCGAAACACGACGACGCACGAGCGAAACACGACGACGCACGAGCGAAACACGACGACGCAGCGGAACAACACGACGCACGAGCGAAACACGACGACGCACGAGCGAAACACGACGACTAACGAGCAAAACACGACGACGCACGAGCGAAACACGACGACGCACGAGCGAAACACGACGACTAACGAGCGAAACACGACGACGCACGAGCGAAACACGACGACTAACGAGCAAAACACGACGACGCACGAGCGAAACACGACGACGCACGAGCGAAACACGACGACGCACGAGCGAAACACGACGACGCACGAGCGAAACACGACGACTAACGAGCAAAACACGACGACGCACGAGCGAAACACGACGACGCACGAACGAAACACGATGACGCACGAGCGAAACACGACGACGCACGAGCGAAACACGACGACGCACGAGCGAAACACGACGACGCACGAGCGAAACACGACGACGCACGAGCGAAACACGACGACTAACGAGCGAAACACGACGACGCACGAGCGAAACACGACTAACGAGCAAAACACGACGACGCACGAGCGAAACACGACGACGCACGAGCGAAACACGACGACGCACGAGTGAAACACGACGACTAACGAGCAAAACACGACGAAGCACGAGCGAAACACGACGACTAACGAGCGAAACACGACGACGCACGAGCGAAACACGACGACGCACGAGCAAAACACGACAACGCACGAGTGAAACACGACGACGCACGAGCGAAACACGACGACGCACGAGCGAAACACGACGAGGCACGAGCGAAACACGACGACGCACGAGCGAAACACGACGACGCACGAGCGAAACACGACGACGCACGAGCGAAACACGACGACGCACGAGCGAAACACGACGACGCACGAGCGAAACACGACGACTAACGAGCAAAACACGACGAAGCACGAGCGAAACACGACGACGCACAAGCGAAACACGACGACGCAGGAGCGAAACACGACGACGCACGAGCGAAACACGACGACTAACGAGCGAAACACGACGACGCACGAGCGAAACACGACGACGCACGAGCGAAACACGTATTTACCACCCAGCAAAACACGACGACGCACGAGCGAAACACGACGACGCACGAGCAAAACACACGACAAGGCACGAGTGAAACACGACGACGCACGAGCGAAACACGACGCATTTACGAGCGAAACACGACGACGCACGAGCTAAACACGACGACGCACGAGCGAAACACGACCACCGAGCGAAACACGCATTTACCACCCAGCGAAACACGCATTTACGCACGAGCGAAACACGACAACGCACGCAGTGAAACACGACGATTTACGAGCGAAACACGACGACCACCCAGCGAAACATGACGACGCACGAGCGAAACACGACGACGCACGAGCGAAACACGACGACCCAGCAAAACACGACGACGCACGAGCGAAACACGACGACGCATGAGCAAAACACGACAACGCACGAGTGAAACACGACGACGCACGAGCGAAACACGACGACGCACGAGCGAAACACGACGACGCACGAGCGAAACACGACGACGCACGAGCGAAACACGATGACTAACGAGCGAAACACGACGACCATTACTAGCGAAACACGACGACGCACGAGCGAAACACGACGACGCACGAGCGAAACACGACGACGCATGAGCGAAACACGACGACGCACGAGCGAAACACGACGACTAACGAGCGAAACACGACGCACGCAGCGAAACACGATGACGCACGAGCGAAACACGACGACACACGAGTGAAACACGATGACTAACGAGCAAAACACGACGAAGCACGAGCGAAACACGATGACGCACGAGCGAAACACGACGAGGCACGAGCGAAACACGACGACAAACGAGCAGAACACGAAGAAGCACGAGCGAAACACGATGACGCACGAGCGAAACACGACGACCACCCAGCAAAACACGACGACGCACGAGCGAAACACGACGACGAACGAGCAAAACACGACGACGCAAGAGCGAAACACGATGACGCACGCACGAGTGAAACACGGCCGACGCACGAGCGAAACACGATGACGCACGAGTGAAACACGACGACCACCCAGCAAAACACGACGCCGCACGAGCGAAACACGACGACGCACGAGCGAACACGACGACGCACGAGCGAAACACGACGACGCACGAGCGAAACACGACGACGAACGAGCGAAACACGACGACGCACGAACGAAACACGATGACGCACGAGCGAAACACGACGACGCACGAGCGAAACACGACGACGCACGAGCGAAACACGACGACGCACGAAACACGACGCACGAAACACGACGCACGAAACACGACGCACGAAACACGACGACTAACGAGCGAAACACGACGACGCACGAGCGAAACACGACGACGCAGGAGCGAAACACGACGACGCACGAGCGAAACACGACGACTAACGAGCAAAACACGACGACGCACGAGCGACAAACGACGACGCACGAGCGAAACACGACGACGCACGAGCGAAACACGACGACGCACGAGAGTGAAACACGAAGACGCACCAGCGAAACACGACGACGCACGAGCGAAACACGGCGACGCACGAGCGAAACACGACGACGCACGAGCGAAACACGACGACTAACGAGCAGAACACGGCGCTTAAACACGCCGACGCACGAGCGAAACACGACGACTAACGAGCGAAACACGACGACGCACGAGCGAAACACGACGACTAACGAGCAAAACACGACGACGCACGAGCGAAACACGACGACGCACGAGCGAAACACGACGACGCACGAGCGAAACACGACGACTAACGAGCGAAACACGACGACGCACGAGCGAAACACGATGACGCACGAGCGAAACACGACGACGCACGAGCGAAACACGACGACGCACAAGCGAAACACGACGACGCACGAGCGAAACACGACGACGCACGAGCGAAACACGACGACACACGAGCGAAACACGACGACACACGAGCACAACACGGCGACGCACGAGCTAAACACGACGACGCACGAGCGAAAACACCACTAGCGAAACACGACGACTAACGAGCAGAACACTACGACGCACGAGCGAAACACGACGACTAACGAGCGAAACACGACGACGCACGAGCGAAACACGATGACGCACGAGCGAAACACGACGACACACGAGTGAAACACGATGACTAACGAGCAAAACACGACGAAGCACGAGCGAAACACGATGACGCACGAGCGAAACACGACGACGCACGAGTGAAACACGACGACTAACGAGCAGAACACGACGAAGCACGAGCGAAACACGATGACGCACGAGCGAAACACGACGACTAACGAGCAAAACACAACGACACACGAGCGAAACACGGCGACCACCGAGCAAACACGACGACGCACGAGCGAAACACGATGACGCATGAGAGAAACACATTTACGCACGAGCGAAACACGATGACGCACGAGTGAAACACGACGACCACCCAGCAAAACACGACGGCACGAGCGAAACACGACGACGCACAAGCGAAACACGACGACGCACGAGCGAAACACGACTAACCACCGAAACACCACGACTAACCACCAAATCACGACGACGCACGAGCGAAACACGATGACGCACGAGCGAAACACGACGACGCACGAGCGAAACACGACGACGCACGAGCGAAACACGACGACGCACGAGCGAAACACGACGACGCACGAGCGAAACACGACGACGCACGAGCGAAACACGACGACGCACGTGCGAAACACGACGACGCACGAGCGAAACACGACGACGCACAAGCGAAACACGACGACGCACCAGCGAAACACGACGACGCACGAGCGAAACACGACGACACACGAGCGAAACACGACGACTAACGAGCAAAACACGACGACGCACGAGCGAAACACGACGACGCACGAGCGAAACACGACTAACGAGCGAAACACGACGACTAACGAGCAAAACACGACGACGCACGAGCGAAACACGATGACGCACGATCGAAACACGATGACGCACGAGAGAAACAAGACGACGCACGAGCGAAACACGATGACGCACGAGAGAAACAAGACGACGCACGAGCGAAACACGACGACGCACGAGCGAAACACGACGACGCACGAGCGAAACACGACGACGCACGAGCGAAACACGACGCAGCGAAAACATGACGACGCACGAGCGAAACACGACGCATTTACGAGCGAAACACACGACGACCCACGAACGAAACACGACGACGCACGAGCGAAACACGACGAGGCACGAGCGAAACACGACGACGCACTAGCGAAACACGACGACGCACGAGCGAAACACGACGACGCACGAGCGAAACACGACGACGCACGAGCGAAACACGACTAACAAGCAAAACAAGACGACTCACTAGCGAAACACAACGACGCACGAGCGACACTAACGAGCAAAACACGACGACGCACGAGCGAAACACGACGACGCACGAGCGAAACACGACGCACGAGCGAAACACGACGACGCACGAGCGAAACACGACGACTAACGAGCGAAACACGACGACGCACGAGCGAAACAAAACACAACGACACACGAGCGAAACAAAACACAACGACACACGAGCGAAACAAAACACAACGACACACGAGCGAAACAAAACACAACGACACACGAGCGAAACAAAACACGACACACGAGCGAAACAAACCACAACGACACACGAGCGAAACAAAACACAACGACACACGACGACACACGAGCGAAACAAAACACGACACACGAGCGAAACAAAACACAACGACACACGAGCGAAACAAAACACCACGACACACGAGCGAAACAAAACACAACACACTATCTAAACACAACACAACACATGAGCGAAACAAAACACAACACACGAGCGAAACAAAACACAACGACACACGAGCGAAACAAAACACAACGACACACAAGCGAAAAAAAACACAACACACCAGCGAAACAAAACACGACACATGAGTGAAACAAAACACAACACACGAGCGAAACACAACAACACACGAGCGACGACACAAGAGCGAAACAAAACACAACGACACACAACGACACACGAGCGAAACAAAACACAACGACACACGAGCGAAACAAAACACAACGACGCACGAGCGAAACAAAACACAACACACGAGCGAAACAAAACACAACGACACACGAGCGAAACAAAACACAACGACACAAGAGGGAAACAAAACACAACGACACAAGAGAGAAACAAAACACACCCACACACGAGAGAAACAAAACACAACAACACACGAGAGAAACAAAACACAACGACACACGAGCGAAACAAAACACAACAACACACGAGAGAAACAAAACACAACGACACACGAGCGAAACAAAACACAACGACACACGAGCGAAACAAAACACAACGACACACGAGCGAAACAAAACACAACGACACACGAGCGAAACAAAACACAACGACACACGAGTGAAACAAAACACAACGACACACGAGTGAAACAAAACACAACACACGAGCGAAACAAAACACAACGACACACGAGCGAAACAAAACACAACGACACATGAGTGAAACAAAACACAACGACACATGAGCGAAACAAAACACAACAACACATGAGCGAAACAAAACACAACGACACACGAGCGAAACAAAACACAACGACACATGAGTGAAACAAAACACAACGACGCACGAGCGAAACAAAACACAACACACGAGCGAAACAAAACACAACGACACACGAGCGAAACAAAACACGACGCACGAGCGAAACAAAACACAACGACTCACTAGAGAAACAAAACACTACACACGAGCGAAACAAAACACAACAACACACGAGAGAAACAAAACACAACGACACACGAGCGAAACAAAACACAACGACACACGAGCGAAACAAAACACAACGACACACGAGCGAAACAAAACACAACGACACATGAGTGAAACAAAACACAACGACGCACGAGCGAAACAAAACACAACACACGAGCGAAACAAAACACAACGACACACGAGCGAAACAAAACACAACGACACACGAGTGAAACAAAACACAACGACACACGAGCGAAACAAAACACAACGACGCACGAGCGAAACAAAACACAACACGCGAGCGAAACAAAACACAACACACGAGCGAAACAAAACACAACAACACACGAGCGAAACAAAACACAACGACACATGAGCGAAACAAAACACAACAACACACGAGCGAAACAAAACACAACGACACATGAGTGAAACAAAACACAACGACACATGAGCGAAACAAAACACAACACAACACATGAGCGAAACAAAACACAACAACACATGAGCGAAACAAAACACAACGACACACGAGCGAAACAAAACACAACGACACACGAGCGAAACAAAACACAACGACTCAAGAGCGAAACAAAACACAACGACACACGAGCGAAACAAAACACAACGACACACGAGCGAAACAAAACACAACGACACACGAGCGAAACAAAACACAACGACACACGAGCGAAACAAAACACAACGACACACTAGCGAAACAAAACACAACGACACACGAGCGAAACAAAACACAACGACACACGAGCGAAACAAAACACAACGACACACGAGCGAAACAAAACACAACGACACACGAGCGAAACAAAACACGACACACGAGCGAAACAAAACACAACGACACACGAGCGAAACAAAACACAACGACACACGAGCGAAACAAAACACAACGACACACGAGCGAAACAAAACACAACGACACACGAGCGAAACAAAACACAACGACACACGAGCGAAACAAAACACAACGACACACGAGCGAAACAAAACACAACGACACACGAGCGAAACAAAACACAACGACACACGAGCGAAACAAAACACGACACACGAGCGAAACAAAACACAACGACACACGAGCGAAACAAAACACAACGACACACGAGCGAAACAAAACACAACGACACACGAGCGAAACAAAACACAACGACACACGAGCGAAACAAAACACGACGACACACGAGCGAAACAAAACACAACGACACACGAGCGAAACAACACACGACGACACACGAGCGAAACAAAACACGACACACGAGCGAAACAAAACACAACGACACACGAGCGAAACAAAACACAACGACACACGAGCGAAACAAAACACAACGACGCACGAGCGAAACAAAACACAACGACGCACGAGCGAAACAAAACACAACACACGAGCGAAACAAAACACAACGACACACGAGCGAAACAAAACACAACGACACACGAGCGAAACAAAACACGACACACGAGCGAAACAAAACACAACGACACACGAGCGAAACAAAACACAACGACACACGAGCGAAACAAAACACAACGACACACGAGCGAAACAAAACACAACGACACACGAGCGAAACAAAACACAACGACACACGAGCGAAACAAAACACAACGACACACGAGCGAAACAAAACACAACCCACGATCGAGCCAAAACAAACACAAACACGATCGAAACAAAACAAAAAAACACACTAGCGAAACAAAACACAACACACGAGCGAAACAAAACACAACACATGAGCGAAACAAAACACAACACACGAGCGAAACAAAACACAACGACACACGAGCGAAACAAAACACGACGACACACGAGCGAAACAAAACACAACGACACACGAGCGAAACAAAACACAACACATGAGCGAAACAAAACACAACACACGAGCAAAACAAAACACAACGACACACGAGCGAAACAAAACACAACAACACACGAGCGAAACAAAACACAACAACACATGAGCGAAACAAAACACAACGACACACGAGCGAAACAAAACACAACAACACACGAGCGAAACAAAACACAACACATGAGTGAAACAAAACACAACACACGAGCGAAACAAAACACAACGACGCACGAGCGAAACAAAACACAACAACACACGAGCGAAACAAAACACAACACACGAGCGAAACAAAACACAACAACACACGAGCGAAACAAAACACAACGACACACGAGCGAAACAAAACACAACAACACATGAGCGAAACAAAACACAACAACACATGAGCGAAACAAAACACAACGACACACGAGCGAAACAAAACCAACACACGAGCGAAACAAAACACAACGACACACGAGCGAAACAAAACACAACGACACACGAGCGAAACAAAACACAACACACGAGCGAAACAAAACACAACACACGAGCGAAACAAAACACAACACATGAGCGAAACAAAACACAACACACGAGCGAAACAAAACACAACGACACACGAGCGAAACAAAACACAACGACACACGAGCGAAACAAAACACAACGACACACGAGCGAAACAAAACACGACACACGAGCGAAACAAAACACAACACACGAGCGAAACAAAACACAACGACACACGAGTGAAACAAAACACAACGACACACGAGCGAAACAAAACACAACACACGAGCGAAACAAAACACAACGACACACGAGTGAAACAAAACACAACGACACACGAGTGAAACAAAACACAACGACGCACGAGCGAAACAAAACACAACGACACACGAGCGAAACAAAACACAACGACACACGAGTTTCAGAACTATTCAAGCTCCCGTTTCACACTTCTACTGTAGTTTCTTCTTCACACACAGAGCTGTTTCTTTCATTCCTGTTTGAGTAACTCTTTGTTATTTGTCTGTCTTCATCTCCAAAGCTCCAAACGCTCTGTTCCACCTCGTGATGTCATCATGTGGTGATACAGGAAGTGCAGCACAAACGACTGACTCCATTTTGGGCGTTTTCAAGCATTTTTCTTCTTCCTATGGGTCTGACCCCAGTTTGAACCTGTGAAAGAATCATTCTCCAAAACTAAAGAAGCACAAACGAAACTTTTTGCGGCACAAACGACATAGTCTTTGTGTAGTTTGTGTTTGACGGCGGCCGACTTCACGCAGGTTTTGGATCATTTCAGACCTCGAATTTCTTTACCAACTCCTGAAGGTAAAAAGGAGCTGTTCATCTGGAAACTACCACTTCATGACATCACAAGGTGGAGCAGAGCGTTTGGAGCTTTGGAGATGTAAACAGACGAATAATAAAGAGTTCCTCAAACATGTGAATGAAACAAAACACAGCTCGGGCTCTGTGTGTGAGGAGGAACATTCGAACACGACTTAAAGCTCAGAGTTTGTGTAATTTTGGATCTTTAGCCTAATTATAATTTAGGTCAAATAAAATAAATCATATTTTTAGCGGTTTCTGATGAGCAGATGCCTGTTTGATTTTACTGTGACCCACTTTAAATCATAATTCCAAACAGATTGTCAGTTCACACGTGACGACATAAATAATGAACGCTCCGAACGACATCGGAGCTATTTTAAACCGCGCGAGTCCCGCTCTCGGCCCGCGCGCCGCTGTTTGGGAACCGCCTGAGCTGTCGTCAGTCCCGGGCTCCGCGTCTCCATCTCCCGCTCCGCTCCGGTCACCGCCGCCCGCCCTCCGGTGCTCCTCTCCGGCGCTTGTGTCGGTCTCACCCCGCGGCAGGAGCGGCTCTCGGCGGCGCACGCACGTCCAGCCTCCGCCTCGCTCCTCGTCACCGGGCCGAGCGCTGCCTTCTCCCGCCTGCCGCGTCTCCGGCTCCCGCTGCGCCGCGCACATCGCCTCGGTACCAGCGGAGAGACGGAGAGACGCGGGTTTACCGGAGGGACACGGGCTTTACCGGAGGCACGGTTTTAAGGAGCGCGGCCGGTTCGCTTTGGCGCGGATGGTTTGACGTTTGACGCGCGGTGATGTGAAAGCGGAGGGGCCGCGGTAGGGAGCGGCAGAGAGCGGCGGGGAGAGCGGCAGAGAGCGGCAGAAAGCGGCGGGGAGAGCGGGGGACAGAGGGTCGGAGGTGCAGTGTCCTCCTGTCCTCCTCTTCTCCTCCTCTTTCTCCTCTCTCCGGCCGCGCCATGAACGTGCACTCGAGCCGCGCGTCCGTGGCCATGCTGCGGATGATGGGCTGCGTTAACGGCCGCTCCGCGCGCCATCTGCTCCACAGCGACTGCGTGGTGGACGAGAAGACCGTGGTGCTCCACAAGAAGGACAACGAGGGCTTCGGCTTCGTGCTGCGAGGAGCCAAAGGTAAGAGCAGCTTCCACACACTCTGCTCCGTCTCTGCTCCGTCTCTGCTCCGTCTCTGCTCCGTGTGTTTGCTGTGATGGGCCTCGTGTTTGTTGGGTTTCCACACGTTAAAATAACTCTTCATTCTGGAGCCTCGTTAGTTTTATTGAACCAGAGACTCTTTAAAGTTGAACTCCGTCACGTTTGAAGCTAAAGTTCATTTCTAGAGGAGGTGAATTCTGTCAGGAGCCAAAAAACGACACAGATCAGTGTTTCCTCTGTGGAGATCTGACTGTGTGTGAGTCTGTGAAGGCAACAAACTAGTGTAGTGATGGGGGCAAGTTCTGAACTAGTGTAGTGATGGGGCAAGTTCTGAACTAGTGTAGTGATGGGGCAAGTTCTGAACTAGTGTAGTGATGGGGGCAAGTTCTGAACTGCCCAAAAGACTCGATCACCAACGTCATTTCTAATCCCATTTATTTACCAGTGAATTATATTTTTTGAAAACACTAAAAAAATACATTCCTGAACCATTTTCTTTCAACAACTTTCAGTTTCTCTTCTTGTCCGTCAGTTGTTGATCTTCACTTTTTGCTTCTGGAGTCGACGATCGAGTCTTTTGGGCTTTGGCCTGTGGGAAATCAGCAGAGGGAAGTGTGAGGTGCTTCTAAAGATGTTTTCTAACGTTTCCAGACACTAATGAGTGAACCAGAGCGTTTGGTTTGTTAGACTCGTTATGTTGGAACTGAAGAACTTGCCCCATCACTACACTAGTTCAGAACTTGCCCCCATCACTACACTAGTTCAGAACTTGCCCCATCACTACACTAGTTCAGAACTTGCCCCATCACTACACTAGTTCAGAACTTGCCCCATCACTACACTAGTTCAGAACTTCAGAACTTGCCCCATCACTACACTAGTTCAGAACTTGCCCCATCACTACACTAGTTCAGAACTTGCCCCATCACTACACTAGTTCAGAACTTGCCCCCATCACTACACTAGTTCAGAACTTGCCCCCATCACTACAGTAGTTCAGAACTTGCCCCATCACTACACTAGTTCAGAACTTGCCCCATCACTACACTAGTTCAGAACTTGCCCCATCACTACACTAGTTCAGAATTTGCCCCCATCACTACACTAGTTCAGAACTTGCCCCATCACTACACTAGTTCAGAACTTGCCCCATCACTACACTAGTTCAGAACTTGCCCCCATCACTACACTAGTTCAGAACTTGCCCCATCACTACACTAGTTCAGAACTTGCCCCATCACTACACTAGTTCAGAACTTGCCCCCATCACTACACTAGTTCAGAACTTGCCCCATCACTGCACTAGTTCAGAACTTGCCCCATCACTACACTAGTTCAGAACTTGCCCCCATCACTGCACTAGTTTGTTGCCTTCACAGACTCACACACAGTCAGATCTCCACAGAGGAAACACTGATCTGTGTCGTTTTTTGGCTCCTGACAGAATTCCACCTCCTCTAGAAACGAACTTTAGCTTCAGACGGGCCGGAGTTACACTTTAAATTCCTCCTCTTGTTTGTTTTAGATTTCTGTACACAAACTCCACAAATGACCCAATGACAGGTCAGAGTCTTCTGTGCTCGTTGTGGATGTGTTATTTCCTCTGATGGTGAAGCTGCTCATTCTTCTGGGCAAAAGGCTCCAGTTCCTGTAAATTCTTGGGCTCTTGTCTGAACTGCAGCTTGAATCTGGAATCACTTTATTCTGCAGAACCTTCACTTTATCCTGCAGAACCTTCACTTTATTCTGCAGAACCTTCACTTTATCCTGCAGAACCTTCACTTTATTCTGCAGAACCTTCACTTTATCCTGCAGAACCTTCACTTTATTCTGCAGAACCTTCACTTTATTCTGCAGAACCTTCACTTTATCCTGCAGAACCTTCACTTTATCCTGCAGAACCTTCACTTTATTCTGCAGAACCTTCACTTTATCCTGCAGAACCTTCACTTTATCCTGCAGAACCTTCACTTTATTCTCCAGAACCTTCACTTTATTCTGCAGAACCTTCACTTTATCCTGCAGAACCTTCACTTTATTCTCCAGAACCTTCACTTTATCCTGCAGAACCTTTACTTTATTCTCCAGAACCTTCACTTTATCCTGCAGAACCTTCACTTTATTCTCCAGAACCTTCACTTTATCCTGCAGAACCTTCACTTTATTCTGCAGAACCTTCACTTTATTCTGCAGAACCTTCACTTTATTCTCCAGAACCTTCACTTTATTCTGCAGAACCTTCACTTTATTCTCCAGAACCTTCACTTTATTCTGCAGAACCTTCACTTTATTCTCCAGAACCTTCACTTTATTCTGCAGAACCTTCACTTTATCCTGCAGAACCTTCACTGTATTCTGCAGAACCTTCACTTTATTCTCCAGAACCTTCACTTTATCCTGCAGAACCTTTACTTTATTCTCCAGAACCTTCACTTTATCCTGCAGAACCTTCACTTTATTCTCCAGAACCTTCACTTTATTCTCCAGAACCTTCACTTTATTCTGCAGAACCTTCACTTTATCCTGCAGAACCTTCACTTTATTCTACAGAACCTTCACTGTATTCTGCAGAACCTTCACTTTATTCTCCAGAACCTTCACTTTATCCTGCAGAACCTTCACTTTATCCTGCAGAACCTTCACTTTATTCTCCAGAACCTTCACTTTATCCTGCAGAACCTTCACTTTATCCTACAGAACCTTCACTTTATCCTGCAGAACCTTCACTTTATCCTGCAGAACCTTCACTTTATTCTCCAGAACCTTCACTTTATCCTGCAGAACCTTCACTTTATCCTACAGAACCTTCACTTTATCCTGCAGAACCTTCACTTTATCCTACAGAACCTTCACTTTATCCTGCAGAACCTTCACTTTATCCTACAGAACCTTCACTTTATCCTGCAGAACCTTCACTTTATCCTACAGAACCTTCACTTTATCCTGCAGAACCTTCACTTTATCCTGCAGAACCTTCACTTTATCCTACAGAACCTTCACTTTATCCTGCAGAACCTTCACTTTATTCTACAGAACCTTCACTTTATCCTGCAGAACCTTCACTTTATTCTCCAGAACCTTCACTTTATCCTGCAGAACCTTCACTTTATCCTGCAGAACCTTCACTTTATTCTGCAGAACCTTCACTTTATCCTGCAGAACCTTCACTTTATCCTGCAGAACCTTCACTTTATTCTCCAGAACCTTCACTTTATCCTGCAGAACCTTCACTTTATTCTCCAGAACCTTCACTTTATCCTGCAGAACCTTCACTTTATCCTCCAGAACCTTCACTTTATCCTGCAGAACCTTCACTTTATCCTGCAGAACCTTCACTTTATTCTCCAGAACCTTCACTTTATCCTGCAGAACCTTCACTTTATCCTACAGAACCTTCACTTTATCCTGCAGAACCTTCACTTTATCCTACAGAACCTTCACTTTATCCTGCAGAACCTTCACTTTATTCTGCAGAACCTTCACTTTATCCTACAGAACCTTCACTTTATTCTGCAGAACCTTCACTTTATTCTGCAGAACCTTCACTTTATCCTACAGAACCTTCACTTTATCCTGCAGAACCTTCACTTTATCCTACAGAACCTTCACTTTATTCTGCAGAACCTTCACTTTATCCTGCAGAACCTTCACTTTATTCTGCAGAACCTTCACTTTATCCTACAGAACCTTCACTTTATCCTGCAGAACCTTCACTTTATTCTACAGAACCTTCACTTTATCCTGCAGAACCTTCACTTTATTCTCCAGAACCTTCACTTTATCCTGCAGAACCTTCACTTTATCCTGCAGAACCTTCACTTTATTCTGCAGAACCTTCACTTTATCCTGCAGAACCTTCACTTTATCCTGCAGAACCTTCACTTTATTCTCCAGAACCTTCACTTTATCCTGCAGAACCTTCACTTTATTCTCCAGAACCTTCACTTTATCCTGCAGAACCTTCACTTTATCCTGCAGAACCTTCACTTTATTCTACAGAACCTTCACTTTATCCTGCAGAACCTTCACTTTATCCTACAGAACCTTCACTTTATCCTGCAGAACCTTCACTTTATCCTGCAGAACCTTCACTTTATTCTGCAGAACCTTCACTTTATCCTGCAGAACCTTCACTTTATCCTGCAGAACCTTCACTTTATTCTGCAGAACCTTCACTTTATCCTACAGAACCTTCACTTTATTCTGCAGAACCTTCACTTTATTCTGCAGAACCTTCACTTTATTCTCCAGAACCTTCACTTTATTCTGCAGAACCTTCACTTTATTCTGCAGAACCTTCACTTTCTTCTGCTGGAGCCACAGCTCCACTTTGTGTTTGGACCGTTCTCATGTTGAATGTCCAGGTACGTCCCGTGTGCAGCTTCTGGATCAGGAAATGGTCAGTTCTGCCTGAGGAAACTTCTGAGCAGAACTGTGTGAGAAAATAATCCCACGTTTTGGCTTCATTTGTGCTGGAGACAGTTTGACTTTTAAACATGTTTTAATTTGCCACAGTTTTTACTTTAAACCAGGCGTAGAGCTCCCCCTACAGGCTGAGAGGGAACTGCCCTAAATACTCTCCTCCTCCTCTCTTCCTCCTCCTCCTCTCCTCCTCCTCCTCCTCTCCTCCTCCTCCTCTCCCTCTCCTCCTCCTCCTCTCCTCCTCCTTTCCTCCCTCCTCCTCCTCCTCTTCTCCTCCTCCTCCCCCTCCTTTTCCTCCTCTCCTCCTACTACTCCTCCTCTCCTCTACTCCTCTCCTCCTCCTCTCCTCTACTCTCCTCTTCCCCACTCCTCTCCTCACCCTCCTCTCCTCCTCTTCCTCCCCCTCCTCTCCTCCTCTCCTCCTTTCCTCTCCTCCTCTCCTCCTCTCCTCCTCTACTCCTCTCCTCCTCCTCCCCCTCCTTTCCTCTCCTCCTCCTCTCCTCTTTCCTCCTCTCCTCTCCTCCTCCTCTCCTCTACTCTCCTCCTCTCCTCCTCTCCTCCTCTTCCTCCCCCTCCTTTCCTCTCCTCCTCTCCTCCTTTCCTCTCCTCCTCTCTCCTCTCCTCCTCTCGTCCTCTCCTCCTCTCCTCTCCTCCTCCTCTCCTCTACTCTCCTCCTCCTCTCCTCCTCCACTCCTCCTCTCCTCCTCCCCCTCCTCTCCTCCTTTCCTCTCCTCCTCTTCTCCTCTCCTCCTCCTCCTCTCCTCCTTTCCTCTCCTCCTCTCCTCCTCCTCTCCTCTCCTCCTCTCCTCCTCTCCTCCTCCTCCCCCTCCTTTCCTCCTCCTCCTCTCCTCCACCCCTCCTCCTCTCCCCCTCCTCCTCTCCTCCTCCTCCTCTCCTCCTCCTCCTCCTCTTCCTCCTCTGCTCCTCTCCTCCTCCTCTCCACCTCTCCTCCACCCCCTCCTCCTCTCCTCCTTTCCTCTCCTCCTTTCCTCCTCTCCTCCTCCGCTCCTCTCCTCCTCCTCCCCCTCCTCTCCCCCTCTCCTCCTCCCCCTCCTCCTCTCCTCCTTTCCTCTCCTCCTCCTCCCCCTCCTCTCCTCCTCCTCCTCTCCTCCACTCCTCCTCCTCTCCTCCTCTCCTCCACTCCTCCTCCTCTCCTCCTCCTCCTCTCCTCCTCTCCTCCTCTCCTCCTCTCCTCCTCTCCTCCTCTTTCTTTCTCTGAGGAGAGAGAGAAGAAGGAGGAGTGTTGCATCCTCCTCTTTTCCTCCCCACACGTTTATTTTGATCTTCCCCGTGATTTGAAGTGTGAGACGCGATAAAGAAATGTAAAAACAGAGGGAACTACATAGACCATGATCCTTTGCTCCGTTTCAGTGCAGAAAACAGAGGGAACTACATAGACCATGATCCTTTGCTCCGTTTCAGTGCAGAAAACAGAGGGAACTACATAGACCATGATCCTTTGCTCTGTTTCAGTGCAGAAAACAGAGGGAACTACATAGACCATGATCCTTTGCTCCGTTTCAGTGCAGAAAACAGAGGGAACTACATAGACCATGATCCTTTGCTCCGCTTCAGTGCAGAAAACAGAGGGAACTACATAGACCATGATCCTTTGCTCTGTTTCAGTGCAGAAAACAGAGGGAACTACATAGACCATGATCCTTTGCTCCGTTTCAGTGCAGAAAACAGAGGGAACTACATAGACCATGATCCTTTGCTCCGCTTCAGTGCAGAAAACAGAGGGAACTACATAGACCATGATCCTTTGCTCTGCTTCAGTGCAGAAAACATGAAGAAATAACTGTTCTAACACTTTTACATCTTCATTCTGTGGATTAAGTCTGAAGCATTTTTAGAGGAAAAAGAAGCAGATTCACAGTTTTATATTGTAATAAATCTGGAGATGGAACATGAACGAACGAACGAAAAAGAAAGAAAGAACTAAAGAAAGAATATAAAAGAGAAAGTAAGAATGAAAGAAAGAACTAAAGAACAAAAGAAAGTAAGAAAGAATGAAAAAGAACAAACAAAACCCAAGGAAGAATGAGCAAAAGAAAGAACTAAAGAAAGAATGTAAAAGAGAAAGAAAAACGAATGAAAAAGAAAGAAAGAACTAAAGAATGTAAAAGAAAGAAAGACTGAAAAAAGAAATAAAGAAAGTAAAAGACAAAGAAAAATGAATGAAAAGAAAGAATAAAGAAAGAACTAAAGAAAGTAAAAAAGAAAGAACTAAAGAGGAGGAGGAGGAGAAGAGGAGGAGGAGGAGAAGAGGAGGAGGAGAAGAGGAGGAAGAGGAGGAGGAGAAGAGGATAAGACGAAAGGAGGAGGATGAGATTCCACTCTTTCTCTCCTTTCCCAATATATTCTCCCTTCTTTTTTTCCTCCTCTCTCCTCCCTCTCTCTCCCTCTCTCTCCTCCCTCTCTCTCCTCCTCTCTCTCCTCCTCATCCCTCCTTCTCTCTCTCACCTCCTGCGTCTCAAACATCTGCAAAATGACGTCACAGAGGATCCCGTCTTCCTCCTCTCTGCCTCCTCGTCTCCTTCTTCCCCTCTTTCTTTCCTCCGTCTTTCTCCTCTCCTCTTTTCCTCCTCTTCCTCCTCTTCTCTCTCTCCTTCCCCCGCTCCTCCTCTCCTCTTCTCTCTCTCCGCTCACGTTTTCCAATCATCTTTTTATTCCCTGGCCAAATCAGACCTTTTCTAAAAATAGCCGCTCCCCCTCTCCTCTCCTCCTTCTCTGCATCCCCCTCTCCTCTCCTCCTTCCCTGCATCCCCCTCTCCTCTCCTCCTTCTCTGCATCCCCCTCTCCTCTCCTCCTTCCCTGCATCCCCCTCTCCTCTCCTCCTCTGCATCCCCCTCTCTCCTCCTTCTCTGCATCCCCCTCTCCTCTCCTCCTCTGCATCCCCCCTCTCCTCTCCTTCTCTGCATCCCCCTCTCCTCTCCTCCTCTGCATCCCCCCTCTCCTCTCCTCCTCTGCATCCCCCTCTCCTCTCCTCCTCTACATCCCCCTCTCCTCTCCTCCTTCTCTGCATCCCCCTCTCCTCTCCTCCTTTTCTGCATCCCCCTCTCCTCTCCTCCTCTGCATCCCCCTCTCCTCTCCTCCTCTGCATCCCCCTCTCCTCTCCTCCTTCTCTGCATTCCCCTCTCCTCCTCCCTCTCTCATTGTCTTACTTTCTCCTCCTCTCCCTTTAATATTCTCTCTCTTCTCTCTCCTCACCTTCTCCTCTATTTATTTCTCTCTCTCCTCTCCCTCCCCTTTTCACTCCCTCTCTCCTCTCTTCACCCTCTCACCCTCTTTTATTTCTTCTTCTCTCTCCTGCTTTTTTTATCTCTCTCTCCTCTCTCTCCTCTCTCTCTCTCTCCCCTCTCCTCTCTCTCTCCTCTCTCTCCTCTCTCTCCTCTCTCTCTCCTCTCTCTCCTCTCTCTCCTCCTCTCTCTCCTCTCTCTTCTCTCTCTCTCCTCTCTCTCTTCTCTATACTATCTCTCTCCTCTCTTTCTCATCTCTCTCTCCACTCTTTTCTCTCTCTCCTCCTCTCTCTCCTCCCTCTCTCTCCTCTCTCTCCTCTCTCCTCCTCTCTCTCCTCCCTCTCTCTCCTCCTCTCTCCTCCTCTCTCTCCTCCCTCTCTCTCCTCTCTCTCCTCTCTCTCCTCCCTCACTCTCCTCCCCTCTCCTCCTCTCTCTCCTCCCTCTCTCTTCTCCTCTCTCTCCTCCTCTCTCCTCCTCTCTCTCCTCCCTCTCTCTCCTCTCTCTCCTCTCTCTCCTCTCTCTCTCCTGTCTCTCCTCTTTTTTCTCTCTCTCCTCCTCTCTCCTCTCTCTCCTCTCTCTTTCCTCTCTCTCTCTCCTCTCTCTCCTCTCTCTCTCCTCTCTTTTCTCTCTCTCCTCCTTCGTTCTCTCCTGATCCTGGAGGATTGAAACAAAGTAGTTTAGGATTTCTGTTTTTCATCAGACTCCTCTCTCTCTTTTTGATGAAGAGAGGAGGAGAGAGAAAGGAGAGAGGAGAGAGAGGAAGGAGGATTAGAGGAGGAGGAGAGGAGGAGAGGAGGAGGAGGAGGAGAGGAGGAGGAGGAGAGGGGAGAGGAGAGGGGGAGGAGAGGGAGAGGAGAGGAGGAGGAGGAAGAGAGGGAGGAGAGGAGAGAGGAGGAGAGGAGGAGGAGATGGGAGAGGAGAGGAGGAGGATAGGAGGAGGAGGAGAGGAGAGAGGAGGAGAGGAGGAGGAGAGGAGAGAGGAGGAGAGGAGGAGAGGAGGAGGAGAGGGGAGAGGAGAGGAGGAGGAGAGGAGGAGGAGGAGGAGGAGAGGAGAGAGGAGGAGAGGAGGAGGAGAGGGGGAGAGTTTTCCAGAGATACTTATGTCTGTGTTGTGTTTGTGTCATAAAGTGTTGGAGGTTGTATATCAGATAATCAGGAAGTGCGCTGTTTGCATGCAAGTTGTTCACTTTACCTCCATCACACACAGATCTGTCCACCCCCCTCCTCCTCCTCTCCTCCTCTCCTCCTCCTCTCCTCCTCTAACCTCCCTCTCTTCCGTAGCGGACACGCCCATAGAGGAGTTCACTCCGACCCCTGCGTTCCCGGCGCTGCAGTACCTGGAGTCGGTGGATGAGGGCGGTGTGGCCTGGCAGGCGGGGCTCCGGACGGGCGACTTCCTCATCGAGGTCAGTGCTGAGGAGCAGGAGGAGAATGAGGAGGAGCAGGAGGAGAATGAGGAGGAGCAGGAGGAGAATGAGGAGGAGCAGGAGAATGAGGAGGAGCAGGAGGAGAATGAGGAGGAGCAGGAGGAGAATGAGGAGGAGCAGGAGGAGAATGAGGAGGAGCAGGAGGAGAATGAGGAGGAGCAGGAGGAGAATGAGGAGGAGCAGGAGGAGAATGAGGAGGAGCAGGAGGAGAATGAGGAGGAGCAGGAGAATGAGGAGGAGCAGGAGGAGAATGAGGAGGAGCAGGAGGAGAATGAGGAGGAGCAGGAGAATGAGGAGGAGCAGGAGGAGGAGCAGGAGAATGAGGAGGAGCAGGAGAATGAGGAGGAGCAGGAGGAGGAGCAGGAGAATGAGGAGGAGCAGGAGGAGGAGCAGGAGAATGAGGAGGAGCAGGAGGAGGAGCAGGAGAATGAGGAGGAGCAGGAGAATGAGGAGGAGCAGGAGGAGGAGCAGGAGAATGAGGAGGAGCAGGAGGAGGAGCAGGAGAATGAGGAGGAGCAGGAGGAGGAGCAGGAGAATGAGGAGGAGCAGGAGAATGAGGAGGAGCAGGAGGAGAATGAGGAGGAGCAGGAGAATGAGGAGGAGCAGGAGAATGAGGAGGAGCAGGAGAATGAGGAGGAGCAGGAGGAGAATAATGATGAGAATAATAATAACAGTAACGAGGCGCGTGATTGGACGGGAGTCTGAGTCCCGTTTGCATAATTAAAGTTGTCCATATGATTATGAACGACCTACTTACCCCAACTGAGGAGGAGAGGAGGAGGAGAGGAGGAGGAG
Organism: Odontamblyopus rebecca; assembly: GCA_030686955.1. Taxonomy (NCBI): domain Eukaryota; kingdom Metazoa; phylum Chordata; class Actinopteri; order Gobiiformes; family Gobiidae; genus Odontamblyopus; species Odontamblyopus rebecca. The sequence continues at coordinate 43,365,096 of CM060655.1, forward strand.
GAGAGGAGAGGAGGAGGAGAGAGGGAGGAGGAGAGGAGGAGGAGAGGAGAGGAGGAGGAGAGGAGGTGAGGACAGGAGGAGGAGAGGAGGAGAGGAGAGGAGAGGAGGAGGAGGAGAGGAGGAGAGGTTTAAACCAGATTCTCAGTGCAGTTTTCATGTGGAGCTGTCCGTGGTGCTGATTAAACAGTTTAAAGAAAACAGAATCTCCAGTTTAGCCCAGGCTGAGACGGGTGAGAGTGACAGGTACAGATGTATGACCTGGTTTATGGTTCAGATCTCCATCATTACTGGAACTATTCACAAAGGTCAGACTCTTCTGTGTCAGGAGAAATGATCTTCAGTCCTGGTTTAGTCCTGGTTTAGTCCTGGTTCAGTCCTGGTTTAGTCCTGGTTCAGTCCTGGTCCTGTCCTGGTTTAGTCCTGGTTTAGTCCTGGTCCAGTCCTGGTTCAGTCCTGGTTCAGTCCTGGTTTAGTCCTGGTTCAGTCCTGGTTCAGTCCTGGTTCAGTCCTGGTTTAGTCCTGGTTCAGTCCTGGTCCAGTCCTGGTTTAGTCCTGGTTTAGTCCTGGTTCAGTCCTGGTTCAGTCCTGGTCCTGTCCTGGTTTAGTCCTGGTTTAGTCCTGGTTCAGTCCTGGTTCAGTCCTGGTCCTGTCCTGGTTTAGTCCTGGTTTAGTCCTGGTTCAGTCCTGGTTCAGTCCTGGTCCTGTCCTGGTTCAGTCCTGGTTCAGTCCTGGTTTAGTCCTGGTTCAGTCCTGGTCCTGTCCTGGTTTAGTCCTGGTTTAGTCCTGGTTCAGTCCTGGTTTAGTCCTGGTTCAGTCCTGGTCCTGTCCTGGTTTAGTCCTGGTTTAGTCCTGGTCCAGTCCTGGTTCAGTCCTGGTTCAGTCCTGGTTTAGTCCTGGTTCAGTCCTGGTTCAGTCCTGGTTCAGTCCTGGTTTAGTCCTGGTTCAGTCCTGGTCCAGTCCTGGTTTAGTCCTGGTTTAGTCCTGGTTCAGTCCTGGTTCAGTCCTGGTCCTGTCCTGGTTTAGTCCTGGTTTAGTCCTGGTTCAGTCCTGGTTCAGTCCTGGTCCTGTCCTGGTTTAGTCCTGGTTTAGTCCTGGTTCAGTCCTGGTTCAGTCCTGGTCCTGTCCTGGTTCAGTCCTGGTTCAGTCCTGGTTTAGTCCTGGTTCAGTCCTGGTCCTGTCCTGGTTTAGTCCTGGTTTAGTCCTGGTTCAGTCCTGGTTTAGTCCTGGTTCAGTCCTGGTCCTGTCCTGGTTTAGTCCTGGTTTAGTCCTGGTCCAGTCCTGGTTCAGTCCTGGTTCAGTCCTGGTTTAGTCCTGGTTCAGTCCTGGTTCAGTCCTGGTTCAGTCCTGGTTTAGTCCTGGTTCAGTCCTGGTCCAGTCCTGGTTTAGTCCTGGTTTAGTCCTGGTTCAGTCCTGGTTCAGTCCTGGTCCTGTCCTGGTTTAGTCCTGGTTTAGTCCTGGTTCAGTCCTGGTTCAGTCCTGGTCCTGTCCTGGTTTAGTCCTGGTTTAGTCCTGGTTCAGTCCTGGTTTAGTCCTGGTTTAGTCCTGGTTTAGTCCTGGTCCTGTCCTGGTTTAGTCCTGGTTCAGTCCTGGTCCTGTCCTGGTTTAGTCCTGGTTTAGTCCTGGTTCAGTCCTGGTTCAGTCCTGGTTCAGTCCTGGTTTAGTCCTGGTTTAGTCCTGGTTCAGTTCTGGTTTAGTCCTGGTTTAGTCCTGGTTCAGTCCTGGTTTAGTCCT
>CM060655.1:43371826-43486826 GCA_030686955.1 Odontamblyopus rebecca
TGGTGGGGCGGGTTTGGGTCCAGGGGGTGTGTGTTGGTGTTGGGGCGGGTCCAGGGGGTGTGTGTTGGTGTTGGGGCGGGTGTGGGTCCAGGGGGTGTGTGTTGGTTTTGGGGCAGGTCCAGGGGGTGTGTGTTGGTGTTGGGGCAGGTCCAGGGGGTGTGTGTTGGTGTTGGGGTGGGTCCAGGGGGTGTGTGTTGGTGTTGGGGCAGGTCCAGGGGGTGTGTGTTGGTGGTGGGGTGGGTCCAGGGGGTGTGTGTTGGTGTTGGGGCGGGTCCAGGGGGTGTGTGTTGGTGATGGGGCAGGTCCAGGGGGTGTGTGTTGGTGTTGGGGCGGGTCCAGGGGTGTGTGTTGGTGTTGGGGCGGGTCCAGGGGGTGTGTGTTGGTGATGGGGCAGGTCCAGGGGGTGTGTGTTGGTGTTGGGGCAGGTCCAGGGGGTGTGTGTTGGTGGTGGGGCGGGTCCAGGGGGTGTGTGTTGGTGGTGGGGTGGGTCCAGGGGGTGTGTGTTGGTGGTGGGGTGGGTCCAGGGGGTGTGTGTTGGTGTTGGGGTGGGTCCAGGGGGTGTGTGTTGGTGTTGGGGCAGGTCCAGGGGGTGTGTGTTGGTGGTGGGGCGGATCCAGGGGGTGTGTGTTGGTGGTGGGGTGGGTCCAGGGGGTGTGTGTTGGTGGTGGGGTGGGTCCAGGGGGTGTGTGTTGGTGTTGGGGTGGGTCCAGGGGGTGTGTGTTGGTGGTGGGGTGGGTCCAGGGGGTGTGTGTTGGTGTTGGGGCGGGTCCAGGGGGTGTGTATTGGTGGTGGGGTGGGTCCAGGGGGTGTGTGTTGGTGGTGGGGTGGGTCCAGGGGGTGTGTGTTGGTGTTGGGGTGGGTCCAGGGGGTGTGTGTTGGTGTTGGGGTGGGTCCAGGGGGTGTGTGTTGGTGTTGGTGGTGGGTCCAGGGGGTGTGTGTTGGTGTTGGGGTGGGTCCAGGGGGTGTGTGTTGGTGTTGGGGTGGGTCCAGGGGGTGTGTGTTGGTGTTGGGGCGGGTCCAGGGGGTGTGTGTTGGTGGTGGGGCGGGTCCAGGGGGTGTGGGTTCTGCTCCTCCGTGTGTTTGTGGATGTGGCGGTGAAGGGGGAGAGGTGTCGCTGTCCATGGTCCTTGTCGTGGGGATTCTCCGCGTGTTTTGAAGCGGACTGTTTGGTGTTTTCCTCGGGGGCATCGGTGCAGATGTGCCGCACTTTGGTCCACCTCCTCCAAACGGGACGTCTCAGTTTGTACAAATTGTTTCCTTCCTGTTTACAACCAGATCGTGTAGTTTTTCTAACGTTACAGCCTTTTTAGGGGCTGTGACGTGTATTTCGCACACTGAACAGAACGTGTATAACATCAAAATTAAAGATTTTTCAAATTAAAAGATTGTTCAGACTCAGATGATAAATACAGTGGAAATAATTATTTATTTCGTGGGCGGCCGGTGGCTCCGTACCAGCTGATCCACGGCCCGGGGGTTGGGAACCACTGCTCTAAACGGCTTCAGGGTCAGCAGCTTTTCCATAGAGGGACAGAGGGAGGGCATCTGACACACGGGGAGGGCATCTGACACACGGGGAGGGCATCTGACACATGGGGGAGGGCATCTGACACACGGGGAGGGCATCTGACACACGGGGAGGCGCTTTGGGTCGTGTCTCTTTAAGAGTTTGTCTCCAAAGATTATGTAACAGAACATGTCCAGGATTATGTAAGAACCAAGGGAACCTGAGGTCAAGTTAAACCAGGACTAAACCAGGACTGAACCAGGACTGAACCAGGACTGAACCAGGACTAAACCAGGACTGTTCTTGTATGTTCTTGTAGGTTCTTGTAGGTTCTTGTATGTTCTTGTATATTCTTGTAGGTTCTTGTACGTTCTTGTAGGTTCTTGTAGGTTCTTGTATGTTTTTGTACGTTCTTGTATGTTCTTGTAGGTTCTTGTAGGTTCTTGTAGGTTCTTGTAGGTTCTTGTATGTTTTTGTACGTTCTTGTATGTTCTTGTATGTTCTTGTAGGTTCTTGTAGGTTCTTGTATGTTCTTGTATATTCTTGTAGGTTCTTGTAGGTTCTTGTAGGTTCTTGTACGTTTTTGTATGTTCTTGTACGTTCTTGTAGGTTCTTGTATGTTCTTTTATGTTCTTGTAGGTTCTTGTAGGTTATTGTATGATCTTGTATTTACTAGTATTTTATTGTACGTTCTTGTAGGTTCTTGTATGTTTTTGTACGTTCTTGTATGTTCTTGTATGTTCTTGTAGGTTCTTGTAGGTTCTTGTATGTTCTTGTATATTCTTGTAGGTTCTTGTAGGTTCTTGTAGGTTCTTGTACGTTTTTGTACGTTTTTGTATGTTCTTGTACGTTCTTGTAGGTTCTTGTATGTTCTTGTATGTTCTTGTAGGTTCTTGTAGGTTCTTGTATGTTCTTATATGTTCTCGTGTGTCGCAGGTGAACCAGGAGAACGTGGTGAAGGTGGGGCACAGGCAGGTGGTGAACATGATCCGTCAGGGCGGGAACAGGCTCCTCATCAAAGTGGTGACGGTCAGCAGGAACCTGGACCCCGACGACACCGCCAGGAAGAAAGGTACCGCCCCCTGGTGCCGGGAGGGAGCGACGGCGACTCCGAACCGCACGAGAAGAGTTAAATAAAAGGACCGAACCCAGAGTTAAATAAAAGGACCGAACCCAGAGTTAAATAAAAGGACCGAACCCAGAGTTAAATAAAAGGACCGAACCCAGAGTTAAATAAAAGGACCGAACCCAGAGTTAAATAAAAGGACCGAACCCAGAGTTAAATAAAAGGACCGAACCCAGAGTTAAATAAAAGGACCGAACCCAGAGTTAAATAAAAAAAAAACCAGAGTTAAACAAAAAGACCAAACTTAGAGTTAAATAAAAAGACCAAACCCAGAGTTAAATAAAAGAACCAAACCGTAGCTAACCCGTTAGCCGCTAACCCGTTAGCCGCCGCGTGCCAAACAGGAAGTGCTCCAGGAGGCTCTTGGGGCTCCTTCACATTAGGATCTTCTCGTCCCTCTGTCTGTACCTGCTGCTCTGAGCCTCGTCATTCTGGACTTAAACTGTTCGTCTGAAGCCGCCACACAGGATCCTGAACTTTTCATTTCTCTGTTTTGTTCCTAAATCAAAATCTGAACATAAATAATGGACCAATCAGACGCCTTCATTCCCCGAGGCCCCTCCCCCTAGCGTTAGCAACAGGTTTGATTGACAGCTCGTTTCGTTGCTAAGTAAGTTCCCTTCCCGCTTTCCCCCGAGTGACGATTAATTATTATACAAACAATTACAATCGCTAATGTTACTGGAATCTGAATTTAACGAGCAAAAAGTGAATTTCATTAAATTGCGACTCTATTGTTGTTCAAATGTAACAGAACAAACATCTCTCTCTCTCTCTTTCATCCCCTCTCTCTCTTTCATCCCCTCTCTCTCTCTCTCTTTCATCCCCTCTCTCTCTCTCTTTCATTCCTCTCTCTCTCTTTCATCCCTCTCTCTCTTTCATCCCTCTCTCTTTCATGCCTCTCTCTCTTTCATCCCTCTCTCTCTCTTTCATCCCTCTCTCTTTCATTCCTCTCTCTCTCTTTCGTCCCTCTCTCGCTTTCATCCCTCTCTCTCTTTCATCCCTCTCTCTTTCATCCCTCTCTCTCTCTTTCATCCTTCTCTCTTTCATCCCTCTCTCTCTTTCATCCCTCTCTCTCTCTTTCATCCCTCCCTCTCTCTCTTTCATCCCTCTCTCTTTCATCCCTCTCTCTCTCTTTCATCCTTCTCTCTTTCATCCCTCTCTCTCTTTCATCCCTCTCTCTCTCTTTCATCCCTCCCTCTCTCTCTTTCATCCCTCTCTCTCTTTCATCCCTCTCTCTTTCATCCCTCTCTCTTTCATTCCTCTCTCTCTCTTTCGTCCCTCTCTCGCTTTCATCCCTCTCTCTCTTTCATCCCTCTCTCTCTTTCATCCCTCTCTCTCTCTTTCATCCTTCTCTCTTTCATCCCTTTCTCTCTTTCATCCCTCTCTCTCTCTTTCATCCCTCCCTCTCTCTCTTTCATCCCTCTCTCCCTCTTTCAACCCTCTCTCTCTCTTTCAGCCCCTCCTCCTCCGAAAAGAGCCCCGACCACCGCTCTGTCCATGAGGTCCAAGTCCATGACGTCTGAACTGGAGGAACTCGGTGAGGAAACGTTTTCAGTCCTGGTTTAGTCCTGGTTTAGTCCTGGTTTAGTCCTGGTTTAGTCCTGGTTTAGCCCTGGTTTAGACCTGGTTTAGTCCTGGTTTAGTCATGGTTTAGACCTGGTTTAGTCCTGGTTTAGTCCTGGTTTAGACCTGGTTTAGCCCTGGTTTAGTCCTGGTTTAGACCTGGTTTATTCCTGGTTTAGTCCTGGTTTAGACCTGGTTTAGACCTGGTTTAGTCCTGGTTTAGTCCTGGTTTAGTCCTGGTTTAGACCTGGTTTAGTCCTGGTTTAGACCTGGTTTAGTCCTGGTTTAGTCCTGGTTTAGACCTGGTTTAGACCTGGTTTAGTCCTGGTTTAGACCTGGTTTAGTCCTGGTTTAGTCCTGGTTTAGTCCTGGTGTAGTCCTGGTTTAGACCTGGTTTAGTCCTGGTTTAGTCCTGGTTTAGACCTGGTTTAGTCCTGGTTTAGTCCTGGTTTAGACCTGGTTTAGTCCTGGTTTAGACCTGGTTTAGTCCTGGTTTAGTCCTGGTTTAGACCTGGTTTAGACCTGGTTTAGTCTTGGTTTAGACCTGGTTTAGACCTGGTTTAGTCCTGGTTTAGTCATGGTTTAGACCTGGTTTAGTCCTGGTTTAGTCCTGGTTTAGACCTGGTTTAGCCCTGGTTTAGACCTGGTTTAGTCCTGGTTTAGTCATGGTTTAGACCTGGTTTAGTCCTGGTTTAGTCCTGGTTTAGACCTGGTTTAGCCCTGGTTTAGTCCTGGTTTAGACCTGGTTTATTCCTGGTTTAGTCCTGGTTTAGACCTGGTTTAGACCTGGTTTAGTCCTGGTTTAGTCCTGGTTTAGTCCTGGTTTAGACCTGGTTTAGTCCTGGTTTAGACCTGGTTTAGTCCTGGTTTAGTCCTGGTTTAGACCTGGTTTAGACCTGGTTTAGTCCTGGTTTAGACCTGGTTTAGTCCTGGTTTAGTCCTGGTTTAGTCCTGGTGTAGTCCTGGTTTAGACCTGGTTTAGTCCTGGTTTAGTCCTGGTTTAGACCTGGTTTAGTCCTGGTTTAGACCTGGTTTAGACCTGGTTTAGTCTTGGTTTAGACCTGGTTTAGTCCTGGTTTAGTCCTGGTTTAGACCTGGTTTAGTCCTGGTTTAGTCCTGGTTTAGCCCTGGTTTAGCCCTGGTTTAGTCATGGTTTAGACCTGGTTTAGTCCTGGTTTAGTCCTGGTTTAGACCTGGTTTAGCCCTGGTTTAGACCTGGTTTAGTCCTGGTTTAGTCCTGGTTTAGTCCTGGTTTAGACCTTGTTTAGACCTGGTTTAGTCCTGGTTTAGACCTGGTTTAGACCTGGTTCAGTAGTGGTAGTAATAGCTTGTTACGCTTGTCTTTCTTTTATCCTAATCCTCCTCCTCTCCTCCTCCTCCTCTCCTCTCCTCCTCTCCTCCTCCTCCTCCTCTCCTCCTCCTCTCCTCCTCCTCCTCTCCTCCTCCTCTCCTCCTCCTCCTCTCCTCCTCCTCTCCTCTCCTCCTCCTCTCCTCTCCTCCTCCTACTCCTCCTCCTCTCCTCTCCTCTCCTCTCCTCCTCCTCCTCCTCTCCTCTCCTCCTCCTCCTTTTCTCTCCTTCTCTGTGCACAGTGGACAAAGGTAAGATCGCCTGTAAATCTGTCCTCTCGTTTGTCCCTCCGTGGCTTCCGTACGCACACAGCTCCTGCTTCTGCTGCATTAGCATGTAGCATTAGCACGTAGCATTAGCACGTAGCATTAGCACGTAGCATTAGCACGTAGCATTAGCACGTCGCTTGTTAGCCTTTAGCTGCTAACGTGGCGCTCCTGTCCTGACCTTCATTTTGCTTCTTTTGCTCGATGCATGAACTGCGCACTGGGTTTGCCTCCATTAGCATTAGCATTAGCATATCCATTTTGTACTTTCCGTTATATTTGTTCCTTACTGTTCAAAAAAAATAAAGCAACACTTTGATAACACATCAGATCTCAACGCGAAAACTAAATCTGTTGTTTATCTGTTGAAACGTGGACAGAGCAAAGTCTGAGGGACAACAAGACGTAAACACCGGGGGTCCGGGTCCCGCGGGGGGCGCCGGGTCCCGCGGGGGGCGCCGGGTCCCGCGGGGGGGGGCGCCGGGTCCCGCGGTTTAGTCCTGGTTCAGCCCTGGTTCAGTCCTGGTTTAGTCCTGGTTTAGTCCTGGTTTAGTCCTGGTTTAGCCCTGGTTTAGTCCTGGTTTAGTCCTGGTTTAGCCCTGGTTTAGTCCTGGTTTAGTCCTGGTTCAGCCCTGGTTCAGTCCTGGTTTAGTCCTGGTTTAGTCCTGGTTTAGCCCTGGTTTAGTCCTGGTTTAGGCCTGGTTTAGGCCTGGTTTAGTCCTGGTTTAGTCCTGGTTTTTGTTTCCTGTTTAAATCTTGTCTTTTGTCTGAAGCGACTCTGAGGAAGAAGAAAAGTGGTAAGTTCAGAATCACTGAAATCATGAAAAATCATCCTCATCCCTGAATTCATGCATCTGTGGAGCTCGTGCACGTCTGAAATCACCGCAGAATGAACAGCTCCAGTCAAATGAAGCTCACTGAGGCCAGCAGTCAGAGGGTTCCACAGTGAAGCATTAAACAGCTTACAAACAAAACACCTGTACCTGGGCCACTATTACTTTTAAAAATTTGATTGAATTAATTAATTATTGTATTTTAGGTTTAGTCCTGGTTTAAACCTGGTTTTAGATTTGATTTAGTCTTGGTTTAGATCTAGTTTTATTAATGCCAAACTGTGGAACATTCCAGTCAAACAGAAGGGGATGAAACAAAAAAGACGAGGCTGTTTCCGTTGTCCACGTTGCTCCCTGCAGGGGGCGCCGTTCAGGGCACCGGGACAGTAGAGGGCGCTGCAGAGGCATGTGCACCGGGACAGTAGAGGGCGCTGCAGAGGCATGTGCACCGGGACAGTAGAGGGCGCTGCAGAGGCATGTGCACCGGGACAGTAGAGGGCGCTGCAGAGGCATGTGCACCGGGACAGTAGAGGGCGCTGCAGAGAGCGGCCGATGTCGGAGCTGAGGGTTCGGGAGCGACATTCGGACACAGAAGAGTTTGGTCAAACTCAGGGATGGGTCGATTAATCGATAATTAACCCCCGAAGACCTGAGGGCAGTTTTAGTACATTTCTCCTTGTCTGGATTTTGTTCTTAATTTCACTTTTCAAACTGCCCCTTTTACCCCTAATGAAGTGTTCTACCTCCTTTTGTTCAGTCCAACCTGTTATTTCACAATCTGCTGCTGTAGTTGTGTCATGAGGCTGTGAGAAAAGCTACAGGACCAGAAATAGAGATGAAAAAAACAAAATCAGAAAATACAATTCACTCTTTTATACAAAACCCACAGCAAACATGTAGAAACAACTTTTTGGACATAAAAAATGCTTAATTTAGGGCCTGAGCTACAAAAATGCAAAATCTCAAGTCTGTAAGTAAATTAAAAATCTCCTTATTGCCCTAAAAACAAAAAAAGTGCAGTGGCTCCATGACTTTCCTGGTCCAGTCCTGGAAACAGCTCCTGTCAGGACCACGGCCAGAGCCACAGCACTTCTGCATTTCCAGGGTGGAAATTACATTTGGATTTGTTCATTTGGACTGAAATAAACCTTTAAATAAAAATAGAAAGAGATGCACAATTACACACACCAACATGTGTCATTTTCCATGTGTGTGAGAATTAACTCCACTTAGAGCCACTTTTTCCCTCGTTATAAACACACACAGTCAGAGGAGTCGACCATCTTGACTCACTTCACTCTTTGGCAAAGTTTGGCTCGATCAAAATGGACGGAGCGCATGAGTTTGGGGAAAACAAAGTTCCTGTTGGACACTCGTTTTGCTCCCGTCATCACACAGCGTGAGTGTGACGTAGGATAAAGCCGCAGAAATGTACGGAAACCTCTATGTCTGCACTTTCAGAGGGGAAAAGGACGTTTCTGTCTTTTACCGTTAAAGTTCTGCGGTTATAGAAACATGTTCCTCTGAGTCGTGGACGATGTCGTAGAGTCTTCAGGGTTCAGAGTTTGGTGGATCAGGTTCATGTTAATGGCCAAACTGAATGTCGGTGTCTGTGTAACGGAGCCTGAGGAGTCGAGGTCTGAGCACAAACTCTGGAGCCTCACAGTCCCACGGATTAGGAACAGTGAGAATAGTGAGGATCATTTTAATATCAAATGTTAATGATGAATCGAAAATTAATCGTTAATTTTCCTGACGATCGAGTAAGAACATTTTATCGAATGTTTGTCCCTCATCAAAATGTCCCTCGCCGCTTCCTGTAGTCCAAACCCTGGACTGTGATTGGTCGCCTGAGCTTCCTGTTTCTGAGGCTGTTTGTGTCTCTGTTTGTGTCTCTGTTTGTGTCTCTGTTTGTGTCTCTGTTTGTGTCTCTGTTTGTGTCTCTGTTTGTGTCTCTGTTTGTTTGTGTCTGTCTCTTTTTGTGTGTTTGCCTTTGTGACTCGACAGGAGACACTGAACCCGGTTACACGTTCACAGGTATTTTTCATCACACAAGCCTGTGGGGTCAGACAAAATTCGGCGGGTGGCAACAGGTTAAAGCCACAGTGTGTAACTTTTCTGGCGGAGGGTTCGTTCAGCACTTTTGGTCTCCCAGAATCAGACCTCAGCTCGCCTCGTCTCTGATTCCGCTGTGGACGTGTCACTCAAACCTGTGTCTCCTGAAGAGTCTGTGTTTGCGGAAAAGTGTCTGAAAAGGAATTCTCCCTGAGCCGATCTGACCCAAACTCCGGAAACAAAAATCTGTGTTTTGGAAAAGTTTGGACCGTTCAGCCGTAAATCTGTGTGTGTCTGAAGTGTTAGGAACGATTCGATATGTTTGTGTTTGTACCATAGTCCGTATATATGAGTGGGCTAAGCTAACCCGTTAGCCGCTAACCCGTTAGCCGCCGCGTGCCAAACAGGAAGTGCTCCAGGAGGCTCTTGGGGCTCCTTCACATTAGGATCTTCTCGTCCCTCTGTCTGGACCTGCTGCTCTGAGCCTCGTCATTCTGGACTTAAACTGTTCGTCTGAAGCCGCCACACAGGATCCTGAACTTTTCATTTCTCTGTTTTGTTCCTAAATCAAGATCTGAACAGAAATAACGGACCAATCAGACGCCTTCATTCCCCGAGGCCCCTCCCCCTAGCGTTAGCAGCAGGTTTGATTGACAGCTCGTTTCGTTGCTAAGTAAGTTCCCTTCCCGCTTTCCCCCGAGTGACGATTTCTGAAATAAAATGACAAAACATCTGAGTCACAATATCTAATGTGACTAGAATCTGAACGAGCAGAATTTAACGAGCAGAAAGTAAAGTGAATTTGGTTAAATTGTGACTCTATTGTTGTTCGTACGGAACAGAACAAACAACATAAATCAGTGACTTAAACTATTTAAAGCTCAAAGTTTCTTCTTCTTGTGCAGAATCAGGTAAATCCAGTGTCCTGCAGGTGCAGAGTATCACATCCATAGTCCGTATATATGATGCATCAGCTCTGCCAGGAGGAGGCGCCACATTTAACCTCCTCACTCATGATTGGCTCTTGTGTTGCTATGATACTCGCGGGAGGATTTCCAAATATGGAGCCTGTAACCGTGGCAACAGGAGCCTCATGTGAGCGATGCTGTGGAGACGTCACACTCAGACTCTCAGATATACGGGATTTGGTTTGTTCTTTCGCCGGTATTGGTCGAGTTGTTGTAACCGATATTTGGAACCTGAGTTTGCCCGCGAGGCTCATGGAGATTTCTCTTTTTGCTTTTGTTCTGTTCGTTTATGTTGTTTTTGGTGATTCTCTCCCCCTCTCCTCTCGTCTCACCCCCATCCCTCCTTCCTCCTCCTCCTTCCTCCTCATCCTCTCCTCCTCTTCCTCCTCTCTCTGGCTTCTCTCCGTTTGAGGGTAGATCTGCAGAAGAGGAGGATAATTTTCCAAGTCACTCTAAGTAATTGACTCCAGCTAGCACACGTTAGCATGTAGCCTCTTTAACAGTGTGGCTATAGGGCTCATTAGCACGTTAGCATGTAGCCTCTTTAACAGTGTGGCTATAGCGCTCATTAGCACGTTAGCATGTGGCCTCTTTAACAGTGTGGCTATAGCGCTCATTAGCACGTTAGCATGTGGCCTCTTTAACAGTGTGGCTATAGCGCTCATTAGTACGTTAGCATGTAGACTCTTTAACACTGTGGCTATCGCACTCATTAGCACATTAGCATGTAGCCTCTTTAACAGTGTGGCTATAGCGCTCATTAGCACATTAGCACATAGCCTCTTTTACAGTGTGGCTATAGCGCTCATTAGCATGTTAGCATGTAGCCTCTTTTACAGTGTGGCTATAGCGCTCATTAGCACATTAGCATGTAGCCTCTTTAACAGTGTGACTATAGCGCTCATTAACACGTTAGCATGTAGCCTCTTTAACAGTGTGGCTATAGCGCTCATTAGCACGTTAGCATGTAGCCTCTTTAACTGTGGCTATAGCGCTCATTAGCACGTTAGCATGTAGCCTCTTTAACAGTGTGGCTATAGCGCTCATTAGCACATTAGCATGTAGCTTGAGGGCTCTGAACCACAGACTGTATATATGAATGGACAAAGCAAACAGGAAGTGCTCCAGGCGGCTCTTTTGGCTCCGGCACTCTCACATTTGGATCTTCTCGCTCGTCTCTCTGTTCCTGCTGCTGTGGCCTCGTCATTTTGCTCTTAAATGTTCGTCTGAACCCGACACAGGATCCCGAACGTTTCATTTCTCTGTTTTGTTCCTAAATCAAAATCTGAACATAAATAACGGACCAATCAGACGCCTTCATTCCCCCAGGTCCCTCCCACTGGCGTTAGCAGCAAGTTTGATTGACAGCTGGTGCGTTTCGTTGCTAAGTAACCCCCCGCTCTCCGGTGAGAGGGGCGGGACATTTAACCACCTCAGCCGTGATTGGCTCTTGTGGTTGCTATGATACGAACTTCCAAATATGGACCTGGCTCCGGATTGGCTCCTGTAACCGTGGCAACAGGAGCTTCATTTGAGCTGCACGGCAAAAAAACTACATTTAGACCAGTTCAGATGACGTGGATTAAGAAAGTTTTACCAGGATCTGAGTAAATTTCACTTGATCTGCCAGTGGAATAATATGAAACTGCATGTGCTACACTTAAAATAAGAAAAAAAACACTTATATTAGATAAATATCCTGCCATAAATATTTTGTCCTTGTAAAAACAGTCTTGAATGTGAAATTAAGTTTTGCAGCTGTAAAAAAAACAATGTGTGTTTGTGCTGATACATTTCGTACCCGTAGAAATAATTTGTATGTGTCGAGCAGTTTTGCGTCTGTGTTATTATTTTGTGTGTGCGCAAAAAAAAAAATTTGTATCTGCACTATTAATTTGTGACGTCTGGTGTTCAGATACAAAACTGCACCTACAAAAACAGCCGATCAGCAGCACTGACGTCATCATGAGGATTACGCCAAAAATATTTCTCCACAACCATCAAAATATTTATGGCAGGATATTTATCCCACACACTTATTCCACTGCAGCTCATTTGACTTGTCAAGTTGAATCACCTCAAATAAAGTCAAATGTTCTTAATTTAAGTCTTTTTGCCCTCATGCTGTTTGTTCCCAGTGTGGTCGTTGTGGTCGTTGTGGTCGTTGTGGGGACGTCACTTTCACTTTGTCCATTTCTTTAAACAGTCTGTGGTCTGAACACATTCATTTTCTGCATCGACATCAAATATCAGAGCCACAATCTGACGCTTAAAACGTGCACGTCACCTCATTTTTAAAAATAAAACTTTTTTTCTCTAAATATTCTTTGAAAATATTACAAAAATACAACATTTTGAGGAAAAAACCCGACCGTATTTTTCATTTGCTTCAGGCCGCGCCCCAAACCGCCCCAACAACACTGTGGAAATGAGTTCAAGAAACACAAAGCACAATTATGCTCTTATTTGAGTAGTTTTTACTTTAAAGCTGCACTGTGTAACTTTTCTCAAACTTGTTTCCATGGAGATATGATTGCTTTGCCCGAAAGGTGTCACACTGTGGCATTAAACCCTTCTGTGTTCCAATTTTCTGCTCAAAAGTGCTGATAAAAACCTGCATTCCTACAGCGAGTGAGCTCTCCTCTCCACAGATCTGACCTGCAGCTTGGTCTGAAGGCATGTGGGGCTTGTCTCCATGGAAATAAACAAGTTTAATGCCAAACTAAGGGACATTTCTTCTTCTAACGTCGTTTCCTCCTCACAAACACACCCGGAGTTCTGTTTTGTTTCATTCACACACGTTTAACACACAAACCCTGCAGATTTAAAGAAAAATACAAAACACTCTGTTCCACCTTGTGATGTCATCATGTGGTAATACAGGAAGTGCTCCACTGCGTTTCTAAACTCCACACACCTTCACTAGAATCATTCAGATCATCTCAGCCCTGGAATTTCTTCACCGACCTCGACTGAACTAAAGGTAAAATCGGAGCTGTTCACCTGGAAACCACCACTTCATGACATCACGAGGTGGAACAGAGCATCTGGAGCAGCCCCCGAGATCATTTCTGTCGGCCCGCAAGGCGATTTCTAATTTCTCTTCATAGTGACCCGCCTGTTAAATGCATTAAACAATATTTCAAATCACAAAAATAAAAATACAACACAAAGTTCTCAGCACGAACAGAAATTTGAGGGATTTTTGTTTAAGCAGATGCAAAAAAAAGTCAGATTTTATTCATAATTTCCTGTTTGCAGACTCCTGTAACCCAGTTTGGTCTTGTATAAGTTTTTGTTTTACTTTCTCTTAAGTCATTGTGTTAAAAAATGAAAATATGGCAGTGATTTCTCCAGTTTTTTTGTAGAACTTTGGCCCCTGCTCCAGTTGAATTTGAGCTTTGCAGATGTAACAGACGAATAATAAAGAGTTCCTCAAACATGTGGAAATGAAACAAACACGACTCCGGCTCTGAGAAGGAAATTGTTCGATAAGATTTTGAATTTTAAATCCCGCTGAATTTCTCACTTTGTATTTTCTTACTCTGAAAAAAATATGTTTGAATTATTTTTATTTTGAATTTGAGAAGCTGAAATGTAAATATACTTTTTCAACGTGTTTTAAATTCAAATTTAAAATTCCACCTTTTAAATATTCAGCACAGATATTTTCAGTCCCTCAGATTCAACAGTTAAAATTCACTGTGCGAATTCTGACCAATCAGATCACAGCTTCACTGCTCCATTTCCTGTTTGTTACTGAGTCAGATCAGATCACTCTGGATCTTTGCTGTAAATTTTACACTCTGAATTTTACACTCAAAATTTTACACTGTGAATTTTACATTCTGAATTTTACACTCTGAATTTTACGTTCAAAATTTTACACTGCGAATTTTACACTGAATTTTACAGTGTGAATTTTACAGTGTGAATTTTACACTGCCAATGTTACACTCTGAATTTTACACTCAAATTTTACACTGTGAATTTTACATTCTGAATTTTACAGTGTGAATTTTACACTGAATTTTACAGTATGAATTTTACAGTATGAATTTTACACCTCAAACTTTACACCCGGCTTGGAAATGTGTGAGCTGAATATTTTAAAGGTGATTTTGTTTTTATATTGAATTTTAAACACTTGGAAAATGTCCACTGCAGATAAAATTCTGAATAAAAACAATTCAGACATGTTTTTTTCAAAGTGAGAAATTCAACGACGTTTAAACTTCAGAATCTGGTGGAACAAA
The DNA here is from genome assembly GCA_030686955.1 of Odontamblyopus rebecca. Taxonomy (NCBI): domain Eukaryota; kingdom Metazoa; phylum Chordata; class Actinopteri; order Gobiiformes; family Gobiidae; genus Odontamblyopus; species Odontamblyopus rebecca. The sequence goes on from CM060655.1 coordinate 43,385,752, forward strand.
TGATCTGAGAAAAGCGTTAGAACATCAACATACAACATAGATCAGAAAAGGTCGTTCATACGGGACGTTTTATGATTTGGTAAATAAAAACTAAAGTCAAAATCACAGCTCCTCATCTCTGTGAATTGTGAATTGTGATTTTAACTCCCGCTCGTGTTGTTTGGCGTCGCTCTCGTGTGGTTCTAAACCTGCTCGTGTTGTTTTGTGTCGCTCTCGTGTGGTTCTAAACCTGCTCGTGTTGTTTTGTGTCGCTCTCGTGTGGTTCTAAACCTGCTCGTGTTGTTTTGTGTCGCTCTCGTGTGGTTCTAAACCTGCTCGTGTTGTTTTGTGTCGCTCTCGTGTGGTTCTAAACCTGCTCGTGTTGTTTTGTGTCGCTCTCGTGTGGTTCTAAACCTGCTCGTGTTGTTTTGTGTCGCTCTCGTGTGGTTCTAAACCTGCTCGTGTTGTTTTGTGTCGCTCTCGTGTGGTTCTAAACCTGCTCGTGTTGTTTTGTGTCGCTCTCGTGTGGTTCTAAACCTGCTCGTGTTGTTTGGCGTCGCTCTCGTGTGGTTCTAAACCTGCTCGTGTTGTTTGGCGTCGCTCTCGTGTGGTTCTAAACCTGCTCGTGTTGTTTGGCGTCGCTCTCGTGTGGTTCTAAACCTGCTTGTGTTGTTTGGCGTCGCTCTCGTGTGGTTCTAAACCTGCTCGTGTTGTTTGGCGTCGCTCTCGTGTGGTTCTAAACCTGCTCGTGTTGTTTTGTGTCGCTCTCGTGTGGTTCTAAACCTGCTCGTGTTGTTTGGCGTCGCTCTCGTGTGGTTCTAAACCTGCTCGTGTTGTTTTGTGTCGCTCTCGTGTGGTTCTAAACCTGCTCGTGTTGTTTTGCGTCGCTCTCGTGTGGTTCTAAACCTGCTCGTGTTGTTTGGCGTCGCTCTAGTGTGGTTCTAAACCTGCTCGTGTTGTTTGGCGTCGCTCTCGTGTGGTTCTAAACCTGCTCGTGTTGTTTGGCGTCGCTCTCGTGTGGTTCTAAACCTGCTCGTGTTGTTTTGTGTCGCTCTCGTGTGGTTCTAAACCTGCTCGTGTTGTTTGGCGTCGCTCTCGTGTGGTTCTAAACCTGCTCGTGTTGTTTTGTGTCGCTCTCGTGTGGTTCTAAACCTGCTCGTGTTGTTTTGTGTCGCTCTCGTGTGGTTCTAAACCTGCTCGTGTTGTTTTGCGTCGCTCTCGTGTGGTTCTAAACCTGCTCGTGTTGTTTTGTGTCGCTCTCGTGTGGTTCTAAACCTGCTCGTGTTGTTTTGTGTCGCTCTCGTGTGGTTCTAAACCTGCTCGTGTTGTTTTGTGTCGCTCTCGTGTGGTTCTAAACCTGCTCGTGTTGTTTTGTGTCGCTCTCGTGTGGTTCTAAACCTGCTCGTGTTGTTTTGTGTCGCTCTCGTGTGGTTCTAAACCTGCTCGTGTTGTTTTGTGTCGCTCTCGTGTGGTTCTAAACCTGCTCGTGTTGTTTGGCGTCGCTCGTGTGTGGTTCTAAACCTGCTCGTGTTGTTTGGCGTCGCTCTCGTGTGGTTCTAAACCTGCTCGTGTTGTTTTGTGTCGCTCTCGTGTGGTTCTAAACCTGCTCGTGTTGTTTTGTGTCGCTCTCGTGTGGTTCTAAACCTGCTCGTGTTGTTTTGTGTCGCTCTCGTGTGGTTCTAAACCTGCTCGTGTTGTTTGGCGTCGCTCTGGTGTGGTTCTAAACCTGCTCGTGTTGTTTGGCGTCGCTCTCGTGTGGTTCTAAACCTGCTCGTGTTGTTTTGTGTCGCTCTCGTGTGGTTCTAAACCTGCTCGTGTTGTTTTGTGTCGCTCTCGTGTGGTTCTAAACCTGCTCGTGTTGTTTTGTGTCGCTCTCGTGTGGTTCCAAACCTGCTCGTGTTGTTTTGTGTCGCTCTCGTGTGGTTCTAAACCTGCTCGTGTTGTTTTGTGTCGCTCTCGTGTGGTTCTAAACCTGCTCGTGTTGTTTGGCGTCGCTCTCGTGTGGTTCTAAACCTGCTCGTGTTGTTTTGTGTCGCTCTCGTGTGGTTCTAAACCTGCTCGTGTTGTTTGGCGTCGCTCTCGTGTGGTTCTAAACCTGCTCGTGTTGTTTTGTGTCGCTCTCGTGTGGTTCTAAACCTGCTCGTGTTGTTTGGCGTCGCTCTGGTGTGGTTCTAAACCTGCTCGTGTTGTTTGGCGTCGCTCTCGTGTGGTTCTAAACCTGCTCGTGTTGTTTTGTGTCACTCTCGTGTGGTTCTAAACCTGCTCGTGTTGTTTTGTGTCGCTCTCGTGTGGTTCTAAACCTGCTCGTGTTGCTCTCGTGTGGTTCTAAACCTGCTCGTGTTGTTTTGTGTCGCTCTCGTGTGGTTCTAAACCTGCTCGTGTTGTTTGGCGTCGCTCTGGTGTGGTTCTAAACCTGCTCGTGTTGTTTTGTGTCGCTCTCGTGTGGTTCTAAACCTGCTCGTGTTGTTTGGCGTCGCTCTCGTGTGGTTCTAAACCTGCTCGTGTTGTTTTGTGTCGCTCTCGTGTGGTTCTAAACCTGCTCGTGTTGTTTGGCGTCGCTCTCGTGTGGTTCTAAACCTGCTCGTGTTGTTTTGTGTCGCTCTCGTGTGGTTCTAAACCTGCTCGTGTTGTTTTGTGTCGCTCTCGTGTGGTTCTAAACCTGCTCGTGTTGTTTTGTGTCGCTCTCGTGTGGTTCTAAACCTGCTCGTGTTGTTTGGCGTCGCTCTCGTGTGGTTCTAAACCTGCTCGTGTTGTTTGGCGTCGCTCTCGTGTGGTTCTAAACCTGCTCGTGTTGTTTGGCGTCGCTCTCGTGTGGTTCTAAACCTGCTCGTGTTGTTTTGTGTCGCTCTCGTGTGGTTCTAAACCTGCTCGTGTTGTTTTGTGTCGCTCTCGTGTGGTTCTAAACCTGCTCGTGTTGTTTTGAGTCGCTCTCGTGTGGTTCTAAACCTGCTCGTGTTGTTTTGTGTCGCTCTCGTGTGGTTCTAAACCTGCTCGTGTTGTTTTGTGTCGCTCTCGTGTGGTTCTAAACCTGCTCGTGTTGTTTGGCGTCGCTCTCGTGTGGTTCTAAACCTGCTCGTGTTGTTTTGCGTCGCTCTCGTGTGGTTCTAAACCTGCTCGTGTTGTTTTGCGTCGCTCTCGTGTGGTTCTAAACCTGCTCGTGTTGTTTGGCGTCGCTCTCGTGTGGTTCTAAACCTGCTCGTGTTGTTTTGTGTCGCTCTCGTGTGGTTCTAAACCTGCTCGTGTTGTTTTGTGTCGCTCTCGTGTGGTTCTAAACCTGCTCGTGTTGTTTGGCGTCGCTCTCGTGTGGTTCTAAACCTGCTCGTGTTGTTTTGTGTCGCTCTCGTGTGGTTCTAAACCTGCTCGTGTTGTTTTGTGTCGCTCTCGTGTGGTTCTAAACCTGCTCGTGTTGTTTTGTGTCGCTCTCGTGTGGTTCTAAACCTGCTCGTGTTGTTTTGTGTCGCTCTCGTGTGGTTCTAAACCTGCTCGTGTTGTTTTGTGTCGCTCTCGTGTGGTTCTAAACCTGCTCGTGTTGTTTTGTGTCGCTCTCGTGTGGTTCTAAACCTGCTCGTGTTGTTTTGTGTCGCTCTCGTGTGGTTCTAAACCTGCTCGTGTTGTTTTGTGTCGCTCTCGTGTGGTTCTAAACCTGCTCGTGTTGTTTTGTGTCGCTCTCGTGTGGTTCTAAACCTGCTCGTGTTGTTTTGGCGTCGCTCTCGTGTGGTTCTAAACCTGCTCGTGTTGTTTTGTGTCGCTCTCGTGTGGTTCTAAACCTGCTCGTGTTGTTTGGCGTCGCTCTCGTGTGGTTCTAAACCTGCTCGTGTTGTTTTGTGTCGCTCTCGTGTGGTTCTAAACCTGCTCGTGTTGTTTTGTGTCACTCTCGTGTGGTTCTAAACCTGCTCGTGTTGTTTTGCGTCGCTCTCGTGTGGTTCTAAACCTGCTCGTGTTGTTTTGTGTCGCTCTCGTGTGGTTCTAAACCTGCTCGTGTTGTTTTGTGTCACTCTCGTGTGGTTCTAAACCTGCTCGTGTTGTTTTGTGTCGCTCTCGTGTGGTTCTAAACCTGCTCGTGTTGTTTGGCGTCGCTCTCGTGTGGTTCTAAACCTGCTCGTGTTGTTTTGCGTCGCTCTCGTGTGGTTCTAAACCTGCTCGTGTTGTTTTGTGTCGCTCTCGTGTGGTTCTAAACCTGCTCGTGTTGTTTTGTGTCACTCTCGTGTGGTTCTAAACCTGCTCGTGTTGTTTGGCGTCGCTCTCGTGTGGTTCTAAACCTGCTCGTGTTGTTTGGCGTCGCTCTCGTGTGGTTCTAAACCTGCTCGTGTTGTTTTGTGTCGCTCTCGTGTGGTTCTAAACCTGCTCGTGTTGTTTGGCGTCGCTCTCGTGTGGTTCTAAACCTGCTCGTGTTGTTTGGCGTCGCTCTCGTGTGGTTCTAAACCTGCTCGTGTTGTTTGGCGTCGCTCTCGTGTGGTTCTAAACCTGCTCGTGTTGTTTTGCGTCGCTCTCGTGTGGTTCTAAACCTGCTCGTGTTGTTTTGTGTCGCTCTCGTGTGGTTCTAAACCTGCTCGTGTTGTTTTGTGTCGCTCTCGTGTGGTTCTAAACCCGCTCGTGTTGTTTTGTGTCGCTCTCGTGTGGTTCTAAACCTGCTCGTGTTGTTTTGTGTCGCTCTCGTGTGGTTCTAAACCTGCTCGTGTTGTTTGGCGTCGCTCTGGTGTGGTTCTAAACCTGCTCGTGTTGTTTGGCGTCGCTCTCGTGTGGTTCTAAACCTGCTCGTGTTGTTTTGTGTCACTCTCGTGTGGTTCTAAACCTGCTCGTGTTGTTTTGTGTCGCTCTCGTGTGGTTCTAAACCTGCTCGTGTTGCTCTGGTGTGGTTCTAAACCTGCTCGTGTTGTTTGGCGTCGCTCTGGTGTGGTTCTAATCCTGCTCGTGTTGTTTGGCGTCGCTCTGGTGTGGTTCTAAACCTGCTCGTGTTGTTTTGTGTCGCTCTCGTGTGGTTCTAAACCTGCTCGTGTTGTTTTGTGTCGGTGTCGTGTGGTTCTAAACCTGCTCGTGTTGCTCTCGTGAGGTTCTAAACCTGCTCGTGTTGTTTTGTGTCGCTCTCGTGTGGTTCTAAACCTGCTCGTGTTGTTTTGTGTCGCTCTCGTGTGGTTCTAAACCTGCTCGTGTTGTTTGGCGTCGCTCTCGTGTGGTTCTAAACCTGCTCGTGTTGTTTTGTGTCGCTCTCGTGTGGTTCTAAACCTGCTCGTGTTGTTTGGCGTCGCTCTCGTGTGGTTCTAAACCTGCTCGTGTTGTTTGGCGTCGCTCTCGTGTGGTTCTAAACCTGCTCGTGTTGTTTTGTGTCGCTCTCGTGTGGTTCTAAACCTGCTCGTGTTGTTTGGCGTCGCTCTCGTGTGGTTCTAAACCTGCTCGTGTTGTTTGGCGTCGCTCTCGTGTGGTTCTAAACCTGCTCGTGTTGTTTTGTGTCGCTCTCGTGTGGTTCTAAACCTGCTCGTGTTGTTTTGTGTCGCTCTCGTGTGGTTCTAAACCTGCTCGTGTTGTTTGGCGTCGCTCTCGTGTGGTTCTAAACCTGCTCGTGTTGTTTTGTGTCGCTCTCGTGTGGTTCTAAACCTGGTCGTGTGGTTTGGAGTCGATCTGGTGTGGTTCTAAACCTGCTCGTGTTGTTTTGTGTCGCTCTCGTGTGGTTCTAAACCTGCTCGTGTTGTTTGGTGTCGCTCTGGTGTGGTTTTAAACCTGCTCGTGTTGTTTGGCGTCGCTCTCGTGTGGTTCTAAACCTGCTCGTGTTGTTTTGTGTCGCTCTCGTGTGGTTCTAAACCTGCTCGTGTTGTTTTGTGTCACTCTCGTGTGGTTCTAAACCTGCTCGTGTTGTTTTGTGTCGCTCTGGTGTGGTTCTAAACCTGCTCGTGTTGTTTGGCGTCGCTCTCGTGTGGTTCTAAACCTGCTCGTGTTGTTTTGTGTCACTCTCGTGTGGTTCTAAACCTGCTCGTGTTGTTTTGTGTCGCTCTCGTGTGGTTCTAAACCTGCTCGTGTTGTTTGGCGTCGCTCTGGTGTGGTTCTAAACCTGCTCGTGTTGTTTTGTGTCGCTCTCGTGTGGTTCTAAACCTGCTCGTGTTGTTTTGTGTCGCTCTCGTGTGGTTCTAAACCTGCTCGTGTTGTTTTGTGTCGCTCTCGTGTGGTTCTAAACCTGCTCGTGTTGTTTGGCGTCGCTCTCGTGTGGTTCTAAACCTGCTCGTGTTGTTTTGTGTCGCTCTCGTGTGGTTCTAAACCTGCTCGTGTTGTTTGGCGTCGCTCTCGTGTGGTTCTAAACCTGCTCGTGTTGTTTTGTGTCGCTCTCGTGTGGTTCTAAACCTGCTCGTGTTGTTTTGTGTCGCTCTCGTGTGGTTCTAAACCTGCTCGTGTTGTTTTGCGTCGCTCTCGTGTGGTTCTAAACCTGCTCGTGTTGTTTTGTGTCGCTCTCGTGTGGTTCTAAACCTGCTCGTGTTGTTTTGCATCGCTCTCGTGTGGTTCTAAACCTGCTCGTGTTGTTTTGTGTCACTCTCGTGTGGTTCTAAACCTGCTCGTGTTGTTTTGTGTCGCTCTCGTGTGGTTCTAAACCTGCTCGTGTTGTTTGGCGTCGCTCTCGTGTGGTTCTAAACCTGCTCGTGTTGTTTTGTGTCGCTCTCGTGTGGTTCTAAACCTGCTCGTGTTGTTTGGCGTCGCTCTCGTGTGTTTCTAAACCTGCTCGTGTTGTTTTGTGTCACTCTCGTGTGGTTCTAAACCTGCTCGTGTTGTTTTGTGTCGCTCTCGTGTGGTTCTAAACCTGCTCGTGTTGTTTTGTGTCACTCTCGTGTGGTTCTAAACCTGCTCGTGTTGTTTGGCGTCGCTCTCGTGTGGTTCTAAACCTGCTCGTGTTGTTTTGTGTCACTCTCGTGTGGTTCTAAACCTGCTCGTGTTGTTTTGTGTCGCTCTGGTGTGGTTCTAAACCTGCTCGTGTTGTTTTGTGTCGCTCTCGTGTGGTTCTAAACCTGCTCGTGTTGTTTTGTGTCACTCTCGTGTGGTTCTAAACCTGCTCGTGTTGTTTTGTGTCGCTCTCGTGTGGTTCTAAACCTGCTCGTGTTGCTCTGGTGTGGTTCTAAACCTGCTCGTGTTGTTTGGCGTCGCTCTCGTGTGGTTCTAAACCTGCTCGTGTTGTTTTGTGTCGCTCTCGTGTGGTTCTAAACCTGCTCGTGTTGTTTGGCGTCGCTCTGGTGTGGTTCTAAACCTGCTCGTGTTGTTTTGTGTCGCTCTCGTGTGGTTCTAAACCTGCTCGTGTTGTTTGGCGTCGCTCTCGTGTGGTTCTAAACCTGCTCGTGTTGTTTTGTGTCGCTCTCGTGTGGTTCTAAACCTGCTCGTGTTGTTTGGCGTCGCTCTCGTGTGGTTCTAAACCTGCTCGTGTTGTTTGGCGTCGCTCTCGTGTGGTTCTAAACCTGCTCGTGTTGTTTGGCGTCGCTCTCGTGTGGTTCTAAACCTGCTCGTGTTGTTTTGTGTCGCTCTCGTGTGGTTCTAAACCTGCTCGTGTTGTTTGGCGTCGCTCTCGTGTGGTTCTAAACCTGCTCGTGTTGTTTTGTGTCGCTCTCGTGTGGTTCTAAACCTGCTCGTGTTGTTTTGCGTCGCTCTCGTGTGGTTCTAAACCTGCTCGTGTTGTTTTCTGTCGCTCTCGTGTGGTTCTAAACCTGCTCGTGTTGTTTTCTGTCGCTCTCGTGTGGTTCTAAACCTGCTCGTGTTGTTTTGTGTCGCTCTCGTGTGGTTCTAAACCTGCTCGTGTTGTTTGGCGTCGCTCTCGTGTGGTTCTAAACCTGCTCGTGTTGTTTTGTGTCACTCTCGTGTGGTTCTAAACCTGCTCGTGTTGTTTTGCGTCGCTCTCGTGTGGTTCTAAACCTGCTCGTGTTGTTTTGTGTCGCTCTGGTGTGGTTCTAAACCTGCTCGTGTTGTTTTGTGTCGCTCTCGTGTGGTTCTAAACCTGCTCGTGTTGTTTTGTGTCGCTCTCGTGTGGTTCTACACCTGCTCGTGTTGTTTTGTGTCGCTCTCGTGTGGTTCTAAACCTGCTCGTGTTGTTTGGCGTCGCTCTCGTGTGGTTCTAAACCTGCTCGTGTTGTTTTGCGTCGCTCTCGTGTGGTTCTAAACCTGCTCGTGTTGTTTTGCGTCGCTCTCGTGTGGTTCTAAACCTGCTCGTGTTGTTTGGCGTCGCTCTCGTGTGGTTCTAAACCTGCTCGTGTTGTTTTGTGTCGCTCTGGTGTGGTTCTAAACCTGCTCGTGTTGTTTGGCGTCGCTCTCGTGTGGTTCTAAACCTGCTCGTGTTGTTTGGCGTCGCTCTCGTGTGGTTCTAAACCTGCTCGTGTTGTTTGGCATCGCTCTCGTGTGGTTCTAAACCTGCTCGTGTTGTTTGGCGTCGCTCTCGTGTGGTTCTAAACCTGCTCGTGTTGTTTTGTGTCGCTCTCGTGTGGTTCTAAACCTGCTCGTGTTGTTTTGTGTCGCTCTCGTGTGGTTCTAAACCTGCTCGTGTTGTTTTGTGTCGCTCTCGTGTGGTTCTAAACCTGCTCGTGTTGTTTTGTGTCGCTCTCGTGTGGTTCTAAACCTGCTCGTGTTGTTTTGTGTCGCTCTCGTGTGGTTCTAAACCTGCTCGTGTTGTTTGGCGTCGCTCTCGTGTGGTTCTAAACCTGCTCGTGTTGTTTTGTGTCGCTCTCGTGTGGTTCTAAACCTGCTTGTGTTGTTTGGCGTCGCTCTCGTGTGGTTCTAAACCTGCTCGTGTTGTTTTGTGTCGCTCTCGTGTGGTTCTAAACCTGCTCGTGTTGTTTTGTGTCGCTCTCGTGTGGTTCTAAACCTGCTCGTGTTGTTTGGCGTCGCTCTCGTGTGGTTCTAAACCTGCTCGTGTTGTTTTGTGTCGCTCTCGTGTGGTTCTAAACCTGCTCGTGTTGTTTTGTGTCGCTCTCGTGTGGTTCTAAACCTGCTCGTGTTGTTTTGCGTCGCTCTCGTGTGGTTCTAAACCTGCTCGTGTTGTTTGGCGTCGCTCTCGTGTGGTTCTAAACCTGCTCGTGTTGTTTTGCGTCGCTCTCGTGTGGTTCTAAACCTGCTCGTGTTGTTTTGTGTCGCTCTCGTGTGGTTCTAAACCTGCTCGTGTTGTTTTGTGTCGCTCTCGTGTGGTTCTAAACCTGCTCGTGTTGTTTTGTGTCGCTCTCGTGTGGTTCTAAACCTGCTCGTGTTGTTTTGTGTCGCTCTCGTGTGGTTCTAAACCTGCTCGTGTTGTTTTGTGTCGCTCTCGTGTGGTTCTAAACCTGCTCGTGTTGTTTTGTGTCGCTCTCGTGTGGTTCTAAACCTGCTCGTGTTGTTTTGTGTCGCTCTCGTGTGGTTCTAAACCTGCTCGTGTTGTTTTGCGTCGCTCTCGTGTGGTTCTAAACCTGCTCGTGTTGTTTGGCGTCGCTCTTGTGTGGTTCTAAACCTGCTCGTGTTGTTTGGCGTCGCTCTCGTGTGGTTCTAAACCTGCTCGTGTTGTTTTGCGTCGCTCTCGTGTGGTTCTAAACCTGCTCGTGTTGTTTTGCGTCGCTCTGGTGTGGTTCTAATCCTGCTCGTGTTGTTTGGCGTCGCTCTGGTGTGGTTCTAAACCTGCTCGTGTTGTTTTGTGTCGCTCTCGTGTGGTTCTAAACCTGCTCGTGTTGTTTTGCGTCGCTCTCGTGTGGTTCTAAACCTGCTCGTGTTGTTTTGTGTCGCTCTCGTGTGGTTCTAAACCTGCTCGTGTTGTTTGGCGTCGCTCTCGTGTGGTTCTAAACCTGCTCGTGTTGTTTGGCGTCGCTCTCGTGTGGTTCTAAACCTGCTCGTGTTGTTTTGTGTCGCTCTCGTGTGGTTCTAAACCTGCTCGTGTTGTTTTGTGTCGCTCTCGTGTGGTTCTAAACCTGCTTGTGTTGTTTGGCGTCGCTCTCGTGTGGTTCTAAACCTGCTCGTGTTGTTTTGTGTCGCTCTCGTGTGGTTCTAAACCTGCTCGTGTTGTTTTGTGTCGCTCTCGTGTGGTTCTAAACCTGCTCGTGTTGTTTGGCGTCGCTCTCGTGTGGTTCTAAACCTGCTCGTGTTGTTTTGTGTCGCTCTCGTGTGGTTCTAAACCTGCTCGTGTTGTTTTGTGTCGCTCTCGTGTGGTTCTAAACCTGCTCGTGTTGTTTTGCGTCGCTCTCGTGTGGTTCTAAACCTGCTCGTGTTGTTTTGTGTCGCTCTCGTGTGGTTCTAAACCTGCTCGTGTTGTTTTGCGTCGCTCTCGTGTGGTTCTAAACCTGCTCGTGTTGTTTGGCGTCGCTCTCGTGTGGTTCTAAACCTGCTCGTGTTGTTTGGCGTCGCTCTCGTGTGGTTCTAAACCTGCTCGTGTTGTTTTGTGTCGCTCTCGTGTGGTTCTAAACCTGCTCGTGTTGTTTTGTGTCGCTCTCGTGTGGTTCTAAACCTGCTCGTGTTGTTTTGTGTCGCTCTCGTGTGGTTCTAAACCTGCTCGTGTTGTTTTGTGTCGCTCTCGTGTGGTTCTAAACCTGCTCGTGTTGTTTTGTGTCGCTCTCGTGTGGTTCTAAACCTGCTCGTGTTGTTTTGCGTCGCTCTCGTGTGGTTCTAAACCTGCTCGTGTTGTTTGGCGTCGCTCTTGTGTGGTTCTAAACCTGCTCGTGTTGTTTGGCGTCGCTCTCGTGTGGTTCTAAACCTGCTCGTGTTGTTTTGCGTCGCTCTGGTGTGGTTCTAAACCTGCTCGTGTTGTTTTGCGTCGCTCTCGTGTGGTTCTAAACCTGCTCGTGTTGTTTGGCGTCGCTCTGGTGTGGTTCTAAACCTGCTCGTGTTGTTTTGTGTCGCTCTCGTGTGGTTCTAAACCTGCTCGTGTTGTTTTGCGTCGCTCTCGTGTGGTTCTAAACCTGCTCGTGTTGTTTTGTGTCGCTCTCGTGTGGTTCTAAACCTGCTCGTGTTGTTTGGCGTCGCTCTCGTGTGGTTCTAAACCTGCTCGTGTTGTTTGGCGTCGCTCTCGTGTGGTTCTAAACCTGCTCGTGTTGTTTTGTGTCGCTCTCGTGTGGTTCTAAACCTGCTCGTGTTGTTTTGTGTCGCTCTCGTGTGGTTCTAAACCTGCTCGTGTTGTTTTGTGTCGCTCTCGTGTGGTTCTAAACCTGCTCGTGTTGTTTTGTGTCGCTCTCGTGTGGTTCTAAACCTGCTCGTGTTGTTTTGTGTCGCTCTCGTGTGGTTCTAAACCTGCTCGTGTTGTTTTGCGTCGCTCTCGTGTGGTTCTAAACCTGCTCGTGTTGTTTGGCGTCGCTCTCGTGTGGTTCTAAACCTGCTCGTGTTGTTTTGCGTCGCTCTCGTGTGGTTCTAAACCTGCTCGTGTTGTTTGGCGTCGCTCTCGTGTGGTTCTAAACCTGCTCGTGTTGTTTTTGTCAGATAAAGTGGAGGAGATGACACTCGCTCAGAAGACGTCTCCGCTCGACACCAAGATCGCCACCATCAAGCCCCGCCCCACGAGCCGCTGCCTGGTGACGGCCGCCGACATGAACGTGAGTCCCACTGCCCGGAGCCGCCCGGAGCCCCCCGGCGCCTCCCGGAGCCGCTCTGAGCCCCCCGGAGCCCCCCGGAGCCTCCCGGAGCCGCTCTGAGCCCCCCGGAGCCTCCCGGAGCCCCCGGAGCCGCTCTGAGCCCCCCGGAGCCTCCCGGAGCCCCCGGAGCCGCTCTGAGCCCCCCGGAGCCTCCCGGAGCCGCCCAGAGACGCTCTGAGCCCCCCGGAGCCCCCCGGAGCCTCCCGGAGCCGCTCTGAGCCCCCCGGAGCCTCCCGGAGCCCCCGGAGCCGCTCTGAGCCCCCCGGAGCCTCCCGGAGCCGCCCAGAGCCGCTCTGAGCCCCCCGGAGCCCCCCGGAGCCTCCCGGAGCCCCCGGAGCCGCTCTGAGCCCCCCGGAGCCTCCCGGAGCCCCCGGAGCCGCTCTGAGCCCCCCGGAGCCTCCCGGAGCCGCCCAGAGACGCTCTGAGCCCCACGGAGCCTCCCGGAGCCGCCCGGAGCCGCTCTGAGCCCCCCGGAGCCCCACGGAGCCCCACGGAGCCTCCCGGAGCCCCCCGGAGCCCCCCGGAGCCCCCGGAGCCGCTCTGAGCCGCTCATCGAATTACATGACGAGCGAGCTAAAGTTGCACTGCGGAACTTTTCTAGTGAAGGGCCTGTCAGGTGCTTGTTAGTCCTTTTATAGACCTGGTGCAGGCCAGGTTTAGATCAAGACTAGATCTGGTTTAGTTCTGTTATAGTCCTGGTTTAGACCTGGTTTAGTTCTGTTATAGTCCTGGTTTAGACCTGGTTTAGTTCTGTTATAGTCCTGGTTTAGACCTGGTTTAGTTCTGTTATAGTCCTGGTTTAGACCTGGTTTAGTTCTGTTATAGTCCTGGTTTAGACCTGTTTTAGTTCTGTTATAGTCCTGGTTTAGACCTGGTTTAGTCCGGTTATAGTCCTGGTTTAGACCTGGTTTAGTTCTGTTATAGTCCTGGTTTAGACCTGGTTTAGTTCTGTTATAGTCCTGGTTTAGACCTGGTTTAGTTCTGTTATAGTCCTGGTTTAGACCTGGTTTAGTTCTGTTATAGTCCTGGTTTAGACCTGGTTTAGTTCTGTTATAGTCCTGGTTTAGACCTGGTTTAGTCCGGTTATAGTCCTGGTTTAGACCTGGTTTAGTTCTGTTATAGTCCTGGTTTAGTTCTGTTATAGTCCTGGTTTAGACCTGGTTTAGTTCTGTTATAGTCCTGGTTTAGACCTGGTTCAGAACGGTTATAGTCCTGGTTTAGACCTGGTTCAGAACGGTTATAGTCCTGGTTTAGACCTGGTTTAGTTCTGTTATAGTCCTGGTTTAGACCTGTTTTAGTTCTGTTATAGTCCTGGTTTAGACCTGGTTTAGTTCTGTTATAGTCCTGGTTTAGACCTGGTTCAGAACGGTTATAGTCCTGGTTTAGACCTGGTTTAATTCTGTTTTAGTCCTGGTTTAGACCTGGTTTTAGTTCTGTTATAGTCCTGGTTTAGACCTGGTTTAGTCCTGTTATAGTCCTGGTTTAGTCCTGGTTTAGTCCTGTTATAGTCCTGGTTTAGACCTGGAATAGTCCTGTTATAGTCCTGGTTTAGACCTGGAATAGTCCTGTTATAGTCCTGGTTTTGACCTGGAATAGTCCTGTTATAGTCCTGGTTTAGACCTGGAATAGTCCTGTTATAGTCCTGGTTTTGACCTGGTTCAGAACGGTTATAGTCCTGGTTTAGACCTGGTTTAGTTCTGTTATAGTCCTGGTTTAGATCTGGTTTAGTTCTGTTATAGTCCTGGTTTAGACCTGGTTTAGTTCTGTTATAGTCCTGGTTTAGACCTGGTTTAGTTCTGTTATAGTCCTGGTTTAGACCAGTATTAAACCTTTCTATCTTCATGGAGACCAAACCAGACCAAGTTCCAGGTCAGATCTGTGGAGAGGCGACCGCGCTCACAAAGTGTTAGAACAGTTATTTCTTCATGTCGTCTGCACTGAAACAGAGCAAAGGATCATGGTCTATGTAGTTCCCTCTGTTTTCTGCACTGAAACGGAGCCAAGGATCATGGTCTATGTAGTTCCCTCTGTTTTCTGCACTGAAACGGAGCAAAGGATCATGGTCTATGTAGTTCCCTCTGTTTTCTGCACTGAAACGGAGCAAAGGATCATGGTCTATGTAGTTCCCTCTGTTTTCTGCACTGAAACGGAGCAAAGGATCATGGTCTATGTAGTTCCCTCTGTTTTTAGCTCTTTCTGCATCAGAACTGTTCATTTAAGCAAAGACACTCGGGGTTTCAGACCTGCCTGAAGTCGCCTCATCAAACTCAAACCTGCAAAAACTACGTCAGTCATTTCTGCTCAGCTGATGGAGACAAACTCCACAAAACTAGAGAGAAATGACCTGAGGCTGAGGAAAAGTCTGTTTCAGTCTTTTGCTTTTGGTTCATATTTTATAATAACACAGACTTTTCCAGTTTGTCTCCGTAGTTGTTGTGCAGGTTTGAGTTTGATGAGGCGACTTCAGGCAGGTGGATTTCAGATTATTGTGAGACCTTTGACGATTCGATATCACCAGATTTACGTTATTCTTGCGTCCGAACTCCCAACAGTACGAGTCTGTACGAGGCTCCGCCCACAGGCTCCCACAGTACGAGGCTCCGCCCACAGGCTTCCACAGTATGAGGCTCCGCCCACAGGCTCCCACAGTACGAGGCTCCGCCCACAGGCTCCCACAGTACGAGGCTCCGCCCACAGGCTTCCACAGTTCTGTAGAAAAACACAAACTGAGCTCCGTTCTCTCCGCAGTCGCTGTTCCACGATCGTCAGGGCGTCGCTGTGGCGCCCCCCACAGTCCCGGGGGTGTTCCTGGGGCTCCCCGAGAAGAGCACCATGAAGAAGCAGAAGTCTATCGGTGAGAACCAGGACTGAACCAGGACTGGACCAGGACTAAACCAGGACTAAACCGGGACTGAACCAGGACTAAACCGGGACTGAACCGGGACTGAACCGGGACTGAACCGGGACTGAACCAAGACTAAACCAGGACTGAACCAGGACTGAACCAGGACTAAACCAGGACTTTGACTCATTTGACCCACTTTTCTGTCCTTTGGATCATTTCTGTTTAAACTACAGTGGAAATGATTTAGTCCAGATTAGACCTGATTTAGTCCTGGTTTAATCCTGTTATAGTCCTGGTTTAGACCTTGTTTAGACTTGGTTTCGTCCTGGTTTAGTCCTGGTTTAGACCTGGTTTAGACCTGGTTTCGTCCTGGTTTCGTCCTGGTTTAGACCTGGTTTAGACCTGGTTTAGTCCTGGTTTAGACCTGGTTTTGTCCTGGTTTAGACCTGGTTTAGACCTGGTTTAGTCCTGGTTTAGTCCTGGTTTAGACCTGGTTTTGTCCTGGTTTAGACCTGGTTTTGACCTGGTTTAGTCCTGGTTTAGTCCTGGTTTAGACCTGGTTTTGTCCTGGTTTAGACCTGGTTTAGTCCTGGTTTAGTCCTGGTTTAGTCCTGGTTTAGACCTGGTTTTGTCCTGGTTTAGACCTGGTTTAGTCCTGGTTTAGTCCTGGTTTAGTCCTGGTTTAGACCTGGTTTAGTCCTGGTTTAGTCCTGGTTTAGTCCTGGTTTAGTCCTGGTTTAGTCCTGGTTTAGTCCTTTAAATGGGTCGAGTCGGTTCGTCCCTGCGGCTCTGACCCTGTTTCTTGGCTCTTGTTTTTAGAGGACGAGAAGCAGGGTTTCCTCACTCCTCCACTGCTCAAGTTCTCCCGAAGTCTGTCCATGCCCGACACTTCTGAGGACATCCCGCCTCCTCCCGCCATCTCCCCCCCGTCGCCGCCCGGCTTCAACTCCGGCCCGGGCGCCAAGAGCTACGGCGCCGCGCGACCCGGCTTCGCCCAGAACTCGCCCAACGCCGTCACCACCGTGGGCAGAGACGCGGGGACGCTCCGGCGAGGCTACTACCGGCAAAGCTCCGAGCAGTTCGAAAGCACGAGGACGAGAAGCCGGGCGCCCGTCCCCGAAAACCCGTATTCCGAAGTCGGAAATAAGACCCTTTACGTTCCGGCGAAACCCGCTCGGCGAAAGGGCATGTTGGTGAAGCAGTCCAACGTCGAGGACAGCCCGGAGAAAACCTGCCACGCCAACCCGTCAGGCGCGGTGTCCATGCCGACGACGCCGGTGGAGCGCACGTGTTCGTCCATCCCCATCCCGACCATTATCATCAAAGAGCCGTCCACGAGCAGCAGCGGGAAGAGCAGCCAGGGCAGCAGCATGGAAATCGAACCCACCACCCCGGAGCACCCGCCGCTGATGGGCACGGGGAGCGGCGGGCTGCGGCCGGACGACTCGTCCCTCAGCAACCCGTTCGCGGCGGCGATCGCGGGCGCCGTGCGGGACCGAGAGAAGAGGCTCGAGGCGAAGAAGAACTCGATCGCGTTCCAGTCGATAGACATGGGCGACGACGAGTTCAGCAGCCCCGCCCCCGCGCCGCGCCTCCGCCAATCGAAATCCATCGACGAGGGCATGTTCAGCAGCGACGAGAGGCTGAGGCGGATACTGGCGCCTCCCACGACGCCGCTCGGAAAACCCGTGGGAGGCGGGAGCGGGAATATGACGGATTTCAACACGCCGGAGCCCACGGTGGTCCGAGAACCTCTGAGCACAAGGACCGGGCAGTGTCCGAACTTCGACAGCCCAGCCAGTCTGCCCTCCTCTGCGCCCAAAAGCCATTACCGCGCCAATGGAACCTACCTCCACCCCGTCACCGGCAAGCCCCTCGACCCCAACTCGCCGTTAGCTTTAGCGCTGGCCGCGAGGGACCGAGCCATGAAGGAGCAGCAGAACCAAACTCAGGTCCAAACGCCGAAACACGAGGTCCAGTCCCTGCCCCCGATCCAACAGAGCCACAAGACGGACCTGAACCAGCCGCTGTTCATCGACACGAAGCTCCGGTCCGGCATCGAGACGAGCTTCGCCGAGATCTCGTCCACGGCGATGGGCAGAGGGAGGGGCGGCCTGAGGCGGCAGATGACGGAGCAGAAATACGAGTCCGACTCGGAGAGAGAAGAGAGGACGCACCAGATGGTGGAGGAGAGGAAGAGCGCCCCGCCAGAGGTCACGGATCAGTCCAAGTCCACAGGTACGACGAGAAAACGATTTAACCCCGAAGACCTGCGGGGCAGTTTTAGTACATTTCTCCTCACCTGGATTTTTGTCTTAATTTTGCTTTTAAAACTGCCCCTTTTACCCCTAATGAAGTGTTCTACCTCCTTTTGTTCAGTCCAACCTGTTATTTCACAATCTGCTGCTGTAGTTGTGTCATGAGGCTGTGAGAAAAGCTACAGGACCAGGAATAGAGACGGGAAAAAATAAAATAAAATCAAATTCACACTCTTTTATACAAAACCCACAGCAAACATGTAGAAACAACTTTTTGGACATAAAAATGCTTAATTTAGGGCCTCAGCTACAAAAATGCAAAATCTCAAGTCTGTAAGTAAATTAAAAATCTCCTTATTGCCCTAAAAACAAAAAAAGTGCAGTGGCTCCATGACTTTCCTGGTCCAGTCCTGGAAACAGCTCCTGTCAGGACCACGGCCAGAGCCACAGCACTTCTGCATTTCCAGGGTGGAAATTACATTTGGATTTGTTCATTTGGACTGAAATAAACCTTTAAATAAAAATAGAAAGAGATGCACAATTACACACACCAAGATGTGTCATTTTCCATGTGTGTGAGAATTAACTCCACTTAGAGCGACTTTTTCCCTCGTTATAAACACACACAGTCAGAGGAGTCGACCATCTTGACTCACTTCACTCTTTGGCAAAGTTTGGCTCCATCAAAATGGACGGAGCGCATGAGTTTGGGGAAAACAAAGTTCCTATTGGACACTCGTTTTGCTCCCGTCATCACACAGCGTGAGTGTGACGTAGGATAAAGCCGCAGAAATGTACGGAAACCTCTATGTCTGCACTTTCAGAGGGGAAAAGGACGTTTCTGTCTTTTACACTTACAAAGTTCTGCGGTTATAGAAACATGTTCCTCTGAGTCGTGGACGATGTCGTAGAGTCTTCAGGGTTAAGCTTCCACCTGTACGTTCATTTGGTCATTTCACCAGTAGATGGCAGAAGTGAACGCTCTTTCCTCGCTCCTTTGTTTCACACGTGTCACTGAAATAAACATCTGACAGACTGAGGTGTCTCTGTACAAAAAACTGAGAGAGATCTCAGTCTGGACCTGCCTGACTTTACATTATTGTATCTCTGGAGTTTACGTTGAAAGGAAATGATGGAAACTGTTATTGGACAAACGATCGATCCATAGGGGAAATTATTTGGACACAGGAGCTCACAGATCGCCATATATTAGACAAGAGAAACACGTAAATGGTAATAAATTCTAAATAAGCAGAAAAACGAGCAGGAGACAGGTGTCAAATCAGGCAGAATTATATAAATGCAAATGTACAAGCAAAACTAAACTATGGAAATTTTATTTATTTATTTAATTTAACCTTTATTTAACCAGGAAAGTCCCATTGAGATTTCTAATCTCTTTTTCAAGGGTCCTGCACACACCACTTTCACACTAGGCAGTGTGGGTAAAGTGTCCTTAGACCCTCGGGTCCCTGCGGCTGTTCCTCTTCAGCCTTAGGCCCTCGGGTCCCTGCGGCTGTTCCTCTTCAGCCTTAGGCCCTCGGGTCCCTGCGGCTGTTCCTCTTCAGCCTTAGGCCCTCGGGTCCCTGCGGCTGTTCCTCTTCAGCCTTAGGCCCTCGGGTCCCTGCGGCTGTTCCTCTTCAGCCTTAGGCCCTCAGGTCCCTGCGGCTGTTCCTCTTCAGCCTTAGGCCCTCAGGTCCCTGCGGCTGTTCCTCTTCAGCCTTAGACCCTCGGGTCCCTGCGGCTGTTCCTCTTCAGCCTTAGGCCCTCGGGTCCCTGCGGCTGTTCCTCTTCAGCCTTAGACCCTCGGGTCCCTGCGGCTGTTCCTCTTCAGCCTTAGACCCTCGGGTCCCTGCGGCTGTTCCTCTTCAGCCTTAGGCCCTCGGGTCCCTGCGGCTGTTCCTCTTCAGCCTTAGACCCTCGGGTCCCTGCGGCTGTTCCTCTTCAGCCTTAGACCCTCGGGTCCCTGCGGCTGTTCCTCTTCAGCCTTAGGCCCTCGGGTCCCTGCGGCTGTTCCTCTTCAGCCTTAGACCCTCGGGTCCCTGCGGCTGTTCCTCTTCAGCCTTAGGCCCTCGGGTCCCTGCGGCTGTTCCTCTTCAGCCTTAGGCCCTCGGGTCCCTGCGGCTGTTCATATTCAGCCTTAGACCCTCAGGTCCCTGCGGCTGGTCCTCTTCAGCCTTAGTCCCTCCGGTCCCTGCGGCTGTTCCTCTTCAGCCTTAGGCCCTCAGGTCCCTGCGGCTGTTCCTCTTCAGCCTTAGACCCTCGGGTCCCTGCGGCTGTTCCTCTTCAGCCTTAGGCCCTCGGGTCCCTGCGGCTGTTCCTCTTCAGCCTTAGGCCCTCGGGTCCCTGCGGCTGTTCCTCTTCAGCCTTAGACCCTCGGGTCCCTGCGGCTGTTCCTCTTCAGCCTTAGACCCTCGGGTCCCTGCGGCTGTTCCTCTTCAGCCTTAGGCCCTCAGGTCCCTGCGGCTGTTCCTCTTCAGCCTTAGACCCTCGGGTCCCTGCGGCTGTTCCTCTTCAGCCTTAGACCCTCGGGTCCCTGCGGCTGTTCCTCTTCAGCCTTAGGCCCTCGGGTCCCTGCGGCTGTTCCTCTTCAGCCTTAGACCCTCGGGTCCCTGCGGCTGTTCCTCTTCAGCCTTAGGCCCTCGGGTCCCTGCGGCTGTTCCTCTTCAGCCTTAGGCCCTCGGGTCCCTGCGGCTGTTCTTCTTCAGCCTTAGACCCTCGGGTCCCTGCGGCTGTTCCTCTTCAGCCTTAGGCCCTCAGGTCCCTGCGGCTGTTCCTCTTCAGCCTTAGACCCTCAGGTCCCTGCGGCTGTTCCTCTTCAGCCTTAGGCCCTCAGGTCCCTGCGGCTGTTCCTCTTCAGCCTTAGACCCTCGGGTCCCTGCGGCTGTTCCTCTTCAGCCTTAGGCCCTCGGGTCCCTGCGGCTGTTCCTCTTCAGCCTTAGGCCCTCAGGTCCCTGCGGCTGTTCCTCTTCAGCCTTAGGCCCTCGGGTCCCTGCGGCTGTTCCTCTTCAGCCTTAGGCCCTCGGGTCCCTGCGGCTGTTCTTCTTCAGCCTTAGACCCTCGGGTCCCTGCGGCTGTTCCTCTTCAGCCTTAGGCCCTCAGGTCCCTGCGGCTGTTCCTCTTCAGCCTTAGACCCTCAGGTCCCTGCGGCTGTTCCTCTTCAGCCTTAGGCCCTCAGGTCCCTGCGGCTGTTCCTCTTCAGCCTTAGTCCCTCCGGTCCCTGCGGCTGTTCCTCTTCAGCCTTAGGCCCTCGGGTCCCTGCAGCTGTTCCTCTTCAGCCTTAGGCCCTCAGGTCCCTGCGGCTGTTCCTCTTCAGCCTTAGGCCCTCGGGTCCCTGCGGCTGTTCCTCTTCAGCCTTAGACCCTCGGGTCCCTGCGGCTGTTCCTCTTCAGCCTTAGACCCTCGGGTCCCTGCGGCTGTTCCTCTTCAGCCTTAGGCCCTCGGGTCCCTGCGGCTGTTCCTCTTCAGCCTTAGACCCTCGGGTCCCTGCGGCTGTTCCTCTTCAGCCTTAGGCCCTCGGGTCCCTGCGGCTGTTCCTCTTCAGCCTTAGTCCCTCAGGTCCCTGCGGCTGTTCCTCTTCAGCCTTAGGCCCTCAGGTCCCTGCGGCTGTTCCTCTTCAGCCTTAGGCCCTCAGGTCCCTGCGGCTGTTCCTCTTCAGCCTTAGGCCCTCGGGTCCCTGCGGCTGTTCCTCTTCAGCCTTAGGCCCTCGGGTCCCTGCGGCTGTTCCTCTTCAGCCTTAGGCCCTCGGGTCCCTGCGGCTGTTCCTCTTCAGCCTTAGGCCCTCGGGTCCCTGCGGCTGTTCCTCTTCAGCCTTAGGCCCTCGGGTCCCTGCGGCTGTTCCTCTTCAGCCTTAGGCCCTCGGGTCCCTGCGGCTGTTCCTCTTCAGCCTTAGGCCCTCAGGTCCCTGCAGCTGTTCCTCTTCAGCCTTAGGCCCTCAGGTCCCTGCAGCTGTTCCAAAGTCCAGGCTCCGGTCGAAGGTGTTGGAGCCTTTTCAGTCCGGGGCTTCGGCTTTGGAACGACCTGCCTGAGGAAATAAGTCTCGCACCATCAGCATCATCTGTTACATCCCTTAGTAAACTCATTTTTATCAGTTCTTCTTCCTTTAGCTGGTTTGAAGTAGATTTTATTCTTTATTTATTATCATTAATTGAATTGTTTGCTTCCATGTCTGTTTTTGTGCCTCCTGGACACTCTTTTTAGTGCTCTTTGCTGCTTGTACAGCACTTTGTAAACCTTGTTTACAAAGTGCTTTTAAAACAAATATTTATTTTTATTAATTCACATAAATTGCAGCTTTATACAAGAGAAAAACTGACAGGACACAGTTACAGCTCTTACGATGAGACCTTTTGTGTCTTGAGTCCTGTAGTTTTGCTGAAGTTTTGTTGTAGTTTTGCTGTAGTTTTGCTGTAGTTTTGTTGTTGTTTTGCTGTAGTTTTTCTGTAGTTTTGCTGTAGTTTTGTTGTAGTTTTGTTGTAGTTTTGCTGAAGTTTTGTTGTAGTTTTGCTGTAGTTTTGCTGTAGTTTTGCTGTAGTTTTGCTGTAGTTTTGTTGTAGTTTTGCTGTAGTTTTGTTGTAGTTTTGCTGTAGTTTTGCTGTAGTTTTGCTGTAGTTTTGCTGTAGTTTTGCTGTAGTTTTGCTGTAGTTTTGTTGTAGTTTTGCTGTAGTTTTGTTGTAGTTTTGCTGTAGTTTAGTTGTAGTTTAGTTGTAGTTTTGCTGTAGTTTTGCTGTAGTTTTGCTGTAGTTTTGCTGTAGTTTTGTTGTAGTTTTGTTGTAGTTTTGCTGTAGTTTTGCTGTAGTTTTGCTGTAGTTTTGCTGTAGTTTTGCTGTAGTTTTGCTGTAGTTTTGTTGTAGTTTTGTTGTAGTTTTGCTGTAGTTTCGCTGTAGTTTCGCTGTAGTTTTGCTGTAGTTTTGCTGTAGTTTTGCTGTAGTTTTGCTGTAGTTTTGCTGTAGTTTTGCTGTAGTTTTGCTGTAGTTTTGCTGTAGTTTTGCTGTAGTTTTGCTGTAGTTTTGCTGTAGTTTTGCTGTAGTTTTGTTGTAGTTTTGCTGTAGTTTTGCTGTAGTTTCGCTGTAGTTTTGCTGTAGTTTCGCTGTAGTTTTGCTGTAGTTTTGCTGTAGTTTCGCTGTAGTTTCGCTGTAGTTTTGCTGTAGTTTTGCTGTAGTTTCGCTGTAGTTTTGCTGTAGTTTTGCTGTAGTTTCGCTGTAGTTTTGCTGTAGTTTTGCTGTAGTTTTGCTGTAGTTTCGCTGTAGTTTAGTTGTAGTTTAGCTGTAGTTTCGCTGTAGTTTAGCTGTAGTTTTGCTGTAGTTTTGCTGTAGTTTCGCTGTAGTTTTGCTGTAGTTTCGCTGTAGTTTCGCTGTAGTTTCGCTGTAGTTTCGCTGTAGTTTCGCTGTAGTTTCGCTGTAGTTTCGCTGTAGTTTTGCTGTAGTTTTGCTGTAGTTTCGCTGTAGTTTCGCTGTAGTTTCGCTGTAGTTTCGCTGTAGTTTTGCTGTAGTTTCGCTGTAGTTTTGCTGTAGTTTCGCTGTAGTTTTGCTGTAGTTTTGCTGTAGTTTTGCTGTAGTTTCGCTGTAGTTTCGCTGTAGTTTCGCTGTAGTTTTGCTGTAGTTTTGCTGTAGTTTTGCTGTAGTTTCGCTGTAGTTTCGCTGTAGTTTAGTTGTAGTTTTGCTGTAGTTTCGCTGTAGTTTTGCTGTAGTTTTGCTGTAGTTTCGCTGTAGTTTCGCTGTAGTTTCGCTGTAGTTTCGCTGTAGTTTTGGAGTCGTCTGTAGTTTACTTTCGTGTCTTGAATCATTCCTCATTTCCTTTTCCTGCCGCAGGTTTGCTGATGGTTCACACGACGGACGCGGGGAAAGTCGACGCCGACGACAGCAACAAGCCGTCGGAGCTGAAGGACCCGAACCAGCTGGAGCCCCAGAACTCGCTGGCTCCTCTGTCGCACCCGCCGTCGCGCCGCCGCAGCATCCCCCTCGGCGAGTCTCTGGAGGAGCCCGTCAAACTGCCCTTCAGGATCCCGCCCCCTCCCCTGGCGTCCGTGGACATCGACGAGGAGTTCGAGTTTTCGGAGCCGCTCCCGCCTCCCCTGGAGTTCGCCAACAGCATCGACGTCCCCGACGACCAGGCCAGCGCCTACGCCGAGATGCTACAGCAGCAGAGACGGAACGGGGGCCCGCCTCTGCCGCCGTACCACCACCACGCTCCGCCCACCGTCGCCGAACACCACAAACGCATGGCCAACAGCGTCGCCCCGCCGTACCCGCTGCACCCGCCCCCGCAGCCCGACCCGGACTCCATCATCGGCGACTCTGGGATCGAGGAGGTGGACAGCAGGAGCAGTGGGGACCCTCAGCACATGGAGAGCACCAGTAACGTGTCCAGCATCTCCACGCTGTCCTCTGAGGGGGGATTCTGCGACACTGCGCTGGAAAATTTATACGGCGCAGCAGACGGGCACGTGTTTTTAGCCGATCGGCCGCCCGTCCCGCCCAAACCCAAAGGAAAATCTGTGATTAACCGAACTTCCCTGTACCACGACGCGCTGATAGAGGAACCTCCGGAGGCGTACGGGGCGACGCAGCCGAGTTTACCCCAGAATCAGGCCTCGGCGTCGGGGACAGAGGCCCAGAGGACGTCCCAGAGGAGCTCCAAACTGTGGGGGGAGCCGGAGCTGCGCAGCCCCCCCTCCTCCATGGAGACGAAGAGCTCGGTGATGACGGAGCTGAGCACGATTCTGCACAACATGAACCGCCCCAGCAAACCCGCAGACGCGCTGGACTCACCACCAGGGGGCAGGGCGGCCTTCGGGACCAGGTAACGGCACAGACGCCGGGCAGGGAAACGCGGGAAAAAGGGGAAATCTGTGTCCGGGTTTGAGATGGAGAAGGTTTAGCTCCGTGAAGTCGCCTCAACAAACTCAAACCTACAAAAACTGTGTCAGTCGTTTGTGCTGCAGAAAGTTCAGTTTGTGATTCTGGTTCTTCAGATATTCACAGTTTTATTTTGGCCGATGACGTCGTCCAGAACCTCAGAATGTGAAACAGCCTCAAAACAGAAGAAAATGATGTCAAACGTTTGTATTTGGTTTGTGCTGTTTTGTGCTGTGACAGTTTCATTTGTGTGAGTTTATTTCTAAAATTCTTCATTATTATTTCTGTGGTAATTACAGGACGTCATTTCTGCTCAGCTGACGGAGACAAACTCCACAAAACTAGAGAAGAGAAACGACCTGAGGCTGAGGAAAAGTCTGTGTTATTATAAAATATGAATCAAAAGCAAAAGACTAAAGACTGAAACAGACTTTTCCACAGCCTCAGGTCATTTCTCTTCTCTAGTTTTGTGGAGTTTTGCTGAAGTCCTGTAATTACCACAGAAATAATAATGAAGAATTTTAGAAATAAACTCACACAAATGAAACTGTCACAGCACAAAACAGCACAAACCAAATACAAACGTTTGACATCATTTTCTTCTGTTTTGAGGCTGTTTCACATTCTGAGGTTCTGGACGACGTCATCGACCAAAATAAAACTGTGAATATCTGAAGAACCAGAATCACAAACTGAACTTTCTGCAGCACAAACGACTGACAGTTTTCGTGTAGGTTTGGGGTCCTGTTGTATTAAGTGTGCAGCTGTAGGTCTGTGGAGCGTCCGGCTCATTTCTGTGGGAATGTCTCCCACTACAAAAAAGGATTTTCTAGCATAGTTAAAATGACCTGAATTCAGCAGATTCATCTTAAAACATCAATTTTAAGATTTTTTTTACTTAATAAGATGAGATATTTTTACTTGTTTCAAGATATTCATCCTGATTTATCTTATCTCGATATTACAACTTATTCTAAGCACTTTTTATATGAACTCAGTCCAGGTTAAGCCTCTTTAACTTCCTGCTCAAACCAATAAGGGGAAAAATCTGTCCATAAATTCTTGAAACTCGTGTTTTCTGCTTAGAACAAGATTCGTATTTTGTCGTGTTTGAAGAAAACTTGATAAGTGAAAATTTCTTTTCTGCACTGGCAGAAAATTTCACTTAAAATAGGCATTTTTACCTCAAAATTGGTATTTTTTTTCTTCTTTTTGATCGGCCTTTGTGCAGTGCCTTGAGATGTCACTGCACAAACCTGTTTATCCTCATCTCCACATCATGAGATACATTTTTAACCAGAACGTTCCTGTTGCTCAGTCGTTTCACTGATGACTGCTGAACTCGGGCACGTTTGAAGCTGAAGTTCACTGCTACAGGTGGAATTCTGTCAAAAAACAGCACAGAGTCCTGGTTTAGTCCTGCTTTAGTCCTGCTTTAGACCTGCTTTAGACCTGGTTTAGTCCTGCTTTAGTCCTGCTTTAGTCCTGCTTTAGTCCTGCTTTAGTCCTGCTTTAGTCCTGCTTTAGTCCTGCTTTACTCCTGGTTTAGTCCTGCTTTAGTCCTGCTTTAGACCTGCTTTAGACCTGGTTTAGTCCTGCTTTAGTCCTGCTTTAGTCCTGCTTTACTCCTGCTTTACTCCTGCTTTACTCCTGGTTTAGTCCTGGTTTAGTCCTGGTTTAGTCCTGCTTTAGTCCTGCTTTAGTCCTGCTTTAGTCCTGCTTTAGTCCTGCTTTACTCCTGCTTTAGTCCTGCTTTAGTCCTGCTTTACTCCTGCTTTAGTCCTGGTTTAGTCCTGCTTTACTCCTGGTTTAGACCTGCTTTAGTCCTGGTTTAGTCCTACTTTAGTCCTGCTTTAGTCCTGCTTTACTCCTGCTTTAGTCCTGGTTTAGTCCTGCTTTAGTCCTGCTTTAGACCTGGTTTAGTCCTGCTTTACTCCTGGTTTAGTCCTGCTTTAGTCCTGCTTTAGTCCTGCTTTAGTCCTGCTTTAGTCCTGGTTTAGTCCTGCTTTAGTCCTGCTTTAGTCCTGCTTTAGTCCTGCTTTAGTCCTGCTTTAGTCCTGGTTTAGTCCTGCTTTAGTCCTGGTTTAGACCTGCTTTAGTCCTGCTTTAGTCCTGCTTTAGTCCTGCTTTAGTCCTGCTTTAGTCCTGCTTTAGTCCTGCTTTAGTCCTGCTTTAGTCCTGCTTTAGTCCTGGTTTAGTCCTGCTTTAGTCCTGCTTTAGTCCTGGTTTAGACCTGCTTTAGTCCTGCTTTAGTCCTGCTTTAGTCCTGCTTTAGTCCTGCTTTAGTCCTGCTTTAGTCCTGCTTTAGTCCTGCTTTAGTCCTGCTTTAGTCCTGCTTTAGTCCTGGTTTAGTCCTTCTTTAGTCCTGCTTTAGTCCTGCTTTAGTCCTGCTTTAGTCCTGCTTTAGTCCTGGTTTAGTCCTGCTTTAGTCCTGCTTTAGTCCTGCTTTAGTCCTGCTTTAGTCCTGGTTTAGTCCTGCTTTAGTCCTTCTTTAGTCCTGCTTTAGTCCTGGTTTAGTCCTGCTTTAGTCCTGGTTTAGTCCTGCTTTAGTCCTGGTTTAGTCCTGGTTTAGTCCTGGTTTAGTCCTGCTTTAGTCCTGCTTTAGTCCTGCTTTAGACCTGGTTTAGTCCTGCTTTACTCCTGCTTTACTCCTGCTTTACTCCTGGTTTAGTCCTGGTTTAGTCCTGCTTTAGTCCTGCTTTAGACCTGGTTTAGTCCTGCTTTACTCCTGGTTTAGTCCTGCTTTAGTCCTGGTTTAGTCCTGCTTTAGTCCTTCTTTAGTCCTGCTTTAGTCCTGGTTTAGTCCTGCTTTAGTCCTGCTTTAGTCCTGCTTTAGTCCTGCTTTAGTCCTGGTTTAGTCCTGCTTTAGTCCTGCTTTAGTCCTGCTTTACTCCTGCTTTAGTCCTGCTTTACTCCTGCTTTAGTCCTGCTTTAGTCCTGGTTTAGTCCTGCTTTAGTCCTGCTTTAGTCCTGCTTTAGTCCTGGTTTAGTCCTGCTTTAGTCCTGGTTTAGTCCTTCTTTAGTCCTTCTTTAGTCCTGCTTTAGTCCTTCTTTAGTCCTGCTTTAGTCCTTCTTTAGTCCTGCTTTAGTCCTTCTTTAGTCCTGCTTTAGTCCTGCTTTAGTCCTGCTTTAGTCCTGCTTTAGTCCTGGTTTAGTCCTGCTTTACTCCTGGTTTAGACCTGCTTTAGTCCTGGTTTAGTCCTACTTTAGTCCTGCTTTAGTCCTGCTTTACTCCTGCTTTAGTCCTGGTTTAGTCCTGCTTTAGTCCTGCTTTAGTCCTGGTTTAGTCCTGCTTTAGTCCTGCTTTAGTCCTGGTTTAGTCCTGCTTTAGTCCTGCTTTAGTCCTGCTTTAGTCCTGGTTTAGTCCTGCTTTAGTCCTGCTTTAGTCCTGCTTTAGTCCTGCTTTAGTCCTGGTTTAGTCCTGCTTTAGTCCTGCTTTAGTCCTGCTTTACTCCTGCTTTAGTCCTGCTTTACTCCTGCTTTAGTCCTGCTTTAGTCCTGCTTTAGTCCTGGTTTAGTCCTGGTTTAGTCCTGGTTTAGTCCTGGTTTAACCCTTGTTTAGTCCTTCTTTAGTCCTTCTTTAGTCCTTCCTGGTTTAGTCCTGGTTTAGTCCTGGTTTAGTCCTGGTTTAACCCTTGTTTAGCCCTTCTTTAGTCCTTCTTGGTTCAGTCCTTTTTCAGTCCTGGTTTAGTCCTGGTTTAGCCCTGGTTTAGTCCTGGTTTAGTCCTGCTTTACTCCTGCTTTAGTCCTGCTTTACTTCTGGTTTAGTCCTACTTTAGTCCTGCTTTAGTCCTGCTTTAGTCCTGCTTTAGTCCTGGTTTAGTCCTGCTTTAGTCCTGCTTTAGTCCTGGTTTAGTCCTGCTTTAGTCCTGCTTTAGTCCTGGTTTAGTCCTGCTTTAGTCCTGCTTTAGTCCTGCTTTAGTCCTGGTTTAGTCCTGCTTTAGTCCTGCTTTAGTCCTGCTTTAGTCCTGCTTTAGTCCTGGTTTAGTCCTGCTTTAGTCCTGCTTTAGTCCTGCTTTACTCCTGCTTTAGTCCTGCTTTACTCCTGCTTTAGTCCTGCTTTAGTCCTGGTTTAGTCCTGCTTTAGTCCTGCTTTAGTCCTGCTTTAGTCCTGGTTTAGTCCTTCTTTAGTCCTTCTTTAGTCTTTCTTTAGTCCTTCTTTAGTCCTGCTTTAGTCCTGGTTTTGTCCTTCTTTAGTCCTGCTTTAGTCTTTCTTTAGTCTTTCTTTAGTCCTGCTTTAGTCCTGCTTTAGTCCTGGTTTAGTCCTTCTTTAGTCCTGCTTTAGTCCTGGTTTACTCCTGGTTTAGTCCTGGTTTAGTCCTGCTTTAGTCCTGCTTTAGTCCTGGTTTAGTCCTTCTTTAGTCCTGCTTTAGACCTGCTTTAGTCCTGCTTTAGTCCTGCTTTAGTCCTGGTTTAGTCCTGCTTTAGTCCTGCTTTAGTCCTGCTTTAGACCTGGTTTAGTCCTGCTTTACTCCTGCTTTACTCCTGCTTTACTCCTGGTTTAGTCCTGGTTTAGTCCTGCTTTAGTCCTGCTTTAGTCCTGCTTTAGACCTGGTTTAGTCCTGCTTTAGTCCTGCTTTAGTCCTGCTTTAGTCCTGGTTTAGTCCTGCTTTAGTCCTGCTTTAGTCCTGCTTTAGTCCTTCTTTAGTCCTGCTTTAGTCCTGCTTTAGTCCTGCTTTAGTCCTGCTTTAGTCCTGGTTTAGTCCTTCTTTAGTCCTGCTTTAGTCCTGCTTTAGTCCTGGTTTAGTCCTGCTTTAGTCCTGCTTTAGTCCTGGTTTAGTCCTGCTTTAGTCCTTCTTTAGTCCTGCTTTAGTCCTGGTTTAGTCCTGCTTTAGTCCTGCTTTAGTCCTGGTTTAGTCCTGCTTTAGTCCTGGTTTAGACCTGGTTTAGTCCTGGTTTAGTCCTGCTTTAGTCCTGCTTTAGTCCTGCTTTAGTCCTGGTTTAGTCCTGCTTTAGTCCTGGTTTAGTCCTGCTTTACTCCTGGTTTAGTCCTGCTTTAGTCCTGCTTTAGACCTGCTTTAGACCTGGTTTAGTCCTGCTTTAGTCCTGCTTTAGTCCTGCTTTACTCCTGCTTTACTCCTGCTTTACTCCTGGTTTAGTCCTGGTTTAGTCCTGGTTTAGTCCTGCTTTAGTCCTGCTTTACTCCTGCTTTACTCCTGGTTTAGTCCTGGTTTAGTCCTGGTTTAGTCCTGCTTTAGTCCTGCTTTAGTCCTGCTTTAGTCCTGCTTTAGTCCTGCTTTAGTCCTGGTTTAGTCCTGCTTTAGTCCTGCTTTAGTCCTGCTTTAGTCCTGGTTTAGTCCTGCTTTAGTCCTGCTTTAGACCTGGTTTAGTCCTGCTTTAGTCCTGCTTTAGACCTGGTTTAGTCCTGCTTAAGTCCTGCTTTAGTCCTACTCTAGTCCTGCTTTAGTCCTGCTTTAGTCCTGCTTTAGTCCTGCTTTAGTCCTGGTTTAGTCCTTCTTTAGTCCTGCTTTAGTCCTGCTTTAGTCCTGGTTTAGTCCTGCTTTAGTCCTGCTTTAGTCCTTCTTTAGTCCTTCTTTAGTCCTCCTTTAGTCTTTGTTTAGTCCTGCTTTAGTCCTTCTTTAGTCCTGGTTTAGTCCTTCTTTAGTCCTGTTTTAGTCCTGCTTTAGTCCTGGTTTAGTTCTGCTTTAGTCCTGCTTTAGTCCTGCTTTAGTCCTGCTTTAGTCCTGCTTTAGTCCTGCTTTACTCCTGGTTTAGTCCTGGTTTAGTCCTGCTTTAGTCCTGCTTTACTCCTGCTTTACTCCTGCTTTACTCCTGGTTTAGTCCTGGTTTAGTCCTGGTTTAGTCCTGCTTTAGTCCTGCTTTAGTCCTGCTTTAGACCTGGTTTAGTCCTGCTTTACTCCTGCTTTACTCCTGCTTTAGTCCTGCTTTAGTCCTGCTTTAGTCCTGGCTTTAGTCCTGCTTTAGTCCTGCTTTAGTCCTGGCTTTAGTCCTGCTTTAGTCCTGCTTTAGTCCTGCTTTAGTCCTGCTTTAGTCCTGCTTTAGTCCTGGCTTTAGTCCTGCTTTAGTCCTGCTTTAGTCCTGCTTTAGTCCTGCTTTAGTCCTGGTTTAGTCCTGCTTTAGTCCTTCTTTAGTCCTGCTTTAGTCCTGGTTTAGTCCTGCTTTAGTCCTGCTTTAGTCCTGCTTTAGTCCTTCTTTAGTCCTGCTTTAGTCCTGCTTTAGTCCTGCTTTAGTCCTGCTTTAGTCCTGCTTTAGTCCTTCTTTAGTCCTGCTTTAGTCCTGGTTTAGTCCTGCTTTAGTCCTGCTTTAGTCCTGCTTTAGTCCTGCTTTAGTCCTGCTTTAGTCCTGCTTTAGTCCTGCTTTAGTCCTGCTTTAGTCCTGCTTTAGTCCTGCTTTAGTCCTGGTTTAGTCCTTCTTTAGTCCTGCTTTAGTCCTGGTTTAGTCCTGCTTTAGTCCTTCTTTAGTCCTGCTTTAGTCCTGGTTTAGTCCTGCTTTAGTCCTGCTTTAGTCCTGGTTTAGTCCTGCTTTAGTCCTGGTTTAGACCTGGTTTAGTCCTGGTTTAGTCCTGCTTTAGTCCTGCTTTAGTCCTGCTTTAGTCCTGTTTTAGTCCTGGTTTAGTCCTGGTTTAGTCCTGCTTTAGTCCTGGTTTAGTCCTGATTTAGTCCTGCTTTAGTCCTGGTTCAGACTGATTTAGTCCTGGTTTAGTCCTGCTTTAGTCCTGCTTTACTCCTGGTTTAGTCCTGGTTCAGTCCTGTTTTAGTCCTGGTTTAGTCCTGCTTTAGTCCTGGTTTAGTCCTGGTTTACTCCTGATTTAGTCCTGGTTTAGTCCTGCTTTAGTCCTGCTTTAGTCCTGCTTTAGTCCTGGTTTAGTCCTGCTTTAGTCCTGCTTTAGTCCTGCGTTAGTCCTGGTTTAGACCTGCTTTAGTCCTGCTTTACTCCTGCTTTAGTCCTGGTTGAGTCCTGGTTTAGTCCTGCTTTACTCCTGGTTTAGTCCTGGTTTAGTCCTGGTTTAGTCCTGCTTTAGTCCTTCTTTAGTCCTGCTTTAGTCCTGCTTTAGTCCTGCTTTACTCCTGCTTTACTCCTGCTTTACTCCTGGTTTAGTCCTGGTTTAGTCCTGGTTTAGTCCTGGTTTAGTCCTGCTTTAGTCCTGGTTTAGACCTGCTTTAGTCCTGGTTTAGTCCTGCTTTAGTCCTGGTTTAGTCCTGCTTTAGTCCTGGTTTAGTCCTGCTTTAGTCCTGGTTTAGTCCTGCTTTAGTCCTGGTTTAGTCCTGGTTTAGACCTGCTTTAGTCCTGGTTTAGACCTGCTTTAGTCCTGGTTTAGTCCTGCTTTAGTCCTGCTTTACTCCTGCTTTAGTCCTGGTTTAGTCCTGCTTTAGTCCTGCTTTAGACCTGGTTTAGTCCTGGTTTAGTCCTGGTTTAGTCCTGCTTTAGTCCTGCTTTAGTCCTGCTTTACTCCTGCTTTAGTCCTGGTTTAGTCCTGCTTTAGTCCTGCTTTAGTCCTGCTTTAGTCCTGGTTTAGTCCTGCTTTAGTCCTGCTTTACTCCTGCTTTAGTCCTGGTTTAGTCCTGCTTTAGTCCTGCTTTAGTCCTGCTTTAGTCCTGCTTTACTCCTGCTTTAGTCCTGGTTTAGTCCTGCTTTAGTCCTGCTTTAGACCTGGTTTAGTCCTGGTTTAGTCCTGGTTTAGTCCTGCTTTAGTCCTGCTTTAGTCCTGCTTTAGTCCTGCTTTAGTCCTGGTTTAGTCCTGCTTTAGTCCTGGTTTAGTCCTGCTTTAGTCCTGCTTTAGTCCTGCTTTAGTCCTGCTTTAGTCCTGGTTTAGACCTGCTTTAGTCCTGGTTTAGACCTGCTTTAGTCCTGGTTTAGTCCTGCTTTAGTCCTGCTTTAGTCCTGCTTTAGTCCTGCTTTAGTCCTGCTTTAGTCCTGGTTTAGTCCTGCTTTAGTCCTGCTTTAGTCCTGCTTTAGTCCTGCTTTAGTCCTGGTTTAGTCCTGCTTTAGTCCTGCTTTAGTCCTGGTTTAGTCCTGCTTTAGTCCTGGTTTAGACCTGGTTTAGTCCTGGTTTAGTCCTGCTTTAGTCCTTCTTTAGTCCTGCTTTACTCCTGGTTTAGTCCTGCTTTAGTCCTGGTTTAGTCCTGCTTTAGTCCTGCTTTAGTCCTGCTTTAGTTCTGGTTTAGTCTTGGTTTAGACCTGCATTAGTCCTGCTTTAGTCCTGCTTTAGTCCTGCTTTAAACCTGGTTTAGTCCTGCTTTAGTCCTGCTTTAGTCCTGCTTTAAACCTGGTTTAGTCCTGGTTTAGTCCTGGTTTAGTCCTGCTTTAGTCCTGGTTTAGTCCTGCTTTAGTCCTGCTTTAGTCCTGGTTTAGTCCTGGTTTAGTCCTGCTTTAGTCCTGCTTTAGTCCTGCTTTAGTCCTGGTTTAGTCCTGCTTTAGTCCTGCTTTACTCCTGCTTTAGTCCTGGTTTAGTCCTGCTTTACTCCTGCTTTAGTCCTGGTTTAGTCCTGCTTTAGTCCTGCTTTAGACCTGGTTTAGTCCTGGTTTAGTCCTGGTTTAGTCCTGCTTTAGTCCTGCTTTAGTCCTGCTTTAGTCCTGCTTTAGTCCTGGTTTAGTCCTGCTTTAGTCCTGGTTTAGTCCTGCTTTAGTCCTGCTTTACTCCTGCTTTACTCCTGGTTTAGTCCTGGTTTAGTCCTGGTTTAGTCCTGCTTTAGTCCTTCTTTAGTCCTGCTTTAGTCCTGGTTTAGTCCTGCTTTAGTCCTGCTTTAGTCCTGCTTTACTCCTGCTTTAGTCCTGGTTTAGACCTGCTTTAGTCTTGGTTTAGACCTTCTTTAGTCCTGCTTTAGTCCTGCTTTAGTCCTGCTTTAGTCCTGCTTTAGTCCTGCTTTAGTCCTGCTTTAGTCCTGGTTTAGTCCTGCTTTAGTCCTGCTTTACTCCTGCTTTAGTCCTGGTTTAGTCCTGCATTAGTCATGCTTTAGTCCTGGTTTAGTCCTGGTTTAGTCCTGCTTTACTCCTGGTTTAGTCCTGGTTTAGTCCTGGTTTAGTCCTGCTTTAGTACTGGTTTAGTCCTGCTTTACTCCTGCTTTACTCCTGGTTTAGTCCTGGTTTAGTCCTGCTTTACTCCTGGTTTAGTCCTGGTTTAGTCCTGGTTTAGTCCTGCTTTACTCCTGCTTTACTCCTGGTTTAGTCCTGGTTTAGTCCTGCTTTAGTACTGGTTTAGTCCTGCTTTACTCCTGCTTTACTCCTGGTTTAGTCCTGGTTTACTCCTGCTTTACTCCTGGTTTAGTCCTGGTTTAGTCCTGCTTTACTCCTGCTTTACTCCTGGTTTAGTCCTGCTTTACTCCTGCTTTACGCCTGGTTTAGTCCTGGTTTAGTCCTGGTTTACTTCTGCTTTAGTCCTGCTTTAGTCCTGCTTTAGTCCTTCTTTAGTCCTGCTTTACTCCTGGTTTAGTCCTGCTTTAGTCCTGGTTTAGTCCTGCTTTAGTCCTGCTTTAGTCCTGCTTTAGTCCTGCTTTAGTCCTGCTTTAGTCCTGCTTTAGTCCTTCTTTAGTCCTGCTTTAGTCCTGGTTTAGTCCTGCTTTAGTCCTTCTTTAGTCCTGCTTTAGTCCTGCTTTAGTCCTGGTTTAGTCCTGCTTTAGTCCTTCTTTAGTCCTGCTTTAGTCCTGCTTTAGTCCTGGTTTAGTCCTGCTTTAGTCCTTCTTTAGTCCTGCTTTAGTCCTGGTTTAGTCCTGCTTTAGTCCTGCTTTAGTCCTTCTTTAGTCCTGCTTTAGTCCTTCTTTAGTCCTGCTTTAGTCCTGCTTTAGTCCTGCTTTAGTCCTGCTTTAGTCCTGCTTTAGTCCTTCTTTAGTCCTGCTTTAGTCCTGCTTTAGTCCTGCTTTAGTCCTGGTTTAGTCCTTCTTTAGTCCTGCTTTAGTCCTGGTTTAGTCCTGCTTTAGTCCTTCTTTAGTCCTGCTTTAGTCCTGCTTTAGTCCTGCTTTACTCCTGCTTTACTCCTGCTTTACTCCTGGTTTAGTCCTGGTTTAGTCCTGGTTTAGTCCTGCTTTAGTCCTGCTTTAGTCCTGCTTTAGACCTGGTTTAGTCCTGCTTTAGTCCTGGTTTAGTCCTGCTTTAGTCCTGCTTTAGTCCTGCTTTAGTCCTGCTTTAGTCCTGGTTTACACCTGCTTTAGTCCTGCTTTAGTCCTGCTTTAGTCCTGGTTTACACCTGCTTTAGTCCTG
This sequence comes from Odontamblyopus rebecca, assembly GCA_030686955.1. NCBI lineage: Eukaryota > Metazoa > Chordata > Actinopteri > Gobiiformes > Gobiidae > Odontamblyopus > Odontamblyopus rebecca. Next base: position 43,419,383 of record CM060655.1, read on the forward strand.
CTTTAGTCATTGTTTAGTCCTTCTTTAGTCCTGCTTTAGTCCTTCTTTAGTCCTGGTTTAGTCCTGCTTTAGTCCTTCTTTAGTCCTGGTTTATTCCTGGTTTTGTCCTGGTTTAGTCCTGCTTTAGACCTGCTTTATTCCTGCTTTAGTCCTGGTTTAGTCCTGCTTTAGTCCTGCTTTAGACCTGCTTTAGTCCTGCTTTAGTCCTGGTTTAGTCCTGCTTTAGACCTGCTTTATTCCTGCTTTAGTCCTGGTTTAGTCCTGCTTTAGCCCTGCTTTAGTCCTGGTTTAGTCCTGCTTTAGTCCTGCTTTAGACCTGGTTTAGTCCTGGTTTAGTCCTGCTTTAGTCCTGCTTTAGTCCTGCTTTAGTCCTGCTTTAGTCCTGGTTTAGTCCTGCTTTAGTCCTGGTTTAGTCCTGCTTTAGTCCTGCTTTAGTCCTGCTTTAGTCCTGGTTTAGTCCTGCTTTAGTCCTGGTTTAGTCCTGCTTTAGTCCTGCTTTAGTCCTGCTTTAGTCCTGCTTTAGTCCTGCTTTAGTCCTGCTTTACTCCTGCTTTAGTCCTGCTTTAGTCCTGGTTTAGTCCTGCTTTAGTCCTGGTTTAGTCCTGCTTTAGTCCTGCTTTAGTCCTGGTTTAGTCCTGCTTTAGTCCTGCTTTAGTCCTGGTTTAATCCTGCTTTAGTCCTGGTTTAGTCTTGCTTTAGTCCTGCTTTAGTCCTGTTTTAGTCCTGCTTTAGTCCTGCTTTAGTCCTGGTTTAGTCCTGCTTTACTCCTGGTTTAGTCCTGCTTTAGTCCTGCTTTAGTCCTGGTTTAGTCCTGCTTTAGTCCTGGTTTAGTCCTGCTTTACTCCTGGTTTAGTCCTGCTTTAGTCCTGCTTTAGACCTGGTTTAGTCCTGCTTTACTCCTGGTTTAGTCCTGCTTTAGTCCTGCTTTAGTCCTGGTTTAGTCCTGCTTTAGTCCTGCTTTAGTCCTGCTTTAGTCCTGCTTTAGTCCTGGTTTAGTCCTGCTTTAGTCCTGCTTTACTCCTGCTTTAGTCCTGGTTTAGTCCTGCTTTAGTCCTGCTTTAGACCTGGTTTAGTCCTGGTTTAGTCCTGGTTTAGTCCTGCTTTAGTCCTGCTTTAGTCCTGCTTTAGTCCTGCTTTAGTCCTGGTTTAGTCCTGCTTTAGTCCTGGTTTAGTCCTGCTTTAGTCCTGCTTTAGTCCTGCTTTAGTCCTGCTTTAGTCCTGCTTTAGTCCTGCTTTAGTCCTGCTTTAGTCCTTCTTTAGTCCTGCTTTAGTCCTGGTTTAGTCCTGCTTTAGTCCTGCTTTAGTCCTGCTTTAGTCCTTCTTTAGTCCTGCTTTAGTCCTGCTTTAGTCCTTCTTTAGTCCTGCTTTAGTCCTGCTTTAGTCCTGCTTTAGTCCTTCTTTAGTCCTGCTTTAGTCCTGGTTTAGTCCTGCTTTAGTCCTTCTTTAGTCCTGCTTTAGTCCTGCTTTAGTCCTTCTTTACTCCTGCTTTAGTCCTGCTTTAGTCCTGCTTTAGTCCTTCTTTAGTCCTGCTTTAGTCCTTCTTTAGTCCTGCTTTAGTCCTGCTTTAGTCCTGCTTTAGTCCTGCTTTAGTCCTGCTTTAGTCCTGCTTTAGTCCTGCTTTAGTCCTTCTTTAGTCCTGGTTTAGACCTGGTTTAGTTCTGGTTTAGTCCTGCTTTAGTCCTGGTTTAGACCTGCTTTTTCCTGCTTTACTCCTGGTTTAGTCCTGCTTTAGTCCTGCTTTAGTCCTGCTTTAGTCCTGCTTTAGACCTGGTTTAGTCCTGCTTTACTCCTGCTTTACTCCTGCTTTACTCCTGGTTTAGTCCTGCTTTACTCCTGCTTTAGTCCTGGTTTAGTCCTGCTTTAGTCCTGCTTTAGACCTGGTTTAGTCCTGGTTTAGTCCTGCTTTAGTCCTGCTTTAGTCCTGCTTTAGTCCTGCTTTAGTCCTGGTTTAGTCCTGCTTTAGTCCTGGTTTAGTCCTGCTTTAGTCCTGCTTTAGTCCTGCTTTAGTCCTGGTTTAGTCCTGCTTTAGTCCTGGTTTAGTCCTGCTTTAGTCCTGCTTTAGTCCTGCTTTAGTCCTGCTTTAGTCCTGCTTTAGTCCTGCTTTACTCCTGCTTTAGTCCTGCTTTAGTCCTGGTTTAGTCCTGCTTTAGTCCTGCTTTACTCCTGCCTTAGTCCTGCCTTAGTCCTGCTTTAGTCCTGCCTTAGTCCTGCTGTAGTCCTGGTTTAATCCTGCTTTAGTCCTGGTTTAGACCTGCTTTAGCCTTGGTTTAGTCCTGCTTTAGTCCTTCTTTAGTCCTGCTTTAGTCCTGGTTTAGTCTTGCTTTAGTCCTGGTTTAGTCCTGCTTTAGTCCTGCTTTAGTCCTGGTTTAGTCCTGCTTTACTCCTGGTTTAGACCTGCTTTAGTCCTGGTTCAATTCTGGTTTAGTCCTGCTTTAGCCCTGGTTTAGTCCTCTGGTTTAGTCTTGGTTTAGTGCTGCTTTAGTCCTGCTTTAGCCCTGGTTTAGTCCTCTGGTTTAGTCTTGGTTTAGTGCTGCTTTAGTCCTGGTTTAGTCCTGGTTTAGTCCTGCTTTAGTCCTGCTTTACTCCTGCTTTAGTCCTGGTTTAGTCCTGCTTTAGTCCTGCTTTAGACCTGGTTTAGTCCTGGTTTAGTCCTGCTTTAGTCCTGCTTTAGTCCTGGTTTACTCCTGCTTTAGTCCTGCTTTAGTCCTGGTTTAGTCCTGCTTTAGTCCTTCTTTAGTCCTGCTTTAGTCCTGCTTTAGTCCTGCTTTACTCCTGCTTTACTCCTGCTTTACTCCTGGTTTAGTCCTGGTTTAGTCCTGGTTTAGTCCTGCTTTAGTCCTTCTTTAGTCCTGCTTTAGTCCTGCTTTAGTCCTGCTTTACTCCTGCTTTACTCCTGCTTTACTCCTGGTTTAGTCCTGGTTTAGTCCTGGTTTAGTCCTGCTTTAGTCCTGCTTTAGTCCTGCTTTAGACCTGGTTTAGTCCTGCTTTAGTCCTGCTTTAGTCCTGCTTTAGTCCTGGTTTAGTCCTGCGTTTAGACCTGGTTTACTCCTGGGATTAGACCTGCTTTAGTCCTGGTTTAGTCCTGCGTTTAGACCTGGTTTAGTCCTGCTTTAGACCTACTTTAGTCCTGGTTTAGTCCTGCTTTAGTCCTGCTTTAGTCCTGCTTTAGACCTGGTTTAGTCCTGCTTTAGTCCTGCTTTAGTCCTGCTTTAGACCTGCTTTAGACCTGGTTTAGTCCTGCTTTACTCCTGCTTTACTCCTGCTTTACTCCTGGTTTAGTCCTGGTTTAGTCCTGCTTTAGTCCTGCTTTAGTCCTGCTTTAGACCTGGTTTAGTCCTGCTTTAGTCCTGCTTTACTCCTGGTTTAGTCCTGGTTTAGTCCTGCTTTAGTCCTGCTTTAGTCCTGGTTTAGTCCTTCTTTAGTCCTGCTTTAGACCTGCTTTAGTCCTGCTTTAGTCCTGCTTTAGTCCTGCTTTAGTCCTGCTTTAGTCCTGCTTTAGTCCTGGTTTAGTCCTGCTTTAGTCCTGGTTTAGTCCTGCTTTAGTCCTGCTTTAGTCCTGCTTTAGTCCTGGTTTAGTCCTTCTTTAGTCCTGGTTTAGTCCTGCTTTAGTCCTGCTTTAGTCCTGCTTTAGTCCTGCTTTAGTCCTGCTTTAGTCCTGCTTTAGTCCTGCTTTAGTCCTGCTTTAGTCCTGGTTTAGTCCTGCTTTAGTCCTGCTTTACTCTTGCCTTAGTCCTGCATTAGTCCTGGTTTAGTCCTGCTTTAGTCCTGCTTTAGTCCTGGTTTAATCCTGCTTTAGTCCTGGTTTAGACCTGCTTTAGTCCTGGTTTAGTCCTGCTTTAGTCCTTCTTTAGTCCTGCTTTAGTCCTGGTTTAGTCTTGCTTTAGTCCTGGTTTAGTCCTGCTTTAGTCCTGCTTTAGTTCTGGTTTAGTCCTGCTTTACTCCTGGTTTAGTCCTGTTTTAGTCTTGCTTTAGTCCTACTTTAGTCCTGTTTTAGTCCTGGTTATAATCCTGTTTTAGTCCAGGTTATAGTCCTGTTTTAGTCCTGCTTTAGTCCTGGTTTAGTCCTGCTTTAGTCCCGCTTTAGTTCTGCTTTAGTTCTGCTTTAGTCCTGCTTTAGCCCTGCTTCAGTCCTGGTTTAGTCCTGTTTTAGTCCTGGTTTAGTCCTGCTTTAGTCCTGCTTTAGTCCTGGTTTAGTCCTGGTTTAGTCCTGGTTTAGTCCTGCTTTAGTCCTGCTTTAGTCCTGCTTTAGTCCTGCTTTAGTCCTGCTTTAGTCCTGCTTTAGTCCTGGTTTAGTCCTGCTTTAGTCCTGCTTTAGTCCTGCTTTACTCCTGCTTTAGTCCTGCTTTAGTCCTGCTTTAGTCCTGCTTTAGTCCTTCTTTAGTCCTGCTTTAGTCCTGGTTTAGTCCTGCTTTAGTCCTGCTTTAGTCCTGCTTTAGTCCTTCTTTAGTCCTGCTTTAGTCCTGCTTTAGTCCTTCTTTAGTCCTGCTTTAGTCCTGCTTTAGTCCTGCTTTAGTCCTTCTTTAGTCCTGCTTTAGTCCTGCTTTAGTCCTGCTTTAGTCCTTCTTTAGTCCTGCTTTAGTCCTGCTTTAGTCCTTCTTTAGTCCTGCTTTAGTCCTGCTTTAGTCCTGCTTTAGTCCTTCTTTAGTCCTGCTTTAGTCCTTCTTTAGTCCTGCTTTAGTCCTGCTTTAGTCCTGCTTTAGTCCTGCTTTAGTCCTGCTTTAGTCCTGCTTTAGTCCTGCTTTAGTCCTTCTTTAGTCCTGCTTTAGTCCTGCTTTAGTCCTGCTTTAGTCCTTCTTTAGTCCTGCTTTAGTCCTGGTTTAGTCCTGCTTTAGTCCTTCTTTAGTCCTGCTTTAGTCCTGCTTTAGTCCTGCTTTAGTCCTGGTTTAGTCCTGCTTTAGTCCTGCTTTAGTCCTGCTTTAGTCCTGCTTTAGTCCTGCTTTAGTCCTGGTTTAGTCCTGCTTTAGTCCTGCTTTAGTCCTGCTTTAGTCCTGGTTTAGTCCTGCTTTAGTCCTGCTTTAGTCCTGCTTTAGACCTGCTTTAGTCCTGCTTTAGTCCTGGTTTAGTCCTGCTTTAGACCTGCTTTAGTCCTTCTTTAGTCCTTCTTTAGTCCTGGTTCAGGAGGTTTGATGGACTCAGCTTCAGCCTCATGGATTTTTAAACTCACAAGTGAAAGAAAAAGCTCCATCAATAATTCACCGAACACATGAAAGTCCCATCGCTCATCAGAGGAGAGTGAAGTCCCGCTTAGTCCTGGTTTAGTCCTGGTTTAGTCCTGGTTCAGTCCTGGTTCAGTCCCGCTTAGTCCTGGATTAGTCCTGGTTTAGTCCTGGTTCAGTCCTGGTTCAGTCCCGCTTCGTCCTGGTTTAGTCCTGGTTTAGTCCTGGTTTAGTCCTGGTTCAGTCCTGGTTTAGTCCTGGTTTAGTCCTGGTTTAGTCCTGGTTCAGTCCTGGTTTAGTCCTGGTTTAGTCCTGGTTTAGTCCTGGTTTAGTCCTGGTTTAGTCCTGGTTTAGACCTGGTTTAGTCCTGGTTTAGTCCTGGCTCAGTCCTGGTTTAGACCTGGTTCAGTCCTGGTTCAGTCCTGGTTCAGACCTGGTTTAGTCCTGGTTTAGACCTGGTTTAGACCTGGTTTAGTCCTGGTTCAGTCCTGGTTTAGACCTGGTTTAGTCCTGGTTCAGTCCTGGTTCAGTCCTGGTTTAGACCTGGTTTAGTCCTGGTTCAGTCCTGGTTCAGTCCTGGTTTAGTCCTGGTTTAGTCCTGGTTTAGTCCTGGTTCAGTCCTGGTTTAGTCCTGGTTTAGTCCTGGTTCAGTCCTGGTTTAGACCTGGTTCAGTCCTGGTTCAGTCCTGGTTCAGTCCTGGTTCAGTCCTGGTTTAGTCCTGGTTCAGTCCTGGTTTAGTCCTGGTTCAGTCCTGGTTCAGTCCTGGTTTAGTCCTGGTTCAGTCCTGGTTTAGTCCTGGTTCAGTCCTGGTTTAGTCCTGGTTTAGTCCTGGTTCAGTCCTGGTTCAGTCCTGGTTTAGTCCTGGTTCAGTCCTGGTTTAGTCCTGGTTTAGTCCTGGTTCAGTCCTGGTTCAGTCCTGGTTCAGTCCTGGTTCAGTCCTGGTTTAGTCCTGGTTCAGTCCTGGTTTAGTCCTGGTTCAGTCCTGGTTCAGTCCTGGTTTAGTCCTGGTTCAGTCCTGGTTTAGTCCTGGTTCAGTCCTGGTTTAGTCCTGGTTTAGTCCTGGTTTAGTCCTGGTTCAGTCCTGGTTTAGTCCTGGTTCAGTCCTGGTTTAGTCCTGGTTCAGTCCTGGTTTAGTCCTGGTTTAGTCCTGGTTTAGTCCTGGTTTAGTCCTGGTTCAGTCCTGGTTCAGTCCTGGTTTAGTCCTGGTTCAGTCCTGGTTTAGTCCTGGTTCAGTCCTGGTTTAGTCCTGGTTCAGTCCTGGTTTAGTCCTGGTTTAGTCCTGGTTCAGTCCTGGTTCAGTCCTGGTTTAGTCCTGGTTCAGTCCTGGTTTAGTCCTGGTTCAGTCCTGGTTCAGTCCTGGTTTAGACCTGGTTTAGTCCTGGTTTAGTCCTGGCTCAGTCCTGGTTTAGACCTGGTTCAGTCCTGGTTCAGTCCTGGTTCAGTCCTGGTTTAGTCCTGGTTCAGTCCTGGTTCAGTCCTGGTTCAGTCCTGGTTCAGTCCTGGTTCAGTCCTGGTTCAGTCCTGGTTTAGTCCTGGTTCAGTCCTGGTTCAGTCCTGGTCTCAGAGCAGATGTCTCTCATGACCTGTTTTCACACATTTCTCGGAGTCAGAGGAAAATGTGACAAACTCCTGACGACAGGAGAAGTTTGTTTTTCTGCAGCGCTTCACAGGACGAACCCGCTCACACGTTCACACGTTCACACATTCATGCACCCGTCACACTGACCCCAGCCCACCCCCGCACTGACCCACCGAGTGTCCTGCCCGAGGGCACAACGGCCGCTGGAGTCACACCATCCTGTGCTCACAGTAACCTGGAGCGTCACAGCATCTGGAATCACAAGTGTCTTTGCTTAAATGAACAGTTCTGATCCAGAGAGAGCTAAAGAACAGAGGGAACTACATAGACCATGATCCTTTGCTCCGTTTCAGTGCAGAAAACAGGGGGAACTACATAGACCATGATCCTTTGCTCTGTTTCAGTGCAGAAAACAGAGGGAACTACATAGACCATGATCCTTTGCTCTGTTTCAGTGCAGAAAACAGAGGGAACTACATAGACCATGATCCTTTGCTCCGTTTCAGTGCAGAAAACAGGGGGAACTACATAGACCATGATCCTTTGCTCTGTTTCAGTGCAGAAAACAGGGGGAACTACATAGACCATGATCCTTTGCTCTGTTTCAGTGCAGAAAACAGAGGGAACTACATAGACCATGATCCTTTGCTCTGTTTCAGTGCAGAAAACAGAGGGAACTACATAGACCATGATCCTTTGCTCCGTTTCAGTGCAGACGACAGGAAGAAATAACTGTTCTGAGCACTTTTACATCTTCATTCTTTGGATTAAGTCTGTGAAGCATTTTTAGAGGAAAAAGGAGCAGATTCTCGCGTGTGATTGGACAGTGTGTGTGCTCGCGTGTGATTGGACGGTGTGTGTGCTCGCGTGTGATTGGACGGTGTGTGTGCCTGTGCTCGCGTGTGATTGGACGGTGTGTGTGCTCGCGTGTGATTGGACGGTGTGTGTGCTCGCGTGTGATTGGACGGTGTGTGTGCTCGCGTGTGATTGGACGGTGTGTGTGCCTGTGCTCGCGTGTGATTGGACGGTGTGTGTGTGCTCGCGTGTGATTGGACGGTGTGTGTGCTCGCGTGTGATTGGACGGTGTGTGTGCTCGCGTGTGATTGGACGGTGTGTGTGCTCGCGTGTGATTGGACGGTGTGTGTGTGTGCTCGCGTGTGATTGGACGGTGTGTGTGCCTGTGCTTGCGTGTGATTGGACGGTGTGTGTGCCTGTGCTTGCGTGTGATTGGACGGTGTGTGTGCCTGTGCTCGCGTGTGATTGGACGGTGTGTGTGCCTGTGCTCGCGTGTGATTGGACGGTGTGTGTGTGCTCGCGTGTGATTGGACGGTGTGTGTGTGTGCTCGCGTGTGATTGGACGGTGTGTGTGTGCTCGCGTGTGATTGGACGGTGTGTGTGCTCGCGTGTGATTGGACGGTGTGTGTGCTCGCGTGTGATTGGACAGTGTGTGTGTGCGTGTGCTCGTGTGTGTTTGGTGGGTGTGTGTGTCTGTGCTCGCGTGTGATTGGACGGTGTGTGTGTGTGCTCGCGTGTGATTGGACAGTGTGTGTGCTCGCGTGTGATTGGACGGTGTGTGTGCTCGCGTGTGATTGGACGGTGTGTGTGTGCTCGCGTGTGATTGGACGGTGTGTGTGTGTGGTGATTGGCGGTGTGTGTGCTCGCGTGTGATTGGACGGTGTGTGTGCTCGCGTGATTGACGGTGTGTGTGTGCTCGCGTGTGATTGGGCCGGTGTGTGTGTGCTCGCGTGTGATTGGACGGTGTGTGTGTGCTGACGGTGTGTGTGTGCTCGCGTGTGATTGGACGGTGTGTGTGCCTGTGCTCGCGTGTGATTGGACGGTGTGTGTGTGTGCTCGCGTGTGATTGGACGGTGTGTGTGTGCTCGCGTGTGATTGGACGGTGTGTGTGTGCTCACGTGTGATTGGACGGTGTGTGTGTGCTGGCGTGTGATTGGACGGTGTGTGTGTGCTCGCGTGTGATTGGACAGTGTGTGTGTGCTGGCGTGTGATTGGATGGTGTGTGTGTGCTGGCGTGTGATTGGACGGTGTGTGTGTGCTCGCGTGTGATTGGACGGTGTGTGTGCCTGTGCTCACGTGTGATTGGATGGTGTGTGTGTGCTCGCGTGTGATTGGACGGTGTGTGCCTGTGCTCGCGTGTGATTGGACAGTGTGTGTGTACTCGCGTGTGATTGGACGGTCTGTGTGTGCTCGCGTGTGATTGGACGGTGTGTGTGTGTGCTCACGTGTGATTGGACGGTGTGTGTGCGTGTGCTCGCGTGTGATTGGACGGTGTGTGTGCGTGTGCTCGCGTGTGATTGGACGGTGTGTGTGCTCGCGTGTGATTGGACGGTGTGTGCCTGTGCTCGCGTGTGATTGGACAGTGTGTGTGTACTCGCGTGTGATTGGACGGTGTGTGCCTGTGCTCGCGTGTGATTGGACGGTGTGTGTGCGTGTGCTCGCGTGTGATTGGACGGTGTGTGTGCCTGTGCTCGCGTGTGATTGGACGGTGTGTGCCTGTGCTCGCGTGTGATTGGACGGTGTGTGTGCCTGTGCTCGCGTGTGATTGGACGGTGTGTGTGTGTGTGCTCGCGTGTGATTGGACGGTGTGTGTGCCTGTGCTCGCGTGTGATTGGACGGTGTGTGTGCCTGTGCTCGCGTGTGATTGGACGGTGTGTGTGCCTGTGCTCGCGTGTGATTGGACGGTGTGTGTGTGTGCTCGCGTGTGATTGGACAGTGTGTGTGTGTGCTCGCGTGTGATTGGACAGTGTGTGTGTGCTCGCGTGTGATTGGACGGTGTGTGTGTGCTCGCGTGTGATTGGACGGTGTGTGTGTGCTCACGTGTGATTGGACGGTGTGTGTGTGCTGGCGTGTGATTGGACGGTGTGTGCCTGTACTCGCGTGTGATTGGACGGTGTGTGCCTGTACTTGCGTGTGATTGGACGGTGTGTGTGTGTGCTCACGTGTGATTGGACGGTGTGTGCCTGTGCTCACGTGTGATTGGACGGTGTGTGCCTGTGCTCGCGTGTGATTGGACACGTGGAGAGAGGCTTTTATAGGCCACGGTTACATAACTCCTGCCTCCAGCTCCAGAAGGAGAGAGAAAATAGAACAAGAGAAAGAGGGAGAGAAGGAAAGAGGGATGAGGGAGGGAGGAAGGAGAAAGAGGAGACACAAACAAGAGCCAAGAGAAAATAGAACAAGAAGAGAAAGAGAGGAGGGAGGGAGGAGAGAGGGAGGAGAGAGGAAACAAAAGAGGGAGAGAAGGAGAGGGGGGTGAGGGAGGGAGGAGAGGAGAGATGGATAGATGAGGGAGAGAGCGAGCGAGGACGCAGAGCCGACAGAAAATAGAACAGGAGCAAAGAAAAGAGCGAGGGAGAGACGGAGGAGAGAAGGAAGGACACGCTCGCGGCCGACGGAAAATAGAACGCAGAAGAACGACAAGACCGAAGGGGAAAAAAGAGAGGGAGGGAGGGAGGGGGTAGAGACGCAGGAGAGAACGAGGACACGGAAGGAGGTCAGCGGAGGAGAGGAGGAGGAGGGATGGGCGGAGCGAGGGAACAGGAGATTACAGTGAGGAGTGTGGAATGGAGAGAGCGAACGGAGAAGGAGGGATGACAAGAAAGGAAAGAGGGAGGAGAAAAAGATAGAGAGAGAGGACTGGGATCTGTACTGTACCTTTAAACGACAAGAGGCTAAAAATAGACTCCGTGTGCTGTCTTTTCTCTCTTTTCTCTCCCTCTCTTCTTTCTTCTTTCCTTTATGTTCTCTCCTCTCTCTCCTCTCTCCCCCTCATCCCTCTGTTCTCCTTTCTCTCCCTCTTTATTTCTTTCTCTCCCTCTTTCTTTCCTCTGTTGTAAAGGCACAGGTTTGCACTATCCCTCCTTCTCTCTCCTCTCTCTCTGTCTCCCCCGTCTCCTCTCTCGCTCCTCTCTTTCTCCTCTTCTCCTTCTCACCTCTTCTCTCTTCCCTCTCTCTCCCTCCCTCACTCCTTCCCTCCATCTCTCCTTTACTCTTTTCCCTTTCTTCCTCTCCTCCTCCTTCCTTTCCTCTCTCCTTCCTCCTCCTTTCCTTCTTCCCTTCCTCTCTCCTTCCTCCTCCTTTCCTCCTTTCCTTCCTCTCTTCTTCCTCCTCCTTTCCTCCTTTCCTTCCTCTCTTCTTCCTCCTCCTTTCCTCTTTCCCTTCCTCTCTCCTTTTATCTCCTTTTCCTTCCTTCTCTTCCTCTCTCCTCCTCCTCTTTTCCTGCTCTCCTCCTCTCTCTTCTCCTCCTCCTTCCTTCTCTTCTCTCCTCCCTCCCTCTCTCCCTTCATCTCTCCTTTTCTCTTTTCCCTTTCTTCCTCTCCTTCTTCCCTTCCTCTCTCCTTCCTCCTCCTTCCCTTCGTCCTCCTTTCCTCCTTCCCCCTCTCTCCCCTCGTTTTTTCTCGGAGTTTTCAGACGTTTGTGCGTTGCGTCTCCATGGTAACCGCTGAACATTCCGCCAAAGACGCGCACGTGGAGCTCCCCCAGCGCGAACAGGTTTTCAGAATTCCAGAAACCCGACTGTTTCCCGCAGACGAGGAGGTTCTGCCCTCAGAATCTGACATTAAAAACTGTGATAGTCCTGGTTTAGTCCTGTTTTAGACCAGGTTTAGTCCAGGTTTGGACCAGGTTTAGACCAGGTTTAGACCTGGTTTAGACCTGGTTTAGACCTGGTTTAGACCTGGTGTTGTCTCTGTTCGTGTCATGTTAAACCTGATGCCCTCCCTCTGCTCCCAAAGCCGCTGCTGAGTCCTCGGACACAGATCTGTACGTGACGTTTGTTGGGTTTTTGCTCTCGTGTTTGTGCAGTTCTCAAGCCTCCAATCGGACCCAAAGCCAACAAATCTCCACAAAAACAAGACAATTTGTTCCAAAATTATTCACAAATCTGCATAAATCTGAACTTTAAAGCTCCGAAATTAAACACGAAACACCGAGAGCTTTAAGTTCTGATGTTTCCTCCTCAAACTCAGAGCTGGAGTTTAGTTTGTTCCATTCACATTTAGTCCTGGTTTAGTCCTGGTTTAGTCCTGGTTTAGTCCTGGTTTAGTCCTGGTTTAGTCCTGGTTTAGACCTGGTTTAGACCTGGTTTAGTCCTGGTTTAGTCCTGGTTTAGACCTGGTTTAGACCTGGTTTAGTCCTGGTTTAGTCCTGGTTTAGACCTGGTTTAGACCTGGTTTAGTCCTGGTTTAGACCTGGTTTAGTCCTGGTTTAGACCTGGTTTAGTCCTGGTTTAGTCCTGGTTTAGACCTGGTTTAGTCCTGGTTTAGTCCTGGTTTAGACCTGGTTTAGACCTGGTTTAGACCTGGTTTAGTCCTGGTTTAGTCCTGGTTTAGTCCTGGTTTAGACCTGGTTTAGTCTTGGTTTAGACCTGGTTTAGACCTGGTTTAGACCTGGTTTAGTCCTGGTTTAGACCTGGTTTAGTCCTGGTTTAGTCCTGGTTTAGACCTGGTTTAGTCCTGGTTTAGTCCTGGTTTAGACCTGGTTTAGTCCTGGTTTAGACCTGGTTTAGACCTGGTTTAGTCCTGGTTTAGTCCTGGTTTAGACCTGGTTTAGACCTGGTTACATCTGCAAAGCTCCAAACCCTCTGCTCCACCTCGTGATGTCATGACGTGGTGGTTTCCGAGTTCCACGGCTCCTTTTCCCTTCTACATCGGTGAGGAAATCCCAGAGCTGAAAAAACCCCAAAACATCCAGATGTGTGGAGTTTGAAAACACAGTGGAGCACTTCCTGTATCGCCACACAATGACATCACGAGGTGGAGCAGAGGGTTTTTGAGTGTGCAGGTTTGTGAGTGAAGCAAAATAACACGACTCCAGGTCTGTTTGTTTTGTGTGTTCAGGGTCTGTTCTCCTTTTACTTTGGCGGGTCTGTTCTCCTTTTACTTTGGCGGGTCTGTTCTCCTTTTACTTTGGCGGGTCTGTTCTCCTTTTACTTTGGCGGGTCTGTTCTCCTTTTACTTTGGCGGGTTTGTTTTACTTTGGCGGGTTTGTTTTACTTTGGCAGGTTTGTTTTACTTTGGCGGGTTTGTTTTACTTTGGCAGGTTTGTTTTACTTTGTTTTACTTTGGCAGGTTTGTCCATCTGCTCACACCAGTTCCTCTCCTCTCTCCGTCCTTCTCTCCTCCGCTCTTTTTCCTCTTCTTTTTTCTACCTTTTATTTCTCTCTTTTTCTCTTCCTGCTGAGAAAGTTTTTCTCTTCGCGTTTTTCTCTGGTTCGATTATTATTGTTATTGTGTCGTTATATTCATTTTGTTTCTCTTCTCTTTCTCTCCCTCCCCTTCCCTCTCTCTCTCCCCCCTCTCTCTCTCTCCCCCTGTCTCTCTCCCCTCTCTCTCTCTCCCCCTGTCTCTCTCCCCTCTCTCTCTCTCCCCCTGTCTCTCTCCCCTCTCTCTCTCTCCCCTGTCTCTCTCTCCCCCTTCTCTCTCTCTTCCCCCTCTCTCCCCCCTCTCTCTCCCCCCCCTCTCTCTCTCCCCCTCTCTCTCTCTCCCCCTCTCTCTCTCCCACTCTCTCTCCTCCTCTCTCCCCTCTCTCTTTCTTTCCCCCACTCTCTCTCTCTCTCCCCTCTCTCTCTCTCCGCCCTCTCTCTCTCCCCCTTCTCTCTCTCTCCCCCTCTCTCTCGCCCCGTCGCTCTCGCTCCCTCGCTCCCCCCTCTCTCCCCCTCTCTAATATCTCTCTCTCTCCTCTCTCTCTAATGATAAATTATGCATGTGTGTTCTAATATGTGAAATGTGTGTGTATGTCTCTCCAATATGATCTGATATCTAATATTATTAATGTGTGTCTCCCCCTCTCTCTCTGTGTCTAATATTAATATTAACGTGTGTAATCTGTGTTGTAAGTAATGCGTCTCTGTGTGTGTAATGTGTGTGTGTGTGCGTCTTGTGTGTAATGGCTCTGTGTGTCTCTTAATATGTGTGTGTGTGTGTATTATCTATCTCTATTCTCTCTCCCCCAATAATGGTAATTGTGTATTAATGTGTGTGTGTGTGTGAAAATGTCTGTGTGATAATAATAATTAAAATGATAATGTGTGAAAAATGTGTGTGTCTCCCAAATGTGTGTGTTAATGTGTCTCTAATGAAAAAAATGTATTAATGATATTAATGTCTCTGTGTGTGTGTAATGGTCTCTGATAATTATTAATTTGATATTAATAATGATAGTGTGTGTGTGTGTATGATAATTATTTAGTAATGATTAATGATAATGATATCTATTATTAATGTGCTCTCTCTTCTCTCTCTCCCTCTCTCTCCCCTCTCTCTCTCTTGTGTCTTGTCTCTGCATATATCTCTCTCTCTCTCTATTATGTATATGTGTGTATGTATGTGTCTCCCCCCTCTCTCTGATATATATGTATATATAAATATATGTGTGCCTATCTCTCTCCCTCTCTCTCTCCTCTCTCTCTCACTCTCTCTCTCCATCTCTCGCCCCCTCTCTCTCCCCTCTCTCTCACTCCATCTCTCTCTCTCCCCTATCTCTCCCTCTCTCTCTCCACACTCTCTCTCCCTCTCTCCCTCTCTCTCTCTCTCTCCCTCTCTCTCTCCCCCCTCTCTATCTCCACTCTATCTCTCTCCCTCTCTCTCTCCACCCTCTCTCTCTCCACTCTCCCTCTCTCTCTCCCCCCTCTCTCTCTCCACTCTCTCGCTCTCCCTCTTTCTCCCCCCCTCTCTACCCCCAGACCCCCCTGAGACTCTCTCCTCCCATCGCCCGCTCTCCCGCCCTCCCGCCCTCCTCCTCCTCCTCCTCTTCCACCCCTCCCTCGTCCCTGGCCGCCCCTCCCCCCTGCACCCCTCCTCCTCCGGACTCGTCTCTTCCTCCCTCGTCCTCGTCCTCGCTGCCGGACGTCTTCTCTCCCGGCGGCAGCGGCGTGTTCGGCCTGGGCTCGTCGCGCTCGCCGTCGCCGCTCGCCCTGCTCCACGCCGGCGCCGCCTCGGGGAAGCCCTTCGCCGCCAAACCCGTGGAGCTGTGGAACAAGCACGACGTGGCCGACTGGCTGGAGAGTCTGAACCTGGGCGAGCACCGCGACGCTTTCCTCGACAACGAGATCGAAGGGGCTCATCTGCCGTCGCTGCAGAAGGACGACCTGATCGACCTGGGCGTGACGCGGGTCGGCCACCGCATGAACATCGAGAGGGCGCTCAAGCTGCTGCAGGACAGATAGACCCGCCCGGTCCAAACCCCGGTCCAAACCCCGGTCCAAACCCCGGTCCAAACCCTGGTCCAAACCCCGGTCCAAACCCCGGCTCCAGGGGCTGAAGGGACCGGATCCGCCTGGAGATTAGTTAGACCTGACCTGGGACTAAGGAGATCCAGATTAAGGTCCTGGTTTAGTTCTAGTTTAGACGCCCGGACCGTCGCTGGATTTAGTTGCTGCATAATTTAACATAGACCTCACTGGGACTAAAGGGACCCTGGTTTAGTCCTGGTCTAGTGCTGGTCTAGACCTGGTCCAGACCTGGTCCAGATTTAGTTTAGCCCTAGTTTATTTAGGTTCAGACTGTAGTTGGATTAGTCGCTGCAGAATTTAACGTAGACTTCGACTGGGACTGAGGAGACCCTGATCTAGTCCTGGTCCATACCTAGTCCAGATCTAGTCTAGCCCAGATTAAGGTCCTGGTTTAGTCCTGGTTTTTCAGGTGGGACTGTCGAAGGATTTGATCTACACGCTACTGTTGGATATAACACTCATCTGGCACCGAGGAGATCCTGGTTTAGTCCTGGTTTGAGGGAGAGTCCTGGTCCAGTCCTAGTCCAGACCTGATCCAGACCTAGTCCGGATTTAGACCTGGTCTCCTCTGGCTCTCGTGTCCTCACCTTCACCACTTCTTCCTCAAACACAACGGATTCGGAGTGGATTTTTTTTTTCTTCATATCTGGATTTACAAGTGCTGCTGCTCTGCCCTGCTCCTCGGGATCTAAACCAGGTCTAGACTTGGACTTAACCAGGTCTAGACTTGGACTAAACCCTGGTCTAACCCTGGACTAACCAAGGATCTAAATCTGGATTTTACCTGGTCGACACTTGGACTAACCTTGGTCTTTAATTGGTCTAACCTTTCAAACCTTGGATCTTACCCTGGATTTAACCCTGGTCTAACTGTGGATCTTAACCAGGACTATCCCCGGACTCCACCCGGTCTAACCCCGGTCTAACCCCGGTCTAACCCCGGTCTTTGGCTGGACCGGTCCTGGTCGGGCTGAGCTGCGCTGGTCACCGCTCCTTTTCTATCTTTGCTAGACTTTGTCAGATCTTTCACTAGAGTCACAGTTATTACGGCGTCGAGATGTTTTTGGACCCGCCCACTTCTGCTTTTCACTTTGTGGTTTTGAAACGAGAAATTATGAAATGTTTGAAAATGACTGAAAATGTCTGAAAATGTCTGAAAATGTCTCACAGAACCCAGGAACCCACATCTGTGCCAAAAATATCCCTCAAGAACCGGGGAGAGAAATGAACCCAACACTGAGAGAAATCTGAACTTAAAACTCAGCCAAGAATCCCATCTGACGCACTGGGAGGGCATCTGACGCACTGGGAGGGCATCTGACGCACTGGGAGGGCATCTGACGCACTGGGAGGGCATCTGACGCACTGGGGGTTACCTAAAGACCCGCAGACTCCCTCGAACGGTTCTGTCCCGTTGAGTTCTTGACGTATTTTTGGCACAGATGAACCTGTAGAACTGCTCCAGGGTTTTTGCTGCTCACAGAATCACAGGAGAATCACAGATGTTTTCAGGACACATTTCTTTTGTTCAGAGACAGAACCAAGATCTCAGGAATTCCACAAAAACAAAAGAAACGACGATCGATAAACGCTGCAAAAATCCGCTTAAAACGACCAGAACAAAGAATTTTTTGAGCTATAAAAATTCATCCATCACTCACTGCCTTCCCGTCCTGAATCCTGAT
Organism: Odontamblyopus rebecca; assembly: GCA_030686955.1. Lineage (NCBI taxonomy): Eukaryota > Metazoa > Chordata > Actinopteri > Gobiiformes > Gobiidae > Odontamblyopus > Odontamblyopus rebecca. Next base: position 43,436,052 of record CM060655.1, read on the forward strand.
TAATTCTCACATTTCCCAAACCGCTTGAAACCAAAATTCCAGTTCGAGGTTCTGGTTGTTTTAACCGGAGTTCTGGGTGTGACCTGCTCACGCTGAAACTGTCCTTTTAGAACGAGCTCAGATGTAAAAGTAGAACTGTCCTCGCTGAACCCGGAGCGACAACCCAGAGCGAGAACCCAGAGCGAGAACCCGGAGCGAGAACCCGGAGCGTGAACCCGGAGCGAGAGCCCGGAGCGAGAACCCGGAGCGTGAACCCGGAGCGTGAACCCGGAGCGAGAACCCGAAGCGTGAACCCGGAGCGAGAACCCGAAGCGTGAACCCGGAGCGAGAAACCGCAGCGAGACCCCGGAGCGAGAACCCGAGCGTGAACCCGGAGCGAGAACCCGGAGCGTGAACCCGGAGCGAGAGCCCGGAGCGAGAACCCGGAGCGTGAACCCGGAGCGTGAACCCGGAGCGAGAACCCGAAGCGTGAACCCGGAGCGAGAACCCGAAGCGTGAACCCGGAGCGAGAATCCGGAGCGAGAACCCGAAGCGTGAACCCGGAGCGAGAACCCGAAGCGTGAACCCGGAGCGAGAATCCGGAGCGAGAACCCGGAGCGTGCGTCGGAAGGTCGACATCTGTTTCCCAAAATGTACATTGGAAGGGTGACTTCCGTTTCTCGGAGTGTACATCGGAAGTTCGACTTCTGTTTCCTGTATTGTGCGTTGGAAGGTCAAGTTCTGTTTCTGGGATTTTGCGTCGGAAGATCGAGTTTTGTTTCCCAGATCGTGCATCGGAAGGTCAAGTTTTATTTCCAGGATCGTGCGTTGGAAGGTCGAGTCTTGTTTCCCGGATCATGCTTTGGATGTTCAAGTTCCATTTCCGGGATTGTGCGTTGGAAGGTCGAGTTCCATTTCTAGGATCGTGCGTCGAAATGTCGAGTTTTGTGTCCGAGATCGTGCATCGGAAGGTCAAGTTCTGTTTCTGGGATTTTGCGTCGGAAGGTTGAGTTTTGTTTCCGGCATCGTGTGTCGGAAGGTCGAGTTTTCATTCCCGGATCGTGCGTCTGAAGGTCGAGTTCTGTTTCCGGGATCGTACGTCGGAAGGTCGAGTCTTGTTTCCGGGATCGTGCGTCGGAAGGTCGAGTTCAGTTTCCGGGATCGTGCGTCGGAAGGTCGAGTTCAGTTTCCGGGATCGTGCGTCGGAAGGTCGAGTCTTGTTTCCGGGATCGTGCGTCGGAAGGTCGAGTTCTGTTTCCGGGATCGTGCGTCGGAAGGTCGAGTTTTGTTCCCGGGATCGTGCGTCGGAAGGTCGAGAACCATTTCCAGGATCGTGCGTCGGAAGGTCGACTCTTGTTTCCGGGTTCGTGCGTCGGAAGGTCGAGTTTTGATTCCCGGATCGTGCGTCAGAAGGTCGAGAACCGTTTCCGGGATCGTTCTGTTTCCGGGATCGTGCGTTGGAAGGTCGACTCTTGTTTCCGGGATCGTGCATCAGAAGGTCGAGTTCAGTTTCCGGGATCGTGTGTCGGAAGGTCGAGTTCTGTTTCCGGGATCGTGCGTCGGAAGGTCGAGTTCTGTTTCCGGGATCGTGCGTCGGAAGGTCGACTCTTGTTTCCGGGATTGTGCGTCGGAAGGTCGACTCTTGTTTCCGGGATCGTGCGTCGGAAGGTCGAGTTCAGTTTCCGGGATCGTGTGTCGGAAGGTCGAGTTCTGTTTCCGGGATCGTGCGTCGGAAGGTCGAGTTCTGTTTCCGGGATCGTGCGTCGGAAGGTCGAGAACCGTTTCCGGGATCGTGCGTCGGAAGGTCGACTCTTGTTTCCGGGATCGTGCGTCGGAAGGTCGAGTTCAGTTTCCGGGATCGTGTGTCGGAAGGTCGAGTTTTGTTTCCGGGATCGTGCGTCGGAAGGTCGAGTTCTGTTTCCGGGATCGTGCGTCGGAAGGTCGAAAACCGTTTCCAGGATCGTGCGTCGGAAGGTTGACTCTTGTTTCCGGGATCGTGCGTCGGAAGGTCGAGTTCTGTTTCCGGGATCGTGCGTCAGAAGGTCGAGTTCTGTTTCCGGGATCGTGCGTTGGAAGGTCGAGAACCGTTTCCGGGATCATGCGTCGGAAGGTCGAGTCTTGTTTCCGGGATCGTGCGTCGGAAGGTCGAGTTCTGTTTCCGGGATCGTGCGTCAGAAGGTCGAGAACCGTTTCCGGGATCGTGCGTCGGAAGGTCGAGTCTTGTTTCCGGGATCGTGCGTCGGAAGGTCAAGTCTTGTTTCCGGGATCGTGCGTCGGAAGGTCGAGTTCTGTTTCCGGGATCGTGCGTCAGAAGGTCGAGAACCGTTTCCGGGATCGTGCGTCGGAAGGTCGAGTCTTGTTTCCGGGATCGTGCGTCGGAAGGTCGAGTCTTGTTTCCGGGATCGTGCGTCGGAAGGTCGAGTCTTGTTTCCGGGATCGTGCGTCAGAAGGTCGAGAACTGTTTCCGGGATCGTGCGTCGGAAGGTCGAGTCTTGTTTCCGGGATTGTGCATCGGAAGGTCGAGTTCTGTTTCCGGGATCGTGCGTCAGAAGGTCGAGAACCGTTTCCGGGATCGTGCGTCGGAAGGTCGAGTCTTGTTTCCGGGATCGTGCGTCGGAAGGTCAAGTCTTGTTTCCGGGATCGTGCGTCGGAAGGTCGAGTCTTGTTTCCGGGATCGTGCGTCGGAAGGTCGAGTCTTGTTTCCGGGATCGTGCGTCGGAAGGTCGAGTCTTGTTTCCGGGATCGTGCGTCGGAAGGTCGAGTCTTGTTTCCGGGATCGTGCGTCGGAAGGTCGAGTTCTGTTTCCGGGATCGTGCGTCGGAAGGTCGAGTCTTGTTTCCGGGATCGTGCGTCGGAAGGTCGAGTCTTGTTTCCGGGATCGTGCGTCGGAAGGTCGAGTCTTGTTTCCGGGATTGTGCATCGGAAGGTCGAGTTCTGTTTCCGGGATCGTGCGTCGGAAGGTCGAGTCTTGTTCCCGGGATCGTGCGTCGGAAGGTCGAGTCTTGTTTCCGGGATCGTGCGTCGGAAGGTCGAGTCTTGTTTCCGGGATCGTGCGTCGGAAGGTCGAGTCTTGTTTCCGGGATCGTGCGTCGGAAGGTCGAGTCTTGTTTCCGGGATCGTGCGTCGGAAGGTCGAGTCTTGTTCCCGGGATCGTGCGTCGGAAGGTCGAGTCTTGTTTCCGGGATAGTGCATCGGAAGGTCGAGTATTGTTTCCGGGATCGTGCGTCGGAAGGTCGAGTCTTGTTTCCGGGATCGTGCGTCGGAAGGTCGAGTCTTGTTTCCGGGATCGTGCGTCGGAAGGTCGAGTCTTGTTTCCGGGATCGTGCGTCGGAAGGTCGAGTCTTGTTCCCGGGATCGTGCGTCGGAAGGTCGAGTCTTGTTTCCGGGATCGCGTGCGTCGGAAGGTCGAGTCTTGTTTCCGGGATCGTGCGTCGGAAGGTCGAGTCTTGTTTCCGGGATCGCGTGCGCCGGAAGGTCGAGTCTTGTTCCGGGATCGTGCGTCGGAAGGTCGAGTCTTGTTTCCCGGGATCGTGCGTCGGAAGGTCGAGTCTTGTTCCCGGATCGTGCGTCGGAAGGTCGAAGTCTTGTTCCCGGGATCGCGTGCCGGAAGGTCGAGTCTTGTTTCCGGGATCGTGCGTCGGAAGGTCGAGTCTTGTTCCCGGGATCGTGCGTCGGAAGGTCGAGTCTTGTTTCCGGGATCGTGCGTCGGAAGGTCGAGTCTTGTTCCCGGGATCGTGCGTCGGAAGGTCGAGTCTTGTTTCCGGGATCGTGCGTCGGAAGGTCGAGTCTTGTTGCCGGGCTCGTGCCTCGGCAGGTCGAGTCTTGTTTCCGGGATCGTGCGTCGGAAGGTCGAGTCTTCTTCCCGGGATCGTGCGTCGGAAGGTCGATGCTTGTTCCGGGGTTCGTGCGTCGGAAGGTCGAGTCTTGTTTCCGGGATCGTGCGTCGGAAGGTCGAGTCTTGTTCCCGGGATCGTGCGTCGGAAGGTCGAGTCTTGTTCCCGGGATCGTGCGTCGGAAGGTCGAGTCTTGTTTCCGGGATCGTGCGTCGGAAGGTCGAGTCTTGTTTCCGGGATCGTGCGTCGGAAGGTCGAGTCTTGTTTCCGGGATCGTGCGTCGGAAGGTCGAGTCTTGTTCCCGGGATCGTGCGTCGGAAGGTCGAGTCTTGTTCCCGGGATCGTGCGTCGGAAGGTCGAGTCTTGTTTCCGGGATCGTGCGTCGGAAGGTCGAGTCTTGTTCCCGGGATCGTGCGTCGGAAGGTCGAGTCTTGTTCCCGGGATCGTGCGTCGGAAGGTTCCGTTTCGTTTTCAGAGCCGTGTTTCAGTATTAGCCGTGTACATATAGATGAAGTATATTTATCTTAGAGTGAAATATTCAGAGTTTTTAACGTCCCCGGAGACACTTTTCTAGAGCAGGAGTTGAATCCGGAACGTCGATACTTTGCAGCAGCGTCCTCCACATTCCCCCGGGCGAGACGCTAACCGGAGGCACCGCTCTGTCTGTCCCTGACGCCTGCTTACACTTTCCTTTTACCTTTTGTTTTTACGCAATTTTTCAGACGATCTTTGAACTTTTTTGCCTGCGTTCGCTCGTGTCTGCGGTGCGTCGCCGCGGTAACTGCTGAACATCCCGCCGTACACATTCATGTAGACCCCCCCCCGCCCGGCGCGACGCCGCTGCAAAGTATCGGTGAGGTGTGTGCGCTGAGGACGTGAAATCCAAGAATTATTTTGTGTTTTTTGAATTGCATTTTGAAATTTGACGTTCGTCCGTGGAAAAAGTAGCAGATATAACATGGTTTCCCATAACGACCGTTTTATTAAAGCTTCACTGTGTCACTTTTCTGGTGCACGTGGACCTGGGATTAAACCAGATCGAAACCAGATCTAAACCAGGATTAAACCAGGTCTAAACCAGATCTAAACCAGGATTAAACCAGGTCTAAACCAGATCTAAACCAGGATTAAACCAGGACTAAACCAGGATTAAACCAGGTCTAAACCAGATCTAAACCAGGATTAAACCAGGTCTAAACCAGGACTAAACCAGGACTAAACCAGGATTAAACCAGGTCTAAACCAGATCTAAACCAGGATTAAACCAGGTCTAAACCAGATCTAAACCAGGATTAAACCAGATCTAAACCAGGATTAAACCAGGTCTAAACCAGGACTAAACCAGATCTAAACCAGGATTAAACCAGGTCTAAACCAGATCTAAACCAGGATTAAACCAGGACTAAACCAGGATTAAACCAGGTCTAAACCAGATCTAAACCAGGATTAAACCAGGTCTAAACCAGGACTAAACCAGGACTAAACCAGGATTAAACCAGGTCTAAACCAGATCTAAACCAGGATTAAACCAGATCTAAACCAGGATTAAACCAGGTCTAAACCAGGACTAAACCAGGATTAAACCAGGTCTAAACCAGATCTAAACCAGGATGAAACCAGGTCTAAACCAGGACTAAACCAGGTCTAAACCAGGATTAAACCAGGTCTAAACCAGATCTAAACCAGGATTAAACCAGGTCTAAACCAGGACTAAACCAGGTCTAAACCAGGTCTAAACCAGGTCTAAACCAGGACTAAACCAGGTCTAAACCAGGTCTAAACCAGGTCTAAACCAGGATTAAACCAGGTCTAAACCAGGTCTAAACCAGGACTAAACCAGGTCTAAACCAGGTCTAAACCAGGTCTAAACCAGGTCTAAACCAGGTCTAAACCAGGATTAAACCAGGTCTAAACCAGGTCTAAACCAGGTCTAAACCAGGTCTAAACCAGGTCTAAACCAGGTCTAAACCAGGTCTAAACCAGGGCTAAACCAGGATTAAACCAGGACTAAACCAGGTCTAAACCAGGTCTAAACCAGGTCTAAACCAGGTCTAAACCAGGTCTTTGTCCTGTATAAACAGATTATTTGCCGGTTCAGTTTTGACTCACGTTCGAGTTGATCTAAATACGACTCGAGTAAAAGTACGCGGCTGGAAAAGTACTCTGAAAAGTATCCGAGTACTCGGGTCAACACTTTGGTCCTCAGCGTCCACACACCGAACCCCCGGAAGAGTCGGGAAAATACTTGAACCTTTGGAACTATCCCATTATTGTAAGGCCTGCAGTTTGTGTGTGAGCCTGTGGGGGGCGCACACAGTATTTATCATAGTGGTGTTATTAAAAAGACACTGATTTATAACCAGACCATTTGGAGCTTTTGTTGGATGTTTTCGGTGGATTTGGAGCGAAATATCAGAGAAACGTGTCATTTATTTCAGATTTTATTCACTTTTCACCAAAAACTCAGAATTCTGTCACGTCGTTTTTTCTCAGGAGGTTTTGAACGAAGAAAAAGGGAAGAACAGGCGTTTGTCCTGCTGCTTTACAGGGAAGTGTCTCAAGGGTCAAACGGCGAAATGCAGCGAGTGCAGAACCACAGAGCCTGTGGTGAGAGGGCGGCTGAAACCTCCTGAGAAAAACAGAAGAGACCAGAGCTCGACCGCGTCACTTTACCACAAAACTGAACCAGGACTAAACCAGGACTGAACCAGGACTAAACCAGGACTAAACCAGGACTGAACCAGGACTGAACCAGGACTAAACCAGGTCTAAACCAGGACTAAACCAGGACTGAACCAGGACTGAACCAGGACTGAACCAGGACTGAACCAGGTCTAAACCAGGACTAAACCAGGACTAAACCAGGTCTAAACCAGGACTAAACCAGGACTAAACCAGGTCTAAACCAGGACTAAACCAGGACTGAACCAGGACTAAACCAGGACTAAACCAGGACTAAACCAGGACTAAACCAGGACTAAACCAGGACTAAACCAGGTCTAAACCAGGACTAAACCAGGACTGAACCAGGTCTAAACCAGGACTAAACCAGGACTGAACCAGGACTAAACCAGGACTGAACTAGGACTAAACCAGGACTAAACCAGGTCTAAACCAGGACTAAACCAGGACTGAACCAGGACTAAACCAGGACTAAACCAGGACTGAACCAGGACTAAACCAGGTCTAAACCAGGACTAAACCAGGACTAAACCAGGACTGAACCAGGACTAAACCAGGACTGAACCAGGTCTAAACCAGGACTAAACCAGGACTGAACCAGGACTAAACCAGGACTGAACCAGGACTAAACCAGGACTAAACCAGGTCTAAACCAGGACTAAACCAGGACTGAACCAGGTCTAAACCAGGACTGAACCAGGACTAAACCAGGACTGAACCAGGTCTAAACCAGGACTAAACCAGGACTGAACCAGGACTAAACCAGGACTGAACTAGGACTAAACCAGGTCTAAACCAGGACTAAACCAGGACTAAACCAGGACTGAACCAGGACTAAACCAGGACTGAACCAGGTCTAAACCAGGACTAAACCAGGACTAAACCAGGTCTAAACCAGGACTAAACCAGGACTGAACCAGGTCTAAACCAGGACTAAACCAGGACTGAACCAGGACTAAACCAGGACTGAACCAGGACTAAACCAGGACTAAACCAGGTCTAAACCAGGACTAAACCAGGACTGAACCAGGTCTAAACCAGGACTAAACCAGGACTGAACCAGGACTAAACCAGGTCTAAACCAGGACTAAACCAGGACTAAACCAGGACTGAACCAGGACTAAACCAGGACTGAACCAGGACTAAACCAGGACTGAACCAGGACTGAACCAGGACTAAACCAGGACTAAACCAGGTCTAAACCAGGACTAAACCAGGACTAAACCAGGACTAAACCAGGACTGAACCAGGACTAAACCAGGACTAAACCAGGACTGAACCAGGACTGAACCAGGACTGAACCAGGACTGAACCAGGACTAAACCAGGTCTAAACCAGGACTAAACCAGGTCTAAACCAGGACTAAACCAGGACTAAACCAGGACTGAACCAGGACTGAACCAGGACTGAACCAGGTCTCAGGTCTTGTTTTTGGAAAATGTGACGCGACCGATTTCTAACCCCCCGAGCCTGTGTCATATGCCCTCCCGTGTGTCAGATGCCCTCCCCGTGTGTCAGATGCCCTCCCCGTATGTCAGATGCTCTCCCCGTGTGTCAGATGCCCTCCCCGTGTGTCAGATGCCCTCCCCGTGTGTCAGATGCCCTCCCCGTGTGTCAGATGCCCTCCCCGTGTGTCAGATGCCCTCCCCGTGTGTCAGATGCCCTCCCGTGTGTCAGATGCCCTCCCCGTGTGTCAGATGCCCTCCCCGTATGTCAGATGCCCTCCCCGTGTGTCAGATGCCCTCCCCGTGTGTCAGATGCCCTCCCCGTGTGTCAGATGCCCTCCCCGTGTGTCAGATGCCCTCCCTGTGTGTCAGATGCCCTCCCCGTGTGTCAGATGCCCTCCCAGGCCTGTCTCTGTGGCGCCCCCTGCTGTCGCTCTGTGTTCTGTGAACATGAGCCTGTGGAGGTCAAAGTCTCACCGTTTCTCCCTGTTTGTCTCTGACATTTTAGACAAACTGGATTTTCTTAGATTTATGGAACAAGCAATATCCCAGAATGTGTCTTTATTTACATTTAAAACCATCAGAGATCTGTGTCCGGGCTCATGCATTAAGACCAGGACTGAACCAGGACTGAACCAGGACTGAACCAGGACTGAACCAGGACTAAACCAGGACTGAACCAGGACTGAACCAGGACTGAACCAGGACTGAACCAGGACTGAACCAGGACTGAACCAGGACTGAACCAGGATTAAACCAGGACTGAACCAGGACTGAACCAGGACTGAACCAGGACTGAACCAGGACTGAACCAGGACTGAACCAGGACTAAACCAGGACTAAACCAGGACTAAACCAGGACTACACCAGGACTGAACCAGGACTGAACCAGGACTGAACCAGGACTGAACCAGGACTGAACCAGGACTAAACCAGGACTAAACCAGGACTAAACCAGGACTGAACCAGGACTGAACCAGGACTGAACCAGGACTGAACCAGGACTAAACCAGGACTAAACCAGGACTACACCAGGACTGAACCAGGACTAAACCAGGACTAAACTAGGACTAAACTGTTTTCAAACCAGAACTACACCAGGACTGAACCGGGACTAAACCAGGACTAAACCAGGACTAAACTGTTTTCAAACCAGAACTACACCAGGACTGAACCGGGACTAAAGCAGGACTATTTTGACATGATGTATTTTTATCAGACGCTGTAAAGTCTCTGGGTCTGAAGGAACAGACTCCATTTCCCAGCATGCACCACTGCACATGTGTTTTGAGATAATATATAAAATATTTTTGTAAAAATCTGTAGTTTTTAGATGGACCCACAGTATTTCACCGTTTAAAGCAGATCTGTATATTTAAAGAGGATTTTCTATTAGACTTTGATGTGTAGAGAACTGAGCCTGAGACTTTTATCTCTGTTTCACTTTTATAAAAATGCATCTGCCCGGACATGTCCTCAAACCTGAACCGTCTGTGCACCCAACCCGTGTAAATTTACCAAAACATCTCTGTCGGCCATTTCGGGTTAGCGAAAATACAACGATCTGAACGTATTGTGCTTATTTCCACCAAAAATATGAAAAATATGAAGCCCGGTGTGTTTATGGACACCGGTTACCGTAGAAACGTAGATTTAGATTTAGAATTTTCACAGAATTTTCACCAATTTTTTCCCACCTTTTCCACGCTCGCCCCTCACCTCCTCCACGCACTGCGAAGGTCCCAGTTCACGCCGTTCTCTGACGTCCCAGCGCCGTTTCGAGTCGTGTTTTTGTTCTTCTCCCAAACTGAAAAAGTGCTGTTCCACCTCGTGATGTCATCGTGTGGCGATACAGGAAGTGCTCCGCTGTGTTTTTTTTAACTCCACGCGCCTTCACAGGAATCATCCGGATCGTTTTTTTTTTTCAGCCCTGGAATCGCCGATCTCGACTGAGCTGAAGGTCAAAGGAGCCGCTCAAATGTGCGTTACAGGTTTTTATGATTCTCAGATTTAAACGTTATTTGATCAGATAAAACACGTTGTAAAAATAAATTGTAGTTTTACACTAATCGAGAAGCCGTTTGTGAAGAAAAGGAGAGAATTCTGCCCAAAAGTTCGTCACAATTTACACAGAAACAAGTTTTTCTGACTAAAACTAAAACTACACCAGAACTACACAAAAACTACAACAAAACTACACCAGAACTACACAAAAACTACACCAGAACTACACTAAAACTACACCAGAACTACACCAGAACTACACCAAAACTACACCAGAACTACACCAAAACTACCCCGGAACTACACCAGAACTACACCAGAACTACACCAGAACTACACCAGAACTACACCAAAACTACCCCGGAACTACACCAGAACTACACCAGAACTACACCAGAACTACACCAAAACTACCCCGGAACTACACCAGAACTACACCAAAACTACACCAAAACTACCCCGGAACTACACCAGAACTACACCAGAACTACACCAAAATTACACCAGAACTACATTAGAACTACACCAGAACTACACAAAAATTACACCAGAACTACACAAAAATTACACCAGAACTACACTAAAACTACACCAGAACTACACCAGAACTACACCAGAACTACACCAAAACTACACCAAAATTACACCAGAACTACATTAAAACTACACCAGAACTACACCAAAACTACACCAGAACTACACCACAACTACACCTGAACTACAACAAAACTACACCAGAACTACACAAAAACTACACCAGAACTACACTAAAACTACACCAGAACTACACCAGAACTACACAAGAACTACACCAAAATTACACCAGAACTACATTAGAACTACACCAGAACTACACAAAAATTACACCAGAACTACACAAAAATTACACCAGAACTACACAAAAATTACACCAGAACTACACCAGAACTACAGACGACACTAGAACTCCTCCGGAACAAACCCGACTCTACAGACTCGGGAAGCGAAGGCGTGTTTACGATCTAAAGTTTCTGACTGGATATCGGCCGCTTCATGACATCACGAGGTGGAGCAGAGCGTTTGGAGCTTTGGAGACAGACAAATAATAAAGAGTCACTGAAACGTGTGAATGAAACAAACACGAGCTCAGTTTGAGGAGGAAACGTCAGAGCGTCGGTTTGTGGAACGGGACCTTCGTAAAGTGATTTCTTTCTCATTACATTTATAATACTGGTCGTAGAGACGTCTGGTGTTTCTGTTTTTCTTCGTTGCTGTAATTTTGTGCTATTAAAAATCATTTTAGGATTATTCCGATGGAAAGGCGAGGCTTTTTCTGTCAGATGCCCTCCCTCCTCTTATGAAGAACCCTCAGACGTGTTCGGAACCAAAAGTCACTGTCAGAATAAAGGCTGTATTGCACTGCTGTTGTACGACCTGTTTATTTCACGTTGGGGCTGTTGGTGTTGGACCTGCGTGAAGTTTCCCCCCATCGAACTGAAACCTGCACAAAAACTGGGTCAACCGTTTGTGCTGCAAAAAGTTCCGTTTGTGCTTCTTTAGTTTTGGAGAAATTAACGATTCTTTTTCAGGTCAAACTGGGGTCAGACCCACAGGAAGAAGAAAAATGCTCGAAAACGCCCAAAATGGAGTCAGTCGTTTGTGTTTCGTTTGTGCTGCAGAAAGTTCAGTTTGTGATTCTGGTTCTTCAGATATTCACAGTTTTATTTTGGTCGATGACGTCGTCCAGAACCTCAGAATGTGAAACAGCCTCAAAACAGAAGAAAATGATGTCAAACGTTTGTATTTGGTTTGTGCTGTTTTGTGCTGTGACAGTTTCATTTGTGTGAGTTTATTTCTAAAATTCTTCATTATTATTTCTGTGGTAATTACAGGACGTCATTTCTGCTCAGCTGACGGAGACAAACTCCACAGAACTAGAGAAGAGAAACGACCTGAGGCTGAGGAAAAGTCTGTCTCAGTCTTTAGTCTTTTGCTTTGATTCAGATTTTATAGAATAACAGACTGAGAACAGTTGTCCAAGTGTTGACCAATAGCTCCACCTGCTGGACGACGGCGTTTCGCTTCATTTACTCTAAACTCTTTTTTATTCCAAAATTGCAGTGTGTATTAGAGTAGAAATACATTTTGAGCAATTTACACATGTAAACAACTCAAAATACACCAAAATAACACAAAAGTACAATACAATACAGAAGGCTCCACTGTTTTCAAACAGCACAATCGTTTTCTTTAATTTTCTGTTTTTCAGTTTTAAGTTTCCTATGGCGTAAATACATTTTTAAATCCTTAAAATGAGGCCAAGAGCAGTTTGTGACTCCACTGCAGAAGAATAATTAAATTGATTAGATTAGATTATTAGAAGAAAATGTTCAAATACAAGTAATATGTCAAATTTTGATCTCAGATTTTTTTTTTTTTATGTAATACATTTCTCAATAAGCAGCAATAAAAAAAATTGCAACAGACACGCTTCACCCCATTGGCTGATCGTCTTCGGGCTCAGCCAATCAGCGCTGAGCTCTGAGACCACGTGGTTTCAAACCGGAAGAGACGGATCCGGCAGCATTCAAGAGGGTCGAGAGGGTCTGGCTGCAAACGCACGGGGAAAGGGTAGGTCCACTCCATAGACCGGAAACACGTGACCTCCACCGGAAACACGTCACATCTACCGTAGACTTTTCTTTTAAAATTTATATTCGCCAAACAATTCACATCTATCATAGACTTTTATTTTTTATTTTTTATTTATATTAGCCGTGGCCCAATTCACGGGCAGTTTGCCGAAATGATTTTGATGATGATTTTATTATAGTTTTATGTCTAGCCCACGGAGAAGCCTCGTTGCCGAGCAACTGAGACACGCTGCTAATGTTATTGCTAACCACACGTACCACGCAGATTATGCACAGGTAATCAAACTATCGGATTTTAAGATCAAGTTATTCTAATAATTCTCTCCAAAACGAAAACTTATGCATAACATTCGCCAAACAATACGGCTGTATTTCTGGGAACAAACAGTGATGAGATTTGCATTATTAATTACATATTTTTAAATAGATAAGAATGTATTTAAGTCCGTTTAAAAGATGGTTTATTATACAATCAAAGGAACTTCTGGAAATGATCTCATGAATAGTCAAACATTAAACCCACCACACGTACACAGGGCATTCAGAGGTTCGTACAAACAGCTGTGTGTCAGTGTGTCTCAAATAGTTGTTCCCGTTTTGCTAAAGCAGGTGACAATCCAACATGAAATGTATCTGATATTTATCTTTGCCAAATATGATCAGGTGGAATATCACTGCTTAACTGCAGTATAATAGTACATTCTTATAGTAAATGTAAGTGCAATACAGTAGTTTATTCTCATAGTACATGTTAGTATAGTGACTATGAAAAGAGACATCAAATAACTGGCACATTTCATCATGAATCAAATGTCATTAGAGTGAAAAACATTCAGATAATCTTATTATGAGCAAATTATGTGTTTTTATGTTTTGACTTGCACACTTGATAAGGTTATATAAGTGTGGGGCGCCAGTGGCAAAAACTGTCGTTGTGTCCTCAGGCAAGACACTTCACCCACATTGCCTAGTATGAAAGTAGTGTGTGCAGGGCAGGACTCCCTTGAAAAAGAGATTAGTAATCTCAATGGGACTTTCCTGGGTAAATAAAGGTAAAAAAAAATTTTTTTTAAATATATAAAAAAAATACAAATCCACATTTATCCTGGGACACTGTTTTACCTCCGTTCAATCCATTTTTTCTTCTCTTCAAGAGGACTCCACTCTCCACTCGATCAATCGGCAGATTCTGATTCAGTCTGAGGCTGGAGAGGGAGGGGGAAAGGCGCTCGTCATTGACGTGTTTCCGGTATGTGGAGCGGACCTACACTTTCCCCATGCGTCTGCAGCCAGACTCCTCTCGCAGCATTTGATTCGCGTGAAAAACACGAGAGACAAACTTCAGAGGAGAAAATGGAGAATCTGAGGCGCCCCGCAGCAGATCGGAGCCGCCCTCTCCGGGTTCGGTGAGTGTTTTAGAGACGGAACTCGTACAAGGAGCAACTCGTTTAGTGATTAAAGCGAGTGTGCAAATCCGTGTGGATGCTAACGGCTAAAGCTAACACACCTCCCGCCTTTATTGTTTTACCCCGCGTGTTACAGCTTTTCTATTTACTTTACAACACTTGTAAGTGTGTGCACGGATAATCCACCATTTATAATTTATCGTTTGTATTTCTTCAGTAAATGCACCACTCTTCAGGACGCAGAGAAGCCTCCTCCTCCTGCAGTGTGTGGGTCAAAGGATCTGACCCCTGACCCCTGAGCCGGATCCTACTCTCCTGAGGTCACGTGCTTGTCCCGGTGCGTTGGTTCTTCACATTGACGGCGTTTTGTGGCGTTGAGTTTGTTCTGAGTGAGAGTGATGAGTTGCACTGCGCCGTGGGTCTGTGCTGTGGCACCGACTCCACCCTGAGTCCTGAAGAGCCTCATGTGCACAGGGGCCATCTGACTCACTTAGACCCGGTTTAGTCCCGGTTTAGACCTGTCTTAGACCTGGTTTAGTCCTGGTTTAGACCTGGTTTAGACCCGGTTTAGACCCGGTTTAGGCCTGTCTTAGGCCTGTCTTAGACCTGGTTTAGTCCTGGTTTAGACCTGGTTTAGACCTGTCTTAGTCCTGGTGTAGTCCTGGTTTAGACCCGGTTTAGACCTGGTTTAGTCCTGTCTTAGACCTGGTTTAGTCCTGTCTTAGACCTGGTTTAGTCCTGGTTTAGACCTGGTTTAGACCCGGTTTACTCTCGGTTTAGTCTCGGTTTAGACCTGTCTTAGTCCTGTCTTAGACCTGGTTTAGACCCGGTTTAGTCTCGGTTTAATCCTGTCTTAGACCTGGTTTAGTCCTGGTTTAGTCCTGGTTTAGTCCTGGTTTAGACCCGGTTTAGTCTCGGTTTAGACCTGTCTTAGTCCTGTCTTAGACCTGGTTTAGACCCGGTTTAGTCTCGGTTTAGTCCTGTCTTAGACCTGGTTTAGTCCTGGTTTAGTCCTGGTTTAGACCTGTCTTAGTCCTGGTGTAGTCCCGGTTTAGACCCGGTTTAGACCTGTCTTAGTCCTGGTGTAGTCCCGGTTTAGACCCGGTTTAGGCCTGTCTTAGTCCTGGTTTAGACCCAGTTTAGACCTGCCTAAAGCTCAGAAGAAGATTTGTTTATTCCACATTACATCTTATCACAGTTTGAACATCTGGTCCATATTTGGACACTTGTGCTGAATTGACATATTTTTACACAAAGGGTCACAGCACCAAACCCTGAGGCCCAGAGTCTGACACAGCTTCAGCAGTGAGTGTGGTGAGGCCCAGAGTCTGACACAGCTTCAGCAGTGAGTGTAGTGAGGCCCAGAGTCTGACACAGCTTCAGCAGTGAGTGTAGTGAGCCACACATGCCCAGGATGAAGTTTGCTCAAGTTAGAGCCTTTATTATTTTGTAATTTTTCCCGAGGCAAAAAATTGTAATTTTTAGACATGTTTGAATGTGTCTGTGCTAGAGGTAAGATCGGGCCTAAAAAATCCAGCCCGACCCGACCCGAGCCCGACCAATTAACTTGATTTGCAGGCCTGAGCCCGAAACAAACCCGAAATTTCATGCAGACCTGCGGAGGGGAAGATTTTTAAGAGGGCGTCGTTCACGTGTGCAGAGCATGCGCTGCTCTGCACACGCTCTGGCTCATGCTCTGGCTCTGCGCACGAATTTAACGGTTTATTTATTTTAAAAAAGTCAGCGAGAGAGAAGCCCGGCCCGACCCGAAGCAATGATTGACATTTTAGGCCCGACCCGAATTTCGGGTCGGCTCGGGCTTAAGATCTTACCTCTAGTCTGTGCTGTAAGTGAGCTGCACTCACAGTCTTCATCTGCAGATCTACAGAAACTAGAAGCTCTGAGCTTTAAAATGATGCGTCACACAAACCTGTGGGTCTGAGGTTTTCTTTAATAAGCTGTGACCTGTGGGTTTGTGTCACTGCTGCACACACAGGATTAAACGGGTGACGACAGGTTAAGAACCTTTTTTGGCTCCTCTGCCACAATTTAACATATGAGCATTTTAACCATTTTGTTGGTAAAAACCGAAACTCTAATGTGTGTTGTTTGTGTTGCAGAGAAGCCTCCTCCTCCTGCAGGGTGTGGCTCAAAGGATCTGACCCCTGACCCCTGAGCCGGATCCTACTCTCCTGAGGTCACGTGCTTGTCCCGGTGCGTTGGTTCTTCACATTGACGGCGTTTTGTGGCGTTGACTTTGTTCTGAGTGAGAGTGATGAGTTGCACTGCGCCGTAGGTCTGTGCTGTGGCACCGACTCCACCCTGAGTCCTGAAGAGCCTCATGTGCACAGGGGCCATCTGACTCACTTAGACCCGGTTTACACCTGGTTTAGACCCGGTTTAGACCCGGTTTAGACCTGGTTTAGTCCTGGTTTAGACCCAGTTTAGACCCAGTTTAGACCCGGTTTAGACCCAGTTTAGACCTGGTTTAGACCTGGATTCCACAGACACATGGGAACAGAAAGGAAAGTTCTACTGTTGAATGTGGAAAATCAGATTGTTTACAGGAAGAGTTTTCATCGGTGTCCAGTGTGTTTCTTCTTCACTTGCTGCTGCTGTTTGTCGTCGTTTGGAGCGTTGTTGATCTCGATCCTCGTTTCCTCTTCCGTCCTCAGGCCCCGACGCCCTGGTGCAGCTGCAGAGGACTCTCCCTGTGCTTCAGAAACACTTCGGCCACAGGGTTCTGGGTCCGATCCCAGCGTCTCCCGGCGCTTCTGTGTGGAGTCTGCATGTTCTCCCCGTGTCTGATAAGTGTGTAACGACATCCACGTGTCACGATATTCTACCGGGCCGTGGATCAGTTGGTACGGAGCCACCGACTGCCCAAGAAATAATTAAATATTTCCGTTGTATTTATCATCTGACTCTGAACAATTTTTTAATTTGAAAAATCTTTAATTTTGATGTTATACACGTTCTGTTCAGTGTGCGAAATACACGTCACAGCCCCTAAAAAGGCTGTAACGTTAGAAAAACTACACGATCTGGTTGTAAACAGGAAGGAAACAATTTGTACAAACTGAGACGTCCCGTTTGGAGGAGGTGGACCAAAGTGCGGCACATCTGCACCGATGCCCCCGAGGAAAACACCAAACAGTCCGCTTCAAAACACGCGGAGAATCCCCACGACAAGGACCATGGACAGCGACACCTCTCCCCCTTCACCACCGCCACATCCACAAACACACGGAGGAGCAGAACCCACACCCGCCCCAACACCAACACACACCCCCTGGACCCGCCCCACCACCAACACACACCCCCTGGACCCGCCCCAACACCAACACACACCCCCTGGACCTGCCCCAACACCAACACACACCCCCTGGACCTGCCCCAACACCAACACACACCCCTGGACCTGCCCCAACACACACCCCCCGGACCCCCCCCAACACCCACACACACCCCCTGGACCCACCACCAACACCAACCCACCCCCCCTGGACCCACCCCAACACCCACACACACCCCCTGGACCCTCCACAACACCAACACACACCCCCTGGACCTGCCCCAACACCAACACACACCCCCTGGACCTGCCCCAACACCAACACACACCCCCTGGACCCACACCCACCCCAACACCAACACACACCCCCTGGACCTGCCAAAACACCAACACACACCCCCTGGACCCACACCCACCACCAACACACACCCCCTGGACCTGCCAAAACACCAACACACACCCCCTGGACCCACCCCAACACCAACACACACCCCCTGGACCCACCCCAACACCAACACCAACACACACCCCCTGGACCCACCCCACCACCAACACACACCCCCTGGACCCACCCCACCACCAACAGCAGGACACGGCCCTGTGCCGGGGCCCCGGGTGCAGCAGGAGTTAGAGACAAACTCAGACTCACTGCAGATACTGGACGTCCCTCAGTCCTGAACCTCCTCAGGTCACAGCTCATTATTTCACTGTTATGTGACACTTCTGACCTCAGTTCTGGTCTTAAACCCTGGTCCTGGACCTGGAGCCACTGACTGTGTGTCGACACTGAACATTTATTCACTCGTTTGCTCACATTTTAAGTCATGTATTAATGTCTGTGTTGCTCAACAGTTGGGAGATGGGGACGAACACTGACGGGTGTTTCACACTGGTTCTGTTGTTGTTAGGAGGAAGTTGCTCATAAAGTTACAGACGAGGACACAGTGGATTCACTTTATTATTAAATTCACAACATAAACGATCTACGTCCCCCTGGTCCACGGGAAAACTGTCGAGCGTTGGCCGGAGCTGTGATGAGAAGGTTTAGACCTTTGCAAACATGTTCTGAAATGCTGCTTTAGACCTGGTTTAGTTCTGGTTTAGTCCTGGTTTAGACCTGGTTTAGACCTGATTTAGTCCTGGTTCAGTCCTGGTTTAGACCTCGTTTAGACCTCGTTTAGTCCTGGTTTAGTCCTGGTTTAGACCTGGTTTAGACCTGATTTAGTCCTGGTTCAGTCCTGGTTTAGACCTCGTTTAGTCCTGGTTCAGTCCTGGTTCAGTCCTCGTTTAGACCTCGTTTAGACCTGGTTTAGACCTGGACCAGTCCTGGTTTAGACCTCGTTTAGTCCTGGTTTAGTCCTGGTTTAGACCTGATTTAGTCCTGGTTCAGTCCTGGTTCAGTCCTGGTTTAGACCTGGTTTAGTCCTGGTTTAGACCTCGTTTAGACCTCGTTTAGTCCTGGTTTAGTCCTGGTTTAGACCTCGTTTAGTCCTGGTTTAGTCCTGGTTCAGTCCTGGTTCAGTCCTCGTTTAGACCTCGTTTAGACCTGGTTTAGACCTGGACCAGTCCTGGTCCAGTCCTGGTTTAGACCTCGTTTAGTCCTGGTTTAGTCCTGGTTTAGACCTGATTTAGTCCTGGTTCAGTCCTGGTTCAGTCCTGGTTTAGACCTGGTTTAGTCCTGGTTTAGTCCTGGTTTAGTCCTGGTTTAGACCTGGTTTAGTCCTGGTTTAGTCCTGGTTTAGTCCTGGTCCAGTCCTGGTTCAGTCCTGGTTTCAGACGTGTGTTGCAACAGGAAGTGACCTCAGTGTCCACAGCAGAAGTGACTCGCCTGAGGATCGTCCACAGTTTTTTCTCCGACACCGAACGGCTCCAACCGACGAGTTCAACAGGCAACAGACGGAAAGTCTTTATTTTGGGTTAGTCCTGGTTTAGACCTAGTTTGGACCTGGTTTAGTCCTGGTTCAGTCCTGGTTTAGACCTCGTTTAGACCTCGTTTAGTCCTGCTTCAGTCCTGGTTTAGTCCTTGTTTAGTTTGGGTTTAATCCGGGTTTAGACCTAGTTTGGACCTGGTTTAGTCCTGGTTCAGTCCTGGTTTAGTCCTGGTTCAGTCCTGGTTTAGTTTTGGTTTAATCCGGGTTTAGACCTAGTTTGGACCTGGTTCAGTCCTGGTTCAGTCCTGGTTCAGTCCTGGTTTAGTCCTGGTTCAGTCCTGGTTTAGTCCTTGTTTAGTTTGGGTTTAATCCGGGTTTAGACCTAGTTTGGACCTGGTTTAGCCCTGGTTCAGTCCTGGTTCAGTCCTTGTTTAGTTTGGGTTTAATCCGGGTTTAGACCTAGTTTGGACCTGGTTTAGTCCTGTTTTAGTCCTGTTTTAGTCCTGGTTTAGTCCTGTTTTAGTCCTGGTTTAGTCTTGGTTCAGTCCTGTTTTAGTCCTGGTTTAGTCCTGGTTCAGTCCTGTTTTAGTCCTGTTTTAGTCTTGGTTTAGTTCTGTTTTAGTCCTGGTTTAGTCCTGGTTTAGTCCTGGTTTAGTCCTGGTTTAGTCTTGGTTCAGTCCTGGTTTAGTCCTGGTTTAGTCCTGGTTTAGTCCTGGTTTAGTCCTGGTTTAGTCTTGGTTCAGTCCTGGTTTAGTCCTGGTTCAGTCCTGTTTTAGTCCTGTTTTAGTCTTGGTTTAGTTCTGTTTTAGTCCTGGTTTAGTCCTGGTTTAGTCCTGTTTTAGTCCTGGTTTAGTCTTGGTTCAGTCCTGTTTTAGTCCTGGTTTAGTCCTGGTTTAGTCTTGGTTCAGTCCTGTTTTAGTCCTGGTTTAGTCCTGGTTTAGTCTTGGTTCAGTCCTGTTTTAGTCCTGGTTTAGTCCTGGTTCAGTCCTGTTTTAGTCCTGTTTTAGTCTTGGTTTAGTTCTGGTTTAATCCGGTTTTGGACGTGTGGTTTTAGCAGGAAGTGAAAGTAAAGTAAGTTTCTATAAACTGCGCTGCAACAAAATGGGGGAAACTCGTCGGATGCTGTGGGTAAATTCAGCCGTCTCCACAGATCCGACCTGTAACTTGGCCAGGCAGCGTCACCCGCTCAGCTCCATGGAGACAGCTGTTTAATGCCATATTATGGAACATTTCAGACGTGTCGGTGCAGATGTTCACTCGTTTTGCTCACGTCATCACACAGCGTGAGTGTGACGTAGGATAAAGCCGCAGAAATGTACGGAAACCTCTGTGTCTGCACTTTCAGAGGGGAAAAGGACGTTTCTGTCTGTTACACTTACAAAGTTCTGCGGTTATAGAAACATGTTCCTCTGAGTCGTGGACGATGTCGTCGAGTCTTCAGGGTTAATTATTGTACATTTCTAACTGTAATTTGTGTCTTGGGACGTCACGATTCTTCTGTGAATGGCTCGTTCAGCTGCTGTTGGAGCTTTGTGTGGGGAAACGTGCTCACTCACTGTCCACTGTTTTCTGTGCTCTTCCTCAGGTCCATGATGAGTGACTCTGTGAAGGAGCCTCCAGGGGGCAGCACTGATCCAGGGTGAGTGCACTGTTCAAATGAACCTTTCAGCAGCAGCTTAAGAGCCAAGAGAGTCTGAGTCTGTCTGCAGACCTGCCCCCAGAGGCCCCCAGAGGCCCCCAGAGGCCCCCAGACTCCCCCTGGACGCACCTCCACCCACACGTCCCTCACATTTGTGTCACTTTACTGAAGCCTCTCTTATCAGCTGCTGTAGTTCACTCGAGGCCGCCACACACTACAGGAGAATTTGCCCGATTTTGGCTGCGATTTGCTTCTCCCCGAGTTCATGTGTGATTGTGAAGCCGCTGCGTCCACGTGTGTCTGAGCTGCTCTGTCACAGCGAAAGCCACAAACATCAGCAACGCTACGACAACAGACGATAAACCAGAGCGTCAGGGGCAGAGCAGCGACGGACACTGAGCCACAAGATACAAACTCAGGAAACAGCGACAATAATGATCCCTCTGCTCTGGTAACGTGGTACATTTAAAGTGCAGCGTCTCATCCACAGAGTTTCTCCTGTGTAAATCCTGCCCCCAGTCCACAGAGCCGCTCCGTGAATCCAGTTTTCTTGGTTCTTTAAAGTAAAAGTGTGGATAGTTCGTCCGTGTGTCTGTTTCAGCCACAGTGACTCTACTTCCTGTGGACTTTATCTCCTCTTTTCTGCTTTAAAAACCCTGGATCTGAAGTGTGGCTCCACATTTCACACATAATAATCCCATAGTGTGACTTGTGTCTAAAGTGGAAGTGCAGAGTCTGATCTTTGAACACTTCAGAGTCTCAGAGCGACTGGTTTTACTGGAGGAAACAGCTGAGGCCATCACAGCCTCACAGCTTTAGGTCCTGTGCTCCTCACACTGATCCTGCTGCATCTAAGAGCAAAGATTTAAAGTCTCTAAGATTCTCCTCGTGTCTGTGGAGTTTGCGCTTTTTGTCGCCCGTTTAAAAATCATTTAAGACCGAAAGATTGTGTTGTGTGTTGCGGCTTTCGCAAACTGATTATTTTTTTGCCTCTCCATTTCTAAAACTGTTCGTTTTTAATAAAAATCAATCACCAGTCACATAATATGTCACAAAATAGAACTGTCTGTCAACATGTCCAGTGGGGCTGGAGCAAAGGCGTTAGATGGAGTTTGTCCCTGAGTGTTGCCGTAGGCTCTGTGTCTGGTTAAGGTCCGGCTCAAGTCTGGAATGGTTCAGGTTTGGAAAAGGCTTTGGGTCTTTAGTCTAAAACCACCTAAACTTTAGTCAGGTGATGCTGGGAAAAGCAGTGATGAAATGTGGGACTTTGGGGGTGTCTGAGGGACGTGTGGATGGAGGCGACTCACGTGAGGTCCTCTGGGTGGAGGTCTGCAGCAGAGCCGTCTCTTAAGAGCCGCTGTGACTCTTGTTTTTCAGGAACAGACCTGAAGTTCTGTCCTTAAAGAGTGACCGCTCCATGGATCCTCCTCTACTGTTTAAGGAACCAGGAGCAGAGACTGAGTAAGACCACGACACCTTCTCCTCAGAGCTCAGAGCTTCAGTCCCTCTCACAGTCGGGGTCGGCCTGTCACACATTTCACAGCTCCAGATTTTCCTGTTTGTCCTGCAGTGTAACAGGACTCCCCTCTGCCTGTCATAAGGTCTAACTGTGCTCATGTTTTTTTTTTGGTCAATGTATTTTTATTGGGTTTTCAAAGAGATACAAAAAACATCAAGGACAGAATCAAAGAAAATATAAGACATTACCAAAAAAACAAAAACAAAAATAAAACACACACACAAAAAAGCCCACAGAGTAATTACCTACTTATCTTACACATATATACAAGGTACACACTACAGAGTCAAGCATTGTTAGTTGTTCCACATAAGAAATAAAGGATCGACACACTGCATCAAACTTGCCTTTTGATCCATTCAATGTGTATCTAATCTTTTCAACCTTCAGAAAAAACATCCATCTGCCAAAAGAAGGAGATTTATCATTTTTCCAATTTAACAAAATAAGTCGCCGAGCTAAGAGTGAGGAGTAGGCAATGCAATTTAAGTGGGGTTTTTGTAGCATAAGTTCTTCTGATGGCACAGCAAAAAGTCCAAGAAAAGGACAGGGATCAATGTTTAGACCTGAAATTGCTGAATATACCTCAAATATTGAGGACCAGAATGAGGTAAGACCAGGGCACGACCAAAATGTGTGGAAAAGAGTGGCAGGTGCCTACATCTGTCACAAATAGGATCAACCTCTGGATATATTTTAGAAAGCTTGACCTTAGACATGTGAAGCCTGTGTACAATCTTAAATTGAATTAGACTGTGTCTTGCGCAAATTGAAGTGGAATGAATTCTTCGAAGTGTTAGACCACTGATCATCTGTAATATTTGCTCCCGTATCCTTCTCCCACTTTTCTTTTATGATAACCAATGAGCCGCCTTCCATGTCAAATATATTTTTGTACAACTTTGATACACTTCTCCTATCTGCTGGCTGTACCTCTAGGACTGCATCCAAAGGTGATGTCTGGCATCCAAAGGTCTATGTGCTGGCAAGGCAAACGTTTGTCTAACCTGATCAAATGACATGAAAATGCTTCTTTATACAACGTCTTAATATTCAACACACCATGTTTAGACCACTGAATGAATGCATTATCTAAAAGAGAAGCTGGAAATAAATGATTGGCCATAACTGGAGCATAAATAGACATGGACACTAGTCCATAGTGTTTACGAAACTGAGACCAAATCTTTAAGGAATGACGCACAACTGGATTCTGACAGGACTGAGGTGGATGGAATGGAATGGAAGAGCACAAAAAAGCAGAAAGTGAAATTGACCTGCAAGAGTTAGATTCAATGAGCAGCCAGTCTGGAAACCCCACGCAGGACGAGTCCCAGAACCAGTACAATAAGCATTTGATATTAGCAGCCCAATAATAAATTTGGAAGTTTGGTAAAGCCATCCCCCCATTTACTATTGTCCTTTGAAAAAACAATTTCCTAATTCTTGGCATTTTATTATTCCAAATAAAAGATGAAATAATACTGTCAAGTTTCGCAAAGAATTTTTTTGTAAGAAAACATGGAATACATTGAAAAAGAAATAAAAATTTAGGAAGGATGTTCATCTTAATTATACTAATACGCCCAGCTAGAGATAAAGGCCATGTGGACCAGCGGGTGAGATCCCGCTGGGTACGCTCCAAAAGTGGGGTGAAACTGGCCTTAATAAGCTGAGAATGAGACTTTGTGATAGACACACCAAGGTAATTAAATCTGTCCTTGGTCACTTTGAATGTTAAAGAATGAAATGTGACTTGTCTAGCAGCTGTATTGATAGGGAGGAGCTCACTTTTGTCCAGATTAAGCTTATAGCCAGAGAAGCTACCAAAGACTTTAAGGGTGGAAAGAATATGTGAGATGGATGTCACAGGGTCAGATACAAATAAAAGGACATCATCTGCATACAGGGCAATTTTATGTTCCTTATTAGCCCTCAAAATCCCCTTAATTTCTGTATGCTGCCTAATGGTAGCTGCAAGAGGTTCCATGACCAATGCAAAAAGTAATGGGGACAAGGGGCAACCCTGTCTGGTCCCACGCTGAATAGGGAAATATGGTGAATAAGTGTCATTAGTCCTAACTGAAGCCATAGGGGAGGTGTACAACAATTTAACCCAGGAAATAAAAGTGCTCCCAAAACCAAACTGCTTAAGAACATAAAACAAATAATTCCATTCCACACGATCAAAAGCTTTCTCAGCGTCCAGAGATTTAAAAAAAACCTCTGGACACTGAGGTGAGGATGATGTGTAAAGAATATTAAATACACGCCTAATATTAAAAAACAATTGCCTATTTTTGATAAATCCAGTTTGATCACATGACACAAGGGAGGGAAGAACAGTCTCAAGGCGGAGAGCCAACACCTTGGCCAGTATCTTAACGTCAACGTTAAGGAGACTTATGGGATGGTAGGATGAACAATTAAGAGGATCCTTGCCCTTTTTCAAAAGCAAAGATATTGATGCCTGGCGCAAGGTTTGAGGGAGGCACTGAGATTTTAAGCTGTCATCAAATACATCTTTTAGCAGAGGGCTGAGTTTAGCTGAAAACTTTTTGAAGAATTCTGTAGGAAAGCCATCTGGGCCAGGGCATTTTCCTCTTTGCGTGCAGGTGATAGCTCTACTGATTTCATCTAAAGAAATTGGGCTGTCTAAGGATGTTCTTATGCTCTCATCTACCGTGGGTATGCCCAGACCAGCAAAAAACATATCCATTGCTCTCTGGTCATAAGGGTGTTCAGAAGCATATAGTTTACAATAAAAGTCACTAAATTGTTTATTAATATCTAAAGGATCTGACAACAATCCTGTTTCAGATTCAATCTGATCAATTACATGAGTAGTGGATGTCTGTCTCAAACTGTAAGCAAGAGCTCTGCTTGGTTTCTCTCCATGCTCATAAGACATGTGTCTGGATTTCAATAATGCCCGTTCTGCCTGACCAGTTGAGAGCATATCAAATTCAGCCTGATACATTGTTCGCTGTTTATACAGCTCTGGAGTAGGGGCAGTAGCATAAGCACTGTCTACCCCAGAGATGAGTTCTGAGAGTTCAGTTTTCCTGGCCTAACTGTGCTCATGTTTTACAGACGGCGCCACCACCTGGCCTTAAAGAGCGACTGGTCCATGAGACGACCTCCACACTTTAATGAACCAGGCCCAGAGTCAGAGTAAGAACCTAAAGAACCTAAGAGTCGTGGCTCCTCTGCACCTGCTGCTGTCGGGCTCCTCACTCTGACCTGAGGATGTTGGTCTGAACCTGCTCTTCATGATCCTCGGGTTTGGACTTCAACATTTTGTCTCTAAATCAGGATCTGAACATTAAGAACAGACCAATCAGACGCCTTCTTTCCCCGAGGTACCGCCCACTAGCGTTAGCAACAGGTTTGATTGACAGCTTTGCAGAGGCGTTAGAGGTAAGATCTTAAGCCCGAGCCCGAGCCGACCCGAATTTCGGGTCGGGTCTAAAATGTCAATCATTGCTTCGGGTCGGGCCGGGCTTCTCTCTCGCTGACTTTTTAAAAATAAATAAACAGTTAAGTGCGCAGAGTATGAGCCAGAGCAGAGCATGCTCTGGCTCATACTCTGCGCACTTGAACGACGCCCTCTTAATAATCTTCCCCTCCGCAGGTCTGCATGAAATTTCGGGTTTGCTTCGGGCTCGGGCCTGCAAATCAAGTTAATTGGTCAGGCTCGGGTCGGGTCGGGTCGGGCTGGATTTTTTTAGGCCCGATCTTACCTCTAAGAGGTGTTACCTTTAATACCGCTGCTCCTGATTGGCTCTTTGGTTGCTATGATACTCGGGCTCAGATTTCCACATATGGTCCCTGGTTCCAGATTAGCTGATAGAACTGCTAGCCTCAGTGAGCTTCATTTGGAGCCAAACAGTGTGGGGACGTCACACTCCCTCAGTCCACTTCTTTGTACAGTGTGTGAGTTCAGGGGTCATTGTTCTGTTTGTCCCACAGAGAGGAGAGCGCAGAGGGCCCCAGAGGAGACTGTGAGCTGGACTCTGTTTTCCAGGTCTGTACCAGAACGTCCCCACAGACGGAGCTCACAGAGGTGTTTGTGTTTGTGTGGAAGTTCATGTCTCCATGAAGCCTGTAAACTCCACATGTGTGTTTCAGCATCTGGAGGAGCAGGTCGTGGCTTTTGTCCAGCAGGAGCTGCAGAGGCTCCACAGGCTCCTGGCCTCAGATTACCCAGAATGCTCTGAGAGTGAGGGGAGGAGCCGAGCAGAGAGGCGGTCCTGAACATCGCCCTGGACTTCCTGAAGAGGATGGACCAGGAGCATCTGGCCCAGCGTCTGCAGACCAGTAAGAAGTGTGAGATGGTGTGAGGGTCCAGAGCTCTGAGGGTCGGTGTGTGGCAGCTCCTCACACTGGAGCTGCTTTAAAGTGGAGCTCACCTCAATCAAACATTTGTGTCGTGTTTGTGTCCATCGTCCCTCAGAGCGTGAAGTTCTGTCCTGAAAGCAGCGTGTGGCCAGACACCCAGCGGTGATCCCTTTAGAGATCAGGTTTAGTCACGGCGCAGCAGCCGACAGTGGACAAGAGGCAGCAGGACTCTGTACCTGTGTCTGACAGTCAGGGGAAGAGAGGGGCTGAGCGCCCCCTGGAGCCACAACTGCAGCTGTGCAGCCTTCTTCTGTTGGAATGAAGAGGATGCTCAGCTGAAGCACAAAGCTCCTGTTGGAAACATATTTATGAAGTCAGTGAGACGTGCACGGCTGCAGTAAAGAAATGCTTTGTGATTGGCTGATGAGGATTTGCAAAGTGTTTGGGTTTAACTTATCCCGACTTAACAGAAACTAAACCCAGAGTGTCCGAGTTCCACTTCTTATGCACATTTCTCTTTTTCCAGGTCACTATTTGAAGGTTCAGAGAGAAGTGAAGAGAGGCCTGGTCCAGAAGTTCAGCCGTGTGTGTGAGGGCATCGCCAAAGAAGGAAACTCATGTGAACTGAAGCAGATCTACACAGAGCTGTACATCACAGAGGGAGAGTCCACAGAGCAACATGAGGCCAGACACATGGAGACCACAGCCACAAAAGCAGCCACTGCAGAGACCATCAAGTGTGAAGAGCTGTTTAAAGTCCCCACACACAGACCAATCAGAGGAGAGCTGACCACACAGGAGCCAATGACCACAGAGACACAGCCACCAATCAGAACGGTGCTGACGAAGGGCGTGGCCGGCGTGGGGAAAACAGTGCTGACTCAGAAGGTCAGTCTGGACTGGGCTGAAGGCCGGGCCCACCAGGAGCTCCAGCTGCTGTTCCCGTTCACTTTCAGAGAGCTCAATGTGCTCAGAGACTCACGGTTCAGCCTGGTGCAGCTGCTGCACCACTTCTTCAGTCCATCCAAAGGTCTGTGCAGCCTCCAACAGCTCCAGGTGCTCTTCATCTTTGACGGTCTGGACGAGTGCAGACTTCCTCTGGACTTCAGCCGAACCCGGGTCCTGAGCGACCCCACAGAGTCGGCCTCAGTGCACGTGCTGCTGGTGAACCTCATCAGGGGGAGGCTGCTTCCCTCCGCTCGCCTCTGGATAACCACACGACCCGCCGCGGCCAATCAGATCCCTGCTGAGTGCGTCTCCATGGTGACAGAGGTGCGAGGGTTCGCCGACCCGCAGAAGGAGCAGTACTTCAGGAAGAGGTTCACAGACCAGGCCACAGCCGTCATCTCCCACATCAAGAGCATCCGCAGCCTCCACATCATGTGCAGCATCCCGGTCTTCTGCTGGATCCTCTCCACAGTTCTACAGAAGCTTCTGGAACAAACAGAGAGACCAGAGCTGCCCCGGACTCTCACACAGATGTACGTCCACTTCCTGGTGGTGCAGGCCAAAGTCAAGAACATCAAGTATCAGCAGGGCTCAGGGGAGGACCTTCACTGGACTCCAGAGACCAGGGAGATGGTGAAGTCTCTGGGAAAAGTGGCCTTTGAGCAGCTGCAGAAAGGAAACCTGATCTTCTACGAGAGTGACCTGAGCGAGTGTGGGCTGGACACTGCAGCGGCCTCAGTTTACTCCGGAGTGTTCACACAGGTCTTTAGAGAGGAGCCAGGCCTGTACCAGGACAAGGTCTACTGCTTCATCCATCTGAGTGTGCAGGAGTTTCTGGCTGCTCTTCACGTCCATCAGACCTTCTTCAGGTCTGGAGAGAACCTGCTGGAGACACCACACTCCTCTGAGAGTCCAGAATCAGTACAGACGCACACATTATCATCCCTATTTAAACTTTTTAAACCTGTTCAAACAAGACAAACAAGTGCTAACCCTGAGTCCTTCTACCGCTCTGCTGTGGACCAGGCCTTACAGAGTCCAAACGGACACCTGGACCTGTTCCTGCGCTTCCTCCTGGGGCTGTCTCTGCCGACCAATCAGAGGCTGCTGCAGGGTCTGCTGACTCACACAGGAAGTGAACGGACCAATCAGGAGACAGTAAAGTACATCAAACAGAAGCTGAATGAAGAGGGTGCGTCTGCAGAGAGAAGTCTGAACCTGTTCCACTGTCTGAACGAGCTGAACGACCACAGTTTGGTGCAGGAGATACAGAAGAACATGAGAGAAGGACGTCTGGAGGCAGAGGAACTGTCTCCTGCTCAGTGGTCGGCTCTGTCCTTCCTCTTACTGTCCTCAGACTCACACCTGGAGGAGTTTGACCTGAGGAAATACAGTCGTTCACACAAGGCTCTGCTGAATCTGCTGCTGGTCGTCAAGGCCTCCACCAAAGCCATGTGAGTCCAGACTCATGGTGGCTGCACTCAGCTCACAGCGAGAAGGCTGTTAGGACAGGGCCTTATCATATCACTCCTGATGAGTCCAGATGGATTTGGGGATTTCTTTGGGGATGGTGTGAAATGTGTAAAATGGTGATCTAACTGCAGCTGATTTTCCTCTGAGTTGTGAGGGGAGTCTGACAGATCGTGGCTAATGCTACGGCCAAAGCCGACAGCGACACTGAGTGTAGAGGCTCTGCAGAGGCTCAGACTTAAGAACAGGCAGATGAAAACTATTTGTCCTGGTGGGGAAATGACTTTACAGTGAAGTCACGTGTCTGGCTTCACTTTCACACTTTCACACATGACACATAAAAACATGAAACACGTAAAGTGTGGAGTGAAGTGGAGAGTAAGACGAGCTCCAGGTCTGGAGATGGTCCACTGCTCCTCACAGGTTTCCCCATTGTCCATAAAATGCACTGGTCTTATGGTGGAGATGGCCCAGAGTTTTGGTGTTTGTCTGAGCCGCCCTCTGCTCTGTGCTCTAATGTCCCTCTCTGTCCTCAGTCTGTCCTGCTGTAACCTGACGGAGCTCAGCTGTGCTCCTCTGGCCTCAGTCCTCAGCTCCTCCAGTCTCACACACTTGGATCTCAGTCACAACGACCTCCAGGACTCAGGAGTGGAGCTGCTGTGTGCTGGACTGAAGAGCGCCCCCTGCAGACTGGAGACGCTCAGGTCAGACGCTCCCATGATGCACTCTGCCCCTCGGCCCTCACACTGCATCACTGTGAGGTCCCCTTTGCAGAAAAGACAAAGATATGAACTTTAAATCCTCTAGAATCACTTTTGGCTTCACAGGGGCTTTAATCAAAGGCGCTCGTACACGCACACGCGACGCCTCCAGATACACAGTCTCACACTCTTTCACTCAGAAAACGTGTGCAGGAAAAGTGCGATAGTGCAGCTCCACTGCAGTCTGTGTTCAGAGTCGACTGGGATATTCTAAAATACCTACTAACTAATAACTACTACTTCCGGCGCAGGCGCGAGTCAGCAGCTGGTTTGCAACGCTCCACTCTTTTCGTACTTTTTCTTTCCTTTTTGCTGTCTATACTGCTAGTTTTGTGAACACTTTTGTAAATATAGGTGTGTAAAAAATAGGGCGCACGAACGCAGCAGTTTGCACTTTAATTGGACACCTTTGTGGACTTTTCTGCGACAATGTGCGTGGGTCCGAGAGCGCCCATTGTCTACACTAAGGATCAGCTGATTGCCCTCCGCAGCGCGGCGGTTCTCCCCAGAGACCGACACGAGATCCCTGCGGAGATTCTCAGGAAGACGCGCCGAGGATGCCGCGCAGGACGAAAACACCGGGAAAAGAAGCGACGCGCTCGGCCCGTCCTCCCCTCTGTCATCACGGGGAACGTGCGGTCAATTCAGAACAAGGCGGATGAATTGACCGCGCTCACGCGGTTCCAGCGGGAGTACAGGGACAGCTGCATCATGCTGTTCACGGAGACATGGCTAACCCCGAACATTACTGACTCAGCCATCGCTATGGAGAACTTTCACCTGATCCGCGCGGATCGGACGGCTGAGTGCGGTAAGAGGAGAGGAGGGGGCCTGGCTGTGTTTGTGAATGGAGCGTGGTGCAAACCTGGACACTGTACAGTGAAGGAGCAGATGTGTAACAAGGACATTGAACTGCTGGCGGTTAGCATGAGGCCCTACTACCTGCCGAGGGAGTTTTCACATGTTATTGTGATAGCTGTGTATGTGCCCCCCTCTGCTAACGCTGATAATGCTTGTGAAGCGCTGCTCTCCTGCACCGGTCGACTGCAGACCCAGCATCCCCAGGCTCTCTTCCTAGTGTCAGGAGACTTCAACCACAGCTCCCCCAAGACGGTTCTGCCCACGTTCACCCAGTACATCAAATGCCACACAAGGGACAATAAAACTCTGGACCTGTTTTTTGCAAATGCCAAGGAGGCTTACTCTGCATCTGCACTGCCCCCCCTGGGAAGAGCGGACCACGACATTGTCCATCTGCGACCTGTGTACGTTCCTATTGTACACAGGCAGCCTGTTGTGCCACGTGTGGTGAAAAGGTGGACTCCTGAGAGCGAGGAGGCTCTGAGAGACTGCTTTGACACCACTGTGTGGGCAGAGCTCTGTGACCCGCATGGGGAGGACATTAATGCGATGACAGAGTGCATCACGGACTACATCAACTTCTGCTACGAGAACACTGTACCATCTCGCACGGTGTTTTCCTAACAACAAGCCGTGGATTAACACTGACATAAAAGCCCTGCTAAAGGACAAGAAGAGGGCTTTTAGGTCAGGGAACAAAGAGGAGCTGAGGTCTGCACAGAAGAGGCTGAGGAGGAAGATCAGGAAAGCCAAGGCCCAGTATCGGAGGAAGATGGAGCTGCAACTCCAGAATCAGAACATCCAGGGGGTGTGGAGAAGCCTGAAAACCATCTCAGGCTTCAAAACGCCCCCTGTCCAGGCGGAGGGTGACCTGCAATGGGCTAATGATTTGAACCAACACTTTCTGAGGTTTGATCAAGCACCCACCCCTCCCCCCGCACAGTTGCACACCACCACCTCCATGAATGGACAGACAGCTGCTACTGTTCACACCTCTGCACCTCTTCACACCTCTGCTCCAGCTCTGAGACTCTCCACTACTGCAGAGGGAGGCACTCCTCCCCCCAGCACATCACCTTCCTGCCCAGCTCTGTCCTTCACTACAGCCCAGGTGAGGGGAGAGCTGAAGAAGATCAAGGCGAGGAAGGCAGCGGGACCAGACAACATTAGCTCCAGGCTCCTGAGATCCTGCGCAGATGAGCTGTGTGGAGTCATGGGGCACGTCTTCAACATGAGCCTAAGGCTGAGGACGGTACCACAGCTGTGGAAGACCTCCTGTGTGGTACCGGTGCCAAAGACACCGCACACCAAGGACCTCAGCAGCTTCAGGCCGGTGGCTCTCACATCACATCTGATGAAGACACTGGAGAGACTGGTCCTGGGCTCCGCTCCACCGTGAGCTCAGCAATGGACCCGCTGCAGTTTGCATATCGGCCTGGCATCGGAGTGGAGGACGCCGTCATCTTCCTGTTACACCGCTCCCTCTCTCACTTGGAGAAGCCCGGCAGCACTGTGAGGATTCTGTTCTTTGACTTCTCCAGTGCCTTCAACACCATCCAGCCGCTGCTTCTGGGGGACAAGCTGGAGGCAGCCGGGGTGGACTGCGACCTGGCAGACTGGATCCTGGACTACCTCACAAACCGGCCCCAGTTTGTGAGGACCCGGGACTGTGTGTCTGATGTTCAGACCTGCAGTGTAGGGGCGCCCCAGGGCACTGTCCTGGCGCCCTTCCTCTTCACCCTCTACACTGCAGATTTCAGGCACAACACGGACAGCTGCGTCCTGCAGAAGTTCTCTGATGACTCTGCCATTATCGGACTCATCACGGACGACGATGACGCAGAGTACAGGGGACTAACGCAGGACTTTGTGGACTGGTGTCAGCGGAACCACCTTCTCATCAACGCCGGGAAGACCAAGGAGATGGTGGTGGACTTCCGCAGACGCCGCTCCACTGCCCCCCCACCAGTGAACATCCAGGGAAGGGACATTGAGAGAGTGACTCATACAAGTACCTGGGTGTTCATCTGAACAACAAACTGGACTGGACTCACCACACAGATGCACTGTACAGGAAGGGCCAGAGCAGGCTCTACCTCCTGAGGAGACTCAGGTCCTTTGGAGTGAAGGGGCCCCTCCTGAGGACCTTCTACGACTCTGTGGTGGCATCAGCCATCCTGTACGGTGTGGTCTGCTGGAGCAGCAGCATCACAGAGAGGGACAAGAGGAGACTGGACAAAGTCATCAGGAAGTCCAGCTCTGTCCTGGGCTGTGCCTTGGATTCGGTGCAGGAGGTGGGGGACAGAAGGGTCCTGGCCAGATTCAGTTCTATGCTGGACCTGGAGTCTCCCCCTCTTCAGGGCCCTGTCTGCTCTGGAGAGCAGCTTCAGTGACAGACTGATCCACCCTCGCTGTGTGAAGGAGAGGTTCCGCAGGTCTTTCCTTCCTGCTGCTGTCAGACTTTACAATGAACACTGCTAACTCTGCTGCCTGTGCAATACTGGGACCCTGTGCAATAATGTAAGATAGTAATTTATTGTATATATAGTTTTTAGATTACAATTTATTGTATATATTGTCGTAAGATACCAATTTATATGATGCATAGTTTTATAATCCTTATCTTTTTAGATTCTTATAGTGTTTGTCTATTTTTAACTTAACTGTACTTCTATTGCTGCTACTGTTTCTTGCTGTTCTCTTTACTGTGCGTTGCAACACTGAAATTTCCCCATTGTGGGACAAATAAAGGATATCTTATCTTATATCTTATCTTAAAATATACAACAGGCTGAGAAAGTTCTGTTCTTATTTCCACTGAATCCAAACTCTGAGCTGTAAATCTGAACTGAACTAAAACACGTCACATATAAACTCAACTTTACAGCAGTTCTACTGTCAGGCGTCGTGTGTAATGATCCTGATTCTTAATCTCACAGTGGGATTATATTAAACTGAGGAGCAGAAAAATCCAGGAGAAATGGAATCGATATCGTGCCCCGTGTATGGAGACACATATCGAATGGAGGGAAACCTGTATCGCTGCGTCCGAGTGCAGATCCAGATCAGCCTCGTCTCACGTCTCACCAGTGTCAAACTCTCCTGTTTATTTGGCTTCAAATGTGTTTTCCAGACTTAAATAAATGCACATTTCATCTCAGGAGCGTTTTCTTTGATAAATACTTAAAAAACGATCTAAAAGTCTAAATTAGGACGTTTTTAAATCAATATGAATAAACACCTCATGTGTTCACATGAGTGTAATGCTGCCCCCTTGTGTTCACATGAGTGTAATGCTGCCCCCTTGTGTTCACATGAGTGTAATGCTGCCCCCTTGTGTTCACATGAGTGTAATCTGTGTCTTTAGGCTGTCTGGGTGTCTGGTCTCAGAAAGGGGCGGAGCTGCTCTGGCCTCAGCTCTGAGCTCCGCCTCCTCCCACCTGAGACACTTCGACCTGAGCTACAACCATCCAGGAGCCTCAGCAGAGCTCCTGACCGCTCTGCAGGACCAGCGCCCCCTGCTGACCGTCAGGTGAGACTCTGGTCTGGTCTCTGCTCTCTGGTCTGGTCTCTGGCCTGGTCTCTGGCCTGGTCTCTGGCCTGGTCTCTGGTCTGGTCTCTGGTCTCTGGTCTGGTCTCTGGTCTGGTCTCTGGTCTCTGGTCTCTGGTCTGGTCTCTGGCCTGGTCTCTGGCCTGGTCTCTGGTCTGGTCTCTGGTCTCTGGTCTCTGGTCTCTGGTCTCTGGTCTCTGGTCTCTGGTCTGGTCTCTGGTCTCTGGTCTCTGGCCTGGTCTCTGGTCTGGTCTCTGGTCTGGTCTCTGGTCTGGTCTCTGGTCTGGTCTGGTCTGGTCTCTGGTCTCTGGTCTGGTCTCTGGTCTCTGGTCTCTGGTCTCTGGTCTCTGGTCTCTGGTCTCTGGTCTCTGGTCTGGTCTCTGGTCTGGTCTCTGGTCTGGTCTGGTCTCTGGTCTGGTCTCTGGTCTGGTCTCTGGTCTCTGGTTTGGTCTCTGGTCTCTGGTCTGGTCTCTGGTCTCTGGCCTCTGGCCTGGTCTCTGGCCTGGTCTCTGGTCTGGTCTCTGGTCTCTGGTCTCTGGTCTCTGGTCTGGTCTCTGGTCTCTGGTCTGGTCTCTGGTCTCTGGTCTCTGGTCTGGTCTCTGGTCTGGTCTCTGGTCTGGTCTCTGGTCTCTGGTCTGGTCTCTGGTCTGGTCTCTGGTCTGGTCTGGTCTCTGGTCTGGTCTCTGGTCTCTGGTCTCTGGTCTGGTCTCTGGTCTCTGGTCTGGTCTCTGGTCTGGTCTCTGGTCTGGTCTCTGGTCTCTGGTATCTGGTCTGGTATCTGGTCTCTGGGGTATGGTCTCTTGTCTCTGGTCTAGTCTCTGGTCTGGTCTCTGGTCTGGTCTCTGGTCTGGTCTCTGGTCTCTGGTCTCTGGTCTCTGGTCTCTGGTCTGGTCTCTGGTCTGGTCTCTGGTCTGGTCTCTGGTCTCTGGTCTCTGGTCTGGTCTCTGGTCTGGTCTCTGGTCTCTGGTCTCTGGTCTCTGGTCTGGTCTCTGGTCTCTGGTCTGGTGTCTGGTCTCTGGTCTGGTCTCTGGTCTGGTCTCTGGTCTGGTCTCTGGTCTGGTCTCTGGTCTGGTCTCTGGTCTCTGGTCTCTGGTCTGGTCTCTGGTCTGGTCTCTGGTCTGGTCTCTGGTCTGGTCTAAACTGGACTTGTGTGTTCCAGGTTGGATCCTTCTGGAAAGCGCTGGATGGTTCCAGGTGTCAGAAAATGTGAGTATTATTTGAATGGGTCGAGCTTCACTTGTGGGACTGACACGTGTCTGTGTGTCACGGGGTCCTCTTCAAAACACTCAGGCTGAGTCGGGCTCGTTTAGGATGTTTTATTCCACAGTGCAGAACAGGAAAACAGGCGCAAAAATGGGTGCAGGAAATATTTACAGTGAAACAGTGAGAAAAAAGGTCTATTTACAGGGCAGCAAAAAAAAGGTTGACTTCTCCTTCAAGTCTCTCTAGTTCTCGCTCCACTCTCTCTTAGTCTCTCAGTCGTTTGCTCGCTCGCTCCCTCGCTTTTCCAGCGAAACACTACCTTCATTGCAGCTAGGACACGACAAGACCCGACCAGACACGACGAGAGTAGAAACTAGACTGACACACGGTGCTGAGCGGCAGGGCGCACCTTTATACACCCCTCGCCCCTCCCACCTTACGTAACTCCCCTCTAAAAGCTTAATTAAATCATTTCTACAACTAAATGATTGAAATTACAGGGGCCAACAGTTACACATAGGGAATTGCTTTGATCTCACCTCCATAAATGACCGAAAATGGGTTAAACACAAATAAAACACAGTTAATTGTCCAGGCCAGTCACCTGTGGCTCACATGACCCCGGAGCGCGCACAACGGGAGGATTTAAGCTCCTGACGTGGATGTGTCCGGGTTTGCCAGTGCGCACCGGGATGCGACAGCAGCGGC
This sequence comes from Odontamblyopus rebecca, assembly GCA_030686955.1. Classification (NCBI taxonomy): domain Eukaryota; kingdom Metazoa; phylum Chordata; class Actinopteri; order Gobiiformes; family Gobiidae; genus Odontamblyopus; species Odontamblyopus rebecca. The sequence continues at coordinate 43,472,200 of CM060655.1, forward strand.
AGCGCGAAACAGTCGACCACCGCGGGTCTCTGAAGAACAGCTCCGGCGCTTCCAAGTGTGCACCCTTAGTCGCGGCCGAGAACACGCAAAAGCGAAGTCCACTGCGCGCCCGCACCGCGGAGCCCAGCAAACAAGGAAACAGGTGAGCACGCGTCTTCCCACGCTTTCCCCCGGGGACCGCGCTCTCAGGGACGGACCTGCTCCGTCACACTGGGCAGATCTGGATTTATTTATTCCAAAGAACTTGTGAACACATTTAGGGACGAGACGAGCTGCAGCTCCACAAAAATCACACATTTTCAAAGTGCACGAGAACTTTTGAAGAGGATTTGAAGCGTTGAAAACACTGATGAGGGTTTGAACTGAACTAAACAAAGAGGATTTTGGAGCCCGACATGAGCCAAGACGAGCGTCTTACAACAGAAATGATCCAATGATCTGTTCTCATTTATTTACACAGACGCCATTTCAAACGACAGGAAAATGGATCCAACTCATCAGGACGTTAGAATAAAAACACTCAAGTGTTTCCTGTTCTTCCTCTTGATAGAAACATTAGAAAACATGAGAATAATGTGAAGTTTACCTCAGTCGCTCTTTCAGGACAAACTCTTTACAACGTCCTGATTGTTGTGTTTGTTTCAGATTATTGTGAGCTCACCCTGGATCCAAACACGGCACACGGAGAACTCACAGTGTCTGAGGACAAACGGACTGTGGGATTATATCAGTCACGTCGTCCTCCTCCTCATGAGGACAGATTCACACACAGGCCTCAGGTCCTGGGCTCCTCCGGCCTCAGGGGGCGCTGTTACTGGGAGGTGGAGTTCAGGGGGGATGTTGATGTAGCCGTGAGTTACAGAGGAATCAGAAGAAGAGGAGACGGTTTGGAGTGTGGGTTTGGACACAATGATCAGTCCTGGACGATGAGGATCCAGGGAGGAGAATTCTCTTTTTTACACAAAAACAATGAGACAAAAAGGACTGATGTGTTTTCAGCTCTTAAGAGAGATGAGAGGAGTGAGTATGAATCCTTCCTCCTCTCCTCCTCCTCCTCCTCCTTCTCCTCCTTCACTGTGGGTGTGTTCCTGGACTCTGAGGCTGGAGTTCTGTCCTTCTTTCAGGTCTCTGGAGAAAGTCTGTTCCACCTCCACACCTTCAGCGCCTCCTTCACTGAGCCTCTGTTCTTGGGCTTTGGACTGAGGAGGTGGGGGTGGCGGGGCAGTTCTGTGTCTCTGTTGTAGGTGAGGAGGTCCTAGCGCCCCCTGCAGGACGCCCTTCTCTGTGAGCTCATGTGCTCCTCAGTGTCTCGTCTGTTCTTCTCTTACACCAAACATGGCACATTTAGGAACTTTTTAGTCCTTGTTCAGTCCTGGTTTGGTCCTGGTTCGGTCCTGGTCCTGGACTTGTGTTTTGTTTCAGAACTGAACGATTATTTTTTATTTTTTGGAGATTATATTTGTGATCAGTAACATAAAATAATTGCCCTCATGTATCTATGCAATTTATCATTTCTGAAATACCCAAATAAACGTATCATTATTAAACATGTTTGAGTAACTCTTTATTACTCGTCTGTCTACGTCTCTAAAGCTCCAAACGCTCTGTTCCACCTCGTGATGTCATGAAGTGGCAGTTTCCAAGTGAACAGCCCCTTTTCCCTTTAGTTCAGTCGAGATCGGGCGATTCCAGGACTTTTTTTTAAAAACACAGTGGAGCACTTCCTGTGTCGCCACATGATGACATCACAAGGTGGAACAGCGTGTGTTCAGTCTGAGAGAAGAGCCTAAATCTGCAGGTTGTTGGAGGAAACCGGAGGAAACTTGCCCAGACACAATGAGAACATGCAAACTCCACACACAAAAACCCCGCCCAGAATCCTACCTGGGACCTTCTCGCCGTGAGGAGAAACAATTTGTCGAAATTGGTGTTAAGCTTCTTAAGTGTGCAGCAAATTGCCATTTTACGTGGAAGTTCAGAACTTGCCCCATCACTACACTAGTTCAGAACTTGCCCCCATCACTACACTAGTTCAGAACTTGCCCCATCACTACACTAGTTCAGAACTTGCCCCATCACTACACTAGTTCAGAACTTGCCCCCATCACTACACTAGTTCAGAACTTGCCCCATCACTACACTAGTTCAGAACTTGCCCCCATCACTACACTAGTTCAGAACTTGCCCCCATCACTACACTAGTTCAGAACTTGCCCCATCACTACACTAGTTCAGAACTTGCCCCCATCACTACACTAGTTCAGAACTTGCCCCATCACTACACTAGTTCAGAACTTGCCCCCATCACTACACTAGTTCAGAACTTGCCCCCATCACTACACTAGTTCAGAAATTGCCCCCATCACTACACTAGTTCAGAACTTGCCCCATCACTACACTAGTTCAGAACTTGCCCCATCACTACACTAGTTCAGAACTTGCCCCCATCACTACACTAGTTCAGAACTTGCCCCATCACTACACTAGTTCAGAACTTGCCCCATCACTACACTAGTTCAGAACTTGCCCCATCACTACACTAGTTCAGAACTTGCCCCCATCACTACACTAGTTCAGAACTTGCCCCCATCACTACACTAGTTCAGAACTTGCCCTCATCACTACACTAGTTCAGAACTTGCCCCCATCACTACACTAGTTCAGAACTTGCCCCCATCACTACACTAGTTCAGAACTTGCCCCCATCACTACACTAGTTCAGAACTTGCCCCCATCACTACACTAGTTCAGAACTTGCCCCATCACTACACTAGTTCAGAACTTGCCCTCATCACTACTAGTTCAGATCTTGCCCCATCACTACACTAGTTCAGAAGTTGCCCCCATCACTACACTAGTTCAGAACTTGCCCCATCACTACACTAGGTCAGAACTTGCCCCCATCACTACACTAGTTCAGAACTTGCCCCATCACTGCACTAGTTTGTTGCCTTCACAGACTCACACACAGTCAGATTCTCCACTGAGGAAACACTGATCTGTGCCGTTTTTTGGCTTCTGACAGAATTCACCTCCTCTAGAAACGGACTTTAGCTTCAAATGTGCCAGAGTTACACTTTAACTCGGACATTTAAAGTCCCATTTATCACATTAGTGTTCAGCCTTCTGTTGTAGTATTCAAGGGGGGAATTGATATTACAGATTGGAATTAAAGCTGGACTCACGTGGCCTTTGTGTGTTTGGCTTTGACTATGGAGAGTTTTGGGGCACCACTCAACAAATCAGAATCAGAATCAGAAAACTTTATTGATCCCAGAGGGCAGTTCGTTTGCAGCTTTCACACAGCAGTTCTCACTTCTCAGCCGCACAAACACACAGTGTGTCAGACCATTACAGACACAAGTGGAACTCAAGAACAATATAAGAACAATATACATATGACAGAGCAAAACCTCAAAAAACACAACCCTCACAATTTAGCAGTTTAATAGCTGAAGGCACAAAAGAATTGGAGAAGCGGTTAGTCTTCCGTACCGGAGCATAAAAACGACGTCCTGAAGGCATCAGGATAAAGTCAGGAGTCAGAGGATGGAGGGGCGGAGCCAGGAGACACTCGCTCCTCCCACAGAGACGCAGCTCCCTCAGTTTGACCCCTATGATTTTTGAGCAAGTTTTAACAATGTTCTGCAGTTTGTTTTTATCCTTCAAGGACAGGGACTGGAACCAGCAAATGAAGGAGAAAGTGAGCAGACTTTCAATAAAAGAACAAGAAAAGTTGTTGAGAATAGTTTTGTTTACATTAAAAGAGTTCAGTTTTCTCAACAGGCACATTCTCTGCTGCCCTCGTTTAACACTGGTTTCAGTGTTTATGTCAAATGTGAGAAATATTACCAATCCAGTATCATCAATTATCTAATTTGTTAATAAATAATTAAACAATTGTTCTGAAGGTTCATAAATTCTTGTCCATATCAGTGGCTACTTACTTACTTACTTAGGGCTCCAGAGAAGGGGGGGCGTCCCATCCCCGTGCTTTGAGCCGACCAGATGAACCAGTTTGTTCCAGTGCTGGGGTCTTGGGCCAGCTGCTCTGCCTCCTCCACGGTGACTCCAAGTTGTTGGAGGTCGCCCGCGATGACGTCATGAAGCCATCGAGTGCTGGGCTTGACTCGTGGTCGTTTCCAGCCTGCTGCCTTTGGATCAAACTGGAGGCTCTTGTGGGATGGTCAGCAGGAAGGCGGAGGACATGACCGAACCAGCGGGTGTGGTGTTGCGCAGACAGGCAAGATGCTCTGGGCTGGCGCATGCGAGATCTGAGCACCTGGTTGGAAACTTGCTGGGGCCACATGATGTCTTCGATGGTGCGGAGAGCTCTGCTATCGAGGCCATCTACTCTGGCAGCTGAATTATATATCCGGAGCTTCATCATGCAGGAGATGATAGATGCTGCCAGAGGGACTGCAGGGCTGTTGCTGTCAGGGCTCTTCTGCGCTTGATCTCTGGATTTAGGTCTCTGTTGTCGGTCACTATGGACCCCAGGTACACAAAGTACTTGACAGGCTCTACAATGTCATTGCCGAGCTGCAGGAGGGGTGGATCCGGCCCATCACCGACATACATACATTTGGTGTTAGCCCAGCTCACTTGGAGGCCAAGCTTCCCTGCCTCTTCACTGTATATGCCCAGAGCATCTCTCAGCTGTAGGATGTGCTGAGCAGAATGGTGTCGTCAGCGTACTCCAGGTCAGTCAGGTGGTAGTCGCCAAAGGACACTCCGGGGAAACTCACAGACCTTGAGCATCAGATGGTCAGTGATGCAGTTGAAGAGGTCAGGAGCAGCCACGCAGCCCTGACGGACGCCACTGGAGAAGGGAAACCAGTCCAGGACACAGCTCTGTGCGTTACCGTAAAGCAGCTCGAGTAGCGCGACGATCTTGGGTGGTGCTCCAAGGGCCTGTAGGATACTCCACAGTGAAGCATGGCAGACGGTGTCAAAGGCAGCCTTCAGATCTGTGAACCCGATGTAGAGATGTCGGTCTTCATAGGTCTTCTCTGTCAGCAGATGAACGTGGAGATGTGGTCTGTTGTGGAGCGGTTAGGCATGAAGCCTGCTGGGGACGGCGGATGCTTCTGAAGGCTGGGAGAGCACGGGTGAGTGAGATCCTGGTGAAGAGCTTGCTGAGGATGGAGAGAAGGTTAATGCCTCTGTGGTTGCAACAGTCTAGCCTGTCACCCTTGCATTTCCAGAAGGGTAGGATGACCCCTCTGGTCCAGTCGCTGGGAAGCCTCTGTCTCCCACACCTGGTTGAATATGTAGGTGAGTCACTTAACAATGCCATCATCACCAGATTTCAGCATCTCAGCAGTTATGGCACAGATGCCGGGGGCCTTCCTGTTGTTGATTTTATTCAGAGCAGCTCTGACTTCCTCTGGGGTGACAGGGTCTGTGCTGCAAGCGTTGCTGGTGGATGCAACATTTGCAGCGGCTGTGGTGATGGAATCAGCCGGGATGGAGCCGTGCTGCAGGAGGCTGAAGTGCTCTTTCCAGCGTTCGAGGCAGGTTGCTTCAGTTGTTAAGAGGTGGCCATCAGAAGCTTTCACCAGGGCTGTCTTGATGCATGGACCATTACGGGCTTGACGCTTAACTAAAGACCCGACTCATGTTGTTGTTGGCCGCAGCCTCTAGGTCAGGGGTGTCAAACTCATTTTCACCGAGGGCCACATCAGCATAATGGCTGTCTTCAAAGGGCCACATGTAACAGTAACTGAACACAGCCTTGCGTCCAACTGATTTTTATTACAGTTTTTATTAAAATAATTTGTCTGCATACATGCATAAAACCTGCATACACTAAATAACTGTAACTGCAGCTACACATAAATATGTAGTCAACAAAAAACAACAACATAACAGTTAACTCAGCGAACAACTATATTGGTCAAGCTTTAGGTTTTTGAAGAGGAGATGCTGCCTGTCACTGAACACACCAAGTGGATCCCTACCCTCAGTCTCTCCCATTCATTGATCATGTTCTGAAAACAACAAACAAAACAAAATTCAAGCATAATCATTAAATTGCACACAGAGTTGAACTATTCTTGTTCTTGGTTCAATTACATGTTATTATATTTTAATTGATTTTTTTAAATGCTTTCCTGTGTGTTTTCTGTCCAGATGCCTGACACCGTTTTCCTGTTACTAGTGTGTCAATGTCTGGTTTGAGGTCCTGTGCTGAGGCAATCCGTAAAACAGCATGGAGGTTGTCATCAGTAAGGCGTGATCTGTGCTGGTTTTTGTTCAGATTCATTATGGAAAACATCTGTTCACAAAACACGGGCAGCATGATGTCGAAGCTGTGGCATCGAATCAGGGGGCAGCAGACGGTAAAAGTCCTGGATTGCAGCATCCTGGAACTTTGCTCTCAGACTAGTGTCGCTCTGAAGCTCAATTAACTCCATCTGAAGGTGTTGGGGTGCAGTGCACACGTCGGTGGTGAAAGGATTGGCAAATATGTCAAAAACAGACCACTGTGCTCTGAAGTCTGAGAAACGCCGAACAAACTCAGCTTGTAACAGGCTCAGTTTGGTAGCTAACTGAGCACATGAAAAAGTATCAGGAAATGAGGCTGACATGCTCTGACAAACAGGAAAGTGGGCAAGATTGTTCTGTTTCACTTGGCATATCCATAGGTCTAGTTTACGCTGGAAAGCCGTGATCGTGTTGGACATCTGCGTGATTACTTGTTTGCGTCCCTGCAGCTTCTGTTTCAGGTGGGCGAGATGCTCGGTTATGTCACACAACACAGCAAAGTCACACAGCCACTTTGGATCTGACAGTTCAGACAAGGGTTTTCCTTTACTCTGCATAAAAAGAGCAATGTCTTCCCTGAGCTCAAAAAATCACTTGAGGACTTTGCTCCTACTCAGCCACCGCACTTCTGTATGGTATGGCACATCCTCGTGGTCCGAGGCCCTCTCCTGCAACAACAGCTGGAACTGACGATGATTCAAGCCTCGCGCCCGAATGAAGTTTACTACTTTCATTCAATTCAATTCAATTTATTTTGTAGCGCCCAAAATCGCAACTACAGTTGCCTCTAAGGCTGTTCCAAGATATGGATGAGTAAAACATACACACAGACATATCAAAACAAGAATAAACAACATTCATGTAAAGCAGCAAATGAAACATGGTCCAGTCATCCCCTGTCCTTAGACCCTCCTTCTCAGCAAGGAAAAACTCCAAAAAACCCAGGGTCCTGGGAAAAAGAAGAAACCTCGGGGAGAACTACAGTGAAGGAGAGATCCACTCCCATGGACGGACAGGCTATAGATGTCCAGGCCCGTGGGCCAGTTCAGTATGACCACAGCTACCCAGGTGGGGAAGAGCCGGGCGAGGAGGAGGAGAAGAGGGGCGAGGAGGAGGAGCCGGGCGAGGAGGAGGAGCCAGGCGAGGAGGAGGAGCCAGGCGAAGAGGAGGAGCCAGGCGAGGAGGAGGAGAGAGGTCCAGCTGCCATCAGGCGTCTGAAAGAGTTCCACTCCACAGGGGGAGTGGGACAGGGGACAACATGTGAATAGCAATGAACAAACTACAGATGAGAACATAGTGAGTGATGCTGATGAGAAAATAGGAGGAAACAGAGGACAGTGCTCAGGTTGCCACACTTCCCCCAGCTTGTTATCTCCTGCAGCAGCTTATCTTAGTGACATCAACTAAGTAACCTGGTCATAAGCTATTCTGAAGAGGAAGGTTTTAAGCCTGGTCTTAAATAAAGAGACTGTGGAGCCTGTTTAACACCAACAGGGAGTTGATTCCATAACACAGGAGCTTGGTAACTGAAGGCTCTCCCCCACTGTACTTTTAGACACTCTAGGAACCACTAATAATCCTGCATTCTGAGAGTGAAGTGCTCTATTTGGCTGATAGGGGACAATGGCATCCTGAAGATATGATGGGGCCATATTGTTTAAGGCTTTGTATGTCAGGAGGAGAACTTTGAATTTAATTCTAAACTCGACAGGAAGCCAGTGCAGTGATTTTAACACAGGACTGATGTGATCACGTCTTTTAGTTCCTGTTAGGACTCTGGCCGCTGCATTTTGGACCAACTGGAAGCTTCTTAAAGTACCTTTAGTGCAGACGGTGAGCAGAGAATTACAGTAATCTAGTCTGGATGTAACAAATGCAGGGATAAGTTTTTCAGCATCATTTTTAGGCAAAATATTTCTGATTTTAGTTCTGTTTCGCAGGTGAAAATATGCAGTTTTACAGGCTTGGTTTATATGAGCTGTGAATGAGAGATTTTGGTCAAATACGACTCCAAGGTTTTTTACAGTAGAGCTAGAGGCTATACTCACATTGTTAAGTGAGATTATCTGGTCTGACAGAGAATCTCTCTGACCTTTAGGACCGACAACAATGACCTCTGTTTTTTCAGGGTTTAAGAGCAGGTAATTCAGGGTCATCCAGGTTTTGATGTCCTTCACACAGGCACTGAGCTTATCGATTTGATCTGATTAGGCTTCATTGATAAGTACAGCTGAGTGTCATCAGCATAGCAGTGGAAATTAATGCCATGTTTTCTGATAATGTTACCTAATGGCAACATATACAGAGTAAACAGGATTGGACCAAGCACAGATCCTTGTGGAACACCACAAGCTACTTTAGAGCAGGGAGAGGTGCACTGGTTTACACTAACAAACTGGTACCTATCTGATAGAGAGGATTTAAACCATTTGAGGGCGGTCCCTCTGACACCTATGTCACATTCTAACCTCTGCAGTAGAATGTTGTGATCAATGGTGTCAAACGCTGCACTGAGGTCCAGTAGGACCAGGACTGAAGCCAGCCCGTTATCAGCAGCTAGTAGCAAATCATTTGTCACTTTAAGCAGAGCAGTTTCTGTGCTGTGGTGAGCTCTGAAACCAGACTGAAATTTTTCATATAAATTATTGCCCTGCAGATGGTGACAAAGCTGTTTCACCACAACTCGTTCCAGAATCTTTGAGAGAAATGGAAGATTCGAGATAGGTCTGTAGTTGGCTAGTTCATCAGGATTTAAGCTAGGTTTTTTCAAAAGCGGTTTAATTACAGCATATTTAAAGGACTGAGGAACAAAGCCATTTTCTAATGACATATTTATTATGTTATGGATGGAACCTATTATTAAGTGGAGCTTCTTCATGACTGTGGTCACTATGTCATCCATCCCCAGCACTTTCCCACACAAAGCTTCTTGATGGATAATGCAATGATAAGCTATCAGAGGCGTGTGACAGTTCATTTTTTGCATTTTCCCCTTCATTAGTCTGACCAAGCCCACTTTTGCTCCACACATTGCCGCTGCACCGTCTGTAGTTAATCCGACCAACTTTTCCCAGGGCAATGCAGTTTTGCTTACAGATTTCTCCACCGCCTCAAAAATGTCCTTCCCCGTTGTGGTCCCATGCATTGCTGCTCCATCCAACAGCTCCTCGGTGATGGAGAGATCCGACTTTATGCCTCTAATAAAAATTGATAACTGTGCTGTATCCGTGTTGTCTGTGCTTTCATCAACAGCTAATGACAAAGCCGTGTAGCTGCGTGTCTCCTCGGCCAGTTGTTTTTCAAGATTGTCTGATAGTTCCTTAACTCGCACTGCGATGGTGTTTCTTGATAAACGAACATTTTTAAATGTCTGTAACTCGTCGGGACACACCTGTTCACAGACCTTTAGCATGCACTGCTTCAAAAACGCTCCCTCTGAAAAAGACTTGGAAGAATGGGCGATTTCTTCAGCCACAATAAAGCTAGCTTTCACTGCTGCATTGTTTTTGGTTGTGGATTTTGTGAACACACTTTGCAACCGCAGTTTGTCTTTTAATTCTTGGGCAATTTTACGCTTTTCTGGAAGGCTAGCTTTGGCGTACTTGGCTCCGTGTTTAGAGTCAAAATGCCGCCGCAGATTGTATTCTTTGATAACCGACACTGCCTCATAACACAAAAGGCAGACCGGTTTTTCTCCTTGAAGCACAAACAAGTATTCGGCTTCCCACCTTTCATGAAACAGTCTTCCATCTGCATCAACTTTTCTCTTCCTTGACATTTTGGGATCATTATTTATTTCTCAGGTTCACTCATTAGCATTGATGTGAAAACACTCCCGCGTAGTGGCAGTGAACCGTCATTGCGGGTGTCATAGTCGACAGGCATCATGGGAAATGTAGTTTTTGGTCAAAGCAAGCTGTTGACCTATTTATTTTTAGATATTCGGATCTTTTAAGCTCTCGCGGGGCACATAAAATTACTTGGCGGCCCACATGTGGCCCGCGGGCCTTGAGTGTGACACATGTGCTCTAGGTGTTCAGCTTCTGCCTTCCAGAACCTCTCACGGTCCTCAGCTATAGCCACATTGCGCAGGTGGTTCAGTCGCCGGTACTACTGACAGGTTGCCCCGGAGTCGGGCCTTGCACCAGCGGTCGATAATGTCAAGTGTCAAGACTTTTTCGGGGAAGTTTGTGAGCATCCAAGGACATTATAACCTGACTGAATAACGCCCTCCTTAAAGGTTGTCCAGTCGGTCACTTTGTCCGGGGCCAGGGCATCGAAGGTACGGCAAACGGAGCGGCTGATGTCTGCGGCGATGTTTGGATCAGTGAGTAGGAAGGAGTCCGGGTGAGGCGGGGTCTTGATGTGCTGGTTGGCTCGCAGCTTTAGCTTAAGCTGGGCCACGAGCAGGCGGTGGTCGGTGTTGCCAAGCTCTGCTCCTCTATAAACACGGTAGTTGGTGACAAACGACTTCCAGCGTCGAGATATGAGGATGTGGTTTGGCGCTTTCCTGGTTCTGCCATCTGGGCTGTACCAAGTCCAGTGATGGATGAGATTCTGGGGAAATCAGCAGGTTGTTATGGTGGCAGAGAAGGAAAAGGCAGTTACCATTGTCGTTTGTGGTCTTGTCTTTGTGCCAACAGGTGAGTGTGTGGGCCAGTCGCAGCTAGACAGAGTGGCATTGGCATCCGTGAGGATAATGGTGATGCCGTGTGGTGGGGCTTGGTTGGCAGCCTGATGGAGTTGGTCGAAGAAGGCATCCTTCGCATCCTTGTCAGCGAGGTCAGTGGGCACATAGGCAACAATTACTGTCATCTTGCCATGCTGGTGGAGAAAGTGAGCGGACAACAGTCTGTCGTTCAGAGGTGTCCAGCGGATGAGGCACTTATGGAGCCTTTGGGATGGAGAGCCATGCCATAAAGACCTGTCCGTCTCTCGGGGCCACTCCAGATGTAACAGTGGTCACCTGCTGTTGTTTTGCCACTGCCATCGGACTTCGCAGAGTCCTGCCAGGGTGATGTTGTAGTGGCAGAGCTCTCGGAACAGCAGGGTGGCAGCTCCGGGGCGAAGGAGTGTCTGGACATTCCATGTTGTGACACGGGTTCTACGACGAAGGTTGATCCGTACGCGTTGGTCGGGGGCGGGCTGGGGTCCGTTACCATTTTGGGCAGTCCGGCTTCTTTCTCTGGTCAGTTTCACAACAAAAGGATTTCTCCTGGGTGGGTTGTTCCGCAGGATAGTCGGTTGGTGGAGCTGCCACCTTACAGCGTACCGACACGCTGAATATCAGTGACTGTATCTAGAAATAACATCACTATTCTTCAAATCAAACTGTAGTTTTCCATCTTCTTCCTCTGATCCGGGGCCGGGTCACAGGGACATCAGTCTAAGCAGGGCCTCCCAGACTTCTCCCTCCCCAGACACTTCCTCCAGCTCCTCCTGGACCCCAAGGCATTCCCAGGCCCAGAGACGTCGTCCCTCTAGCGGGTCCTGGGTCTTCCCTGGGGCCTCCTCCTGGTGGGACATGAACACCTCCTGAGGGAACAGATGCTGCTCCTCTCCACGTGGAGGAGCAACGGCCGATACAGTGACCTGTGTGTGTGTGTGTGTGTGTGTCTGTGTGTGTGGTGTGTGTGTGTGTGTGGTGTGTGTGTGTGTGTGTGTGTGTGTGTGTGTGTGTGTGTGTGTGTGTGTGTGTGTGTGTGTGTGTGTGTGTGTGTGTGTGTGTGTGTGTGTGTGTGTGTGTGTGTGTGTGTGGTGTGTGTGTGTGTGTGTGTGTGTGTGTGTGTGTGTGTGTGTGTCTGTGTGTGTGTGTGTGTGTGTGTGTGTGTGTGTGTGTGTGTGTGTGTGTGTGTGTGTGTGTGTGTGTGTGTGTGTGTGTGTGTGTGTGTGTGTGTGTGTGTGTGTGTGTGTGTGTGTGTGTGTGTGTGTGTGTGTGTGTGTGTGTGTGTGTGTGTGTGTGTGTGTGTGTGTGTGTGTGTGTGTGTGTGGTGTGTGTGTGTGTGTGTGTGTGTGTGTGTGTGTGTGTGTGTGTGTGTGTGTGTGTGTGTGTGTGTGTGTGTGTGTGTGTGTGTGTGTGTGTGTGTGTGTGTGTGTGTGTGTGTGTGTGTGTGTGTGTGTGTGTGTGTGTGTGTGTGTGTGTGTGTGTGTGTGTGTGTGTGTGTGTGTGTGTGTGTGTGTGTGTGTGTGTCTGTGTGTGTGTGTGTGTGTGTGTGTGTGTGTGTGTGTGTGTGTGTGTGTGTGTGTGTGTGTGTGTGTGTGTGTGTGTGTGTGTGTGTGTGTGTGTGTGTGTGTGTGTGTGTGTGTGTGTGTGTGTGTGTGTGTGTGTGTGGTGTGTGTGTGTGTGTGTGTGTGTGTGTGTGTGTGTGTGTGGTGTGTGTGTGTGGTGTGTGTGTGTGTGTGTGTGTGTGATGTGTGTGTGTGTAGTTGGTCTGATACAGTGACCACATCACTGCCGACGCTGCACTGATCCACCTGTCAGTCTCATCCTCCCCTCACTGTGAACAAGACCCTGAGATACTGGAACTGCTCCACCTGAGGCAGAGACTCCACCTGCCGAGGGCGCCACCTTTTCCCCTCCGGAACCATCCAGAACCCTCCGGAACCCTCCGGAACCCTCCAGAACCCTCCGGAACCATGACCCCAGATTTGGAGCAGCTGATCCTCATCCCGGCCGCTTCACACTCGGCTCAAACCCCAGAGCTGCAGGTCCTGGTTCCATGAAGCCAACAGGACGACATCATCTGCAAAGAGCAGAGACGAGGTCCTGTGGGCCCTAAACCGGACCCCCTCTGGCCCCAAACCGGACCTCCTCCGGCCCCTGGCTGCTCCTAGAAATTCTGTCCATAAACACAATGAACAGAACCAGTGACAGGTGCGGCCCTGGCGGAGTCCAACCTGCACCAGAACAGGTCTGACTCACTGCCGGCCCCACAGCTCCTGCTCCGGTCACACAGGGACCGGCCCTTAGCAAAGGGCTCCAGACCCCAGCATCTCGGAGCCTGGAGCGCCCCCCACAGGCACCACGAGGGACAGGGTGGAATCTCCAGGTCCACAAACTCATGTGGACTGAGCAAACTCCCATGAACCTCCAGCACCAATGGACCCGACCAGGACCAGGACCACACTGCTCCTGGATCCAAGGCTCGACTCTGGGCCGGACTCTCCAGTCCCCTGGCACAGACCGGGGAGGCTGAGGAGTGTGACTCCCCTGGAGAACACAGCCTCCAGAGGGACCCCCACCCCGGCCCCCAGAGGCCCTGACCCCGACCCCTGACCTCTGACCCCTGTGACCCCTGACCTCTGACCCCTGACCCCCAGAGGCTCTGTCCCTGACTCCAGGCAACGCCGCAGAGATGTGTCAGCCAAGACCCACAACATCCAGAAACTTAAAGTCCTCAGGACCTTACTTCAGGGTCCACCACCGGGTGGGTTCCTCCAGACGTTCCCCACAGACCCTCACGATACGCTTGGACCTGCCAGGTCTTTACGGCTTCCTCCTCCGACCCAACTCACCACCAGATGGCGCTCTACAGCTCTGCCCCTCTCTTCACCCGAGTGTCCAAGTCACTCAGATGACACGACAACAAAGTTGATCCTGGAGCTCGGGCCAAGGGCGCCTGGTGCCACGTGCACTGATGGACCCTTTTTAGCCAAGATCATTGGATAAGAAGAAAATATGAAATCTTTGTTTCCGGTCTGATCAGCTCCTGTAATTTGGATAAAATCACGTCCAAAGACGGGCACAAATGCAGAAACTGGACGTTTTACCTCCTGTTCTTTGTCCAGCAGACATGATCTGTTTTCTGTCCTCTCTTGGCAAAGGAGAAATTCAGTTTGTCGCCTGGACAAAGGTTTATTTGGTCAAATACATTTTGCAGCTTGGATGAAGTACAAAGGATCGGCCTTTAAGATGTGGAGGACCAAAACAAAAACTGTGGTATTTTGTAAAAATAATAACTGTTTCCAAAGACGTTTGTTTTTTACTAATTTTGCAGCTTGTGGGTTTAATATGAACTTTAATGTGTCACGAGCCCGAAACCTCCTGACGCCAACACTGAGTTTGGTCAACTACATCTCGACTCGAGAGCTCAAGTCTTCCCGGTTCAGTGGTATTTTTCAGAAAAGACTTCCCTGGTTTCCCGCTCTTCAGGCCTGAGGAAATATTCCACTGCTGCTCCTGTCAGACCCGGAGCAGCTCCAGGTCCATGTCCACACTGCCCCCTAGAGGAGACGAGCGTCACAGCAGCTTCAAATACACAGGACGGGAGGGCATCTGACACACAGGACGGGAGGGCATCTGACACACAGGGGGACGGGAGGGCATCTGACACACAGGACGGGAGGGCATCTGACAC
>CM060655.1:43494326-43534326 GCA_030686955.1 Odontamblyopus rebecca
CCTTTAAACACTACCCCTTTAAACACTCCACTGCTCCTTTAAACACTCCACTGCCCCTTTAAACACTCCACTGCCCCTTTAAACACTCCACTGCCCCTTTAAACACTCCACTGCCCCTTTAAACACTGCCCCTTTATACACTCCACTGCCCCTTTAAACACTGCCCCTTTAAACACTCCACTGCCCCTTTAAACACTCCACTGCCCCTTTAAACGCTCCACTGCCCCTTTAAACGCTCCACTGCCCCTTTAAACACTCCACTGCCCCTTTAAACACTGCCCCTTTAAACACTCCACTGCCCCTTTAAACACTCAACTGCCCCTTTAAACACTCCACTGCTCCTTTAAACACTCCACTGCCCCTTTAAACACTCCACTGCCCCTTTAAACACTCCACTGCCCCTTTAAACACTACCCCTTTAAACACTCCACTGCTCCTTTAAACACTCCACTGCCCCTTTAAACACTACCCCTTTAAACACTCCACTGCCCCTTTAAACACTCCACTGCCCCTTTAAACACTCAACTGCCCCTTTAAACACTCCACTGCTCCTTTAAACACTCCACTGCCCCTTTAAACACTCCACTGCCCCTTTAAACACTCCACTGCCCCTTTAAACACTCCACTGCTCTTTAAACACTCCACTGCCCCTTTAAACACTCCACTGCCCCTTTAAACACTCCACTGCCCCTAAACACTATACACTCCACTGCCCCTTTACACACTCCACTGCTCCTTTAAACACTCCACTGCCCCTTTAAACACTCCACTGCCCCTTTAAACGCTCCACTGCCCCTATAAACACTCCACTGCCCCTTTAAACTCTCCACTGCCCTTAAACACTCCACTGCTCTTTAAACGCTCCACTGCCCCTTTAAACACTCCACTGCCCCTTTAAACACTGCTCTTTAAACGCTCCACTGCTCCCTTTAAACACTCCACTGCCCCTTTAAACACTCCACTGCCTTTAAACACTGCCCCTTTAAACGCTCCACTGCCTTTAAACGCTCCACTGCCCTTTAAACACTCCACTGCCCCTTTAAACACTCCACTGCTCTTTAAACACTGCCCTTTAAACACTCCACTGCCCCTTTTAATCACTGCCCCTTTAAACACGCTCCACTGCCCCTTTAAACGCTCCACTGCTCCCTTTAAACACTTCCACTGCCCCTTAAACACTCCTTTAAACGCTCCACTGCCCCTTTAAACACTCCACTGCCCCTTTAAACACTCCACTGCCCCTTTAAACACTACCCCTTTAAACACTCCACTGCTCCTTTAAACACTCCACTGCCCCTTTAAACACTCCACTGCCCCTTTAAACACTCCACTGCCCCTTTAAACACTCCACTGCCCCTTTAAACACTCCACTGCCCCTTTAAACACTCCACTGCCCCTTTAAACACTGCCCCTTTAAACACTCCACTGCCCCTTTAAACACTGCCCCTTTAAACACTCCACTGCCCCTTTAAACACTCCACTGCCCCTTTAAACGCTCCACTGCCCCTTTAAACGCTCCACTGCCCCTTTAAACACTCCACTGCCCCTTTAAACACTCCACTGCCCCTTTAAACACTGCCCCTTTAAACACTGCCCCTTTAAAGCTCGTGCATCACAAACACTGACCCCTGGGAGCTTTGTCATGTTCTAATGTTCTGCTGTTCCTCACACTCAGAGCTGGAGTTGTGTTTGTTTCCTTCACATGTTTGAAGAACTCTTTATTATTCGTGACATCTGCAGAGCTGCAGTGTTTTCAGTGTGAGAGCAGAACTCGTGCTAAATGTGCAGGTTTGTGAGTCGCACACAACTGCAGGTCTGTTTGTGAAGAGGAAACGACATCAGAACAGAGCAGAGGATTATGGGACATTGGCCACGTTTACATGATGTTTTTTAATTCCGAATAAATTTTTCTGAAATAAAATCTTCTCCTGGAGTTTCCATGGAAATAATAATAGTAAGTTGAGGTTTCCATGGAAACAGGTTAAATGGTCTTTATTTAATCGTTCTCAGCGTCTGTAGTGGGGAAGGTGCTGATTGGACAGCGACACAAACGTGTTTCCGTCTTTGGGAAGAAAACCCACACTTCAGCTGCTCTTTTCTGTCATTTTGGTTTGTCGTTTCGCCGCCGACACAAACACGATCAGAACTTTTCCCGCAGTGGTTCTGATGATAATGAAGCAGCGGCTGGAGAATTCTGTCCTCACACTTTCCGTCTGTGAGCTGAGGAGGAGAAGGGAAGAGTGTGGGAGAAGGAGGAAGAAGACAAACTGAGTGTGAGGCTGCCACACCTCAGCCCACTCCCACATCCCGCTCACAAATCCAAAGAGACGTGGCGGAAAGGCATCTGACACACGGGAGGGCATCTGACACACGGGAGGGCATCTGACACACGGGAGGGCATCTGACACAGGTACAGGAGGACGGGAGGGCATCAGGTTTTTATAAATGACAGTTCCAAAGAGTTAAAAAAAACAGTCAGAATTATTCACATTATTTTAGTTTTTTACAATAATAATTTTACACCATATTTACAGCACCTGTCAGTGCACCTGTCAGCGCACCTGTCAGTGCACCTGCCCGATACACACCAGCGGAGACAGTTCAGGTTTATACACGAGGACGAAAGAGAAAATAAAAGAAGAGATAAAAGAGGAAAACAGGATTAAATATGAAATTATAATAAAGGTTTTAGACGGTGACGAGCAGGAGGCCGAGGTGAGAAGGAACCTGGTACTTTTACACTAATAAACCAGGACCAAACCAGGACCAAACCAGGTCTAAACCAGGACCAAACCAGGTCTAACCCAGGACCAAACCAGGACCAAACCAGGACCAAACTAGGTCTAAACCAGGACCAAACCAGGTCTAAACCAGGACCAAACCAGGTCTAAACCAGGAACAAACCAGGTCTAAACCAGGACCAAACTACGTCTAAACCAGGACCAAACCAGGTCTAAACCAGGACCAAACCAGGTCTAAACCAGGACTGAACTATTCTTTCCCCCCACATTCGGTGGTGGTATTTCTATAGCCACATCTGCCCTGGAACAGAGTGACGTGAACTCACCTGTAACACGCCTGTAACACTCCTGTAAGTCATCTATAACACTCCCTGGAACACACCTGTAACACGCCCGTAACACGCCCGTAACATGCCCGTAACACACCTGTAACACACCTGGAACACGCCTGTAACACACCTGTAACACGCCTGTAACACACCTGGAACACACCTGGAACACGCCTGTAACACGCCTGTAACACACCTGTAACACACCTGTAACACGCCTGTAACACACCTGTAACACGCCTGTAACACGCCTGGACCTCGCCTGTAACACACCTGTAATACGCCTGGAACACACCTGTAACACGCCTGTAACACGCCTGTAACACGCCTGGAACACACCTGGAACACGCCTGTAACACGCCTGTAACACACCTGTAACACGCCTGTAACACACCTGTAACACACCTGTAACACGCCTGTAACACACCTGTAACACGCCTGTAACACGCCTGGACCTCGCCTGTAACACACCTGTAATACGCCTGGAACACACCTGTAACACGCCTGTAACACGCCTATAACACGCCTGTAACACACCTGTAACACGCCTGTAACATGCCTGGAACACGCCTGGAACACGCCTGGAACTCGCCTGTAACACGCCTGGAACACGCCTGTAACACACCTGTAACACGCCTGTAACATGCCTGGAACACGCCTGGAACACGCCTGGACCTCGCCTGTAACACGCCTGTAACACGCCTGGAACACGCCTGGAACTCGCCTGTAACACGCCTGTAACACGCCTGTAACACGCCTGTAACACGCCTGTAACACGCCTGTAACACGCCTGTAACACGCCTAGAACTCGCCTGTAACACGCCTGGACCTCGCCTGTATCACGCCTGGACCTCGCCTGTAACACGCCTGTAACACGCCTGTAACATGCCTGTAACACGCCTGTAACACACCTGTAACACACCTGTAACACGCCTGTAACACGCCTATAACACGCCTATAACATGCCTGGAACACGCCTGGAACACGCCTGGAACACGCCTGGACCTCGCCTGTAACACGCCTGGAACACACCTGGAACACGCCTGGAACTCGCCTGTATCACGCCTGGACCTCGCCTGTAACACGCCTGTAACATGCCTGTAACACGCCTGTAACACGCCTGTAACACGCCTGTAACACGCCTGGAACTCGCCTGTATCACGCCTGGACCTCGCCTGTAACACGCCTGTAACATGCCTGTAACACGCCTGGAACACACCTGTAACACGCCTGTAACACGCCTATAACATGCCTGGAACACGCCTGGAACACGCCTGGAACACGCCTGTAACACGCCTGTAACACGCCTGTAACACGCCTGGAACACGCCTGGAACACGCCTGGAACACGCCTGTAACACACCTGTAACACGCCTGTAACACGCCTGGAACACGCCTGGACCTCGCCTGTAACACGCCTGGAACACACCTGTAACACGCCTGGAACACGCCTGTAACACGCCTGGAACACGCCTGTAACACACCTGTAACACGCCTGTAACACGCCTAGAACTCGCCTGTAACACGCCTGGACCTCGCCTGTATCACGCCTGTAACACGCCTGTAACACGCCTGGAACACACCTGTAACACGCCTGGAACACGCCTGGAACACGCCTAGAACTCGCCTGTAACACGCCTGTAACACGCCTGTAACACGCCTGGAACACACCTGTAACACGCCTGTAACACGCCTGTAACATGCCTGTAACACGCCTGGAACACGCCTAGAACTCGCCTGTAACACGCCTGTAACACACCTGGAACACACCTGTAACACGCCTGGAACTCGCCTGGAACATGCCTGGAACTCGCCTGTAACACGCCTGGAACACACCTGGAACACACCTGGAACTCGCCTGTAACACGCCTGGAACTCGCCTGGAACATGCCTGGAACACGCCTGGAACACGCCTGGAACACACCTGGAACACACCTGGAACTCGCCTGGAACACGCCTGGAACTCGCCTGGAACAGGCCTGGAACACGCCTGGAACACTCCTGGAACTGGCCTGTATCTCGCCTGTAACACGCCTGGAACTCGCCTGGAACATGCCTGGAACTCGCCTGTAACACGCCTGGAACACACCTGGAACACACCTGGAACTCGCCTGTAACACGCCTGGAACTCGCCTGGAACATGCCTGGAACACACCTGGAACTCGCCTGGAACACGCCTGGAACACACCTGGAACACACCTGGAACACACCTGGAACTCGCCTGGAACACACCTGGAACTCGCCTGGAACACGCCTGGAACATGCCTGGAACACACCTGGAACTCGCCTGGAACTCGCCTGGAACAGGCCTGGAACACACCTGTAACACGCCTGGAACACACCTGGAACTCGCATGGAACTCGCCTGGAACAGGCCTGGAACACACCTGGAACTCTCCTGCTGCTCGCAGAGAGACTCCTGACCAATCAGTGAGCTCCTTACAGAACTGTGCCCACAGCGCCACCTTCAGGCTTAAGGACACAACTACTAACAACGACCCAGACTAAACCCGAACTAAACCAGGACTAAACCAGGACTAAACCAGGACCATCTGAGCTGAAGCAAGAAAATAATAAAACCTTAAGTGTGGATCTAAAAGAGGAAAAAGCACCAGGTCCGTCTCACCTCGGACACGGCAGAATTCACGATTCTCAGGGACAAAATCACGAAATCCAAACAGATTTAACCATAAACTTCCAGAAGAAACAGAACTGAACCCAAACTTTGAGCTATTGATTTGAAAATCCTGTACAAAATGGAGCTCAGGTTTGTGCGAAAAACATCGAGACGATTCAACATTTGAGACGAGACTGGACACGGAACAACGAGGAAGGACCGGCCTGAATCCTGGTCTACTGTGGTCCAAAACAGCTCCAGGGGGGTCTTTTTATGATCCGAGTCTAGTCCAGGTCTAGACCAAGTTTTCTTCAGTCCAGGTGAGGTCCAGAAGAAGTCCCAATGTAGTCCAAGATCTGGTTCTTGCCGGGTCTTGGCCAAACCGGCAGTAAACTGAGACTTAACCAGGACTAGAACAGGACTAGACCAGAACTCAATCAGGTTTTACTGGGTTGTGAAACTTGAAAGTGGTCCAGTTTTAGTCCCGTTTAAGATCTCGGTTTAGTCTTTGGAGAATCTCATTCCTGGTCGGGTCCTCCTTCAGTACTGGTTGAGTTCTTAGTCATGGTTTAGTCCTGGACTTTGTTGGAGAATCTCAGTTGTTTTGTAGACAGTCCAGGTCGACGGCGCAGCACACACTTCCGTTCTGAAGAAGAAGAAGAAGAAGAAGAAGAAGAAGAAGAAGAAGAAGAAGAAGGTTAAAACAGGAGTTAAAGCTGCTCTGTGTAACTTTTCTGGGGGAGGGTCCATCAAATGCTTTTCTCCATGGAGATGTTATTGCTCTTTTGTCTGGAATGTTTCGCAGTGTGGCTTTAAACCTTTCTATCTCCATGGAGACCAAACCAGACCGAGTTCCAGGTGAGATCTGTGGAGGTGTTTTTGAGCTCTAAAACCTGCTGTGACTGAATAAAAGTAAAGTTGAGCTGTTTAATGTGACACTGCGGAACATTCCAGCCCGAGCAGTGATGTATCCACAGAAACGAAAACCGTGCACTTTTCATTCATTGAGCTTTGTGAGATGAGTTCAGATTTCACCCGTGGACCTTTGGGGTAAATCTTTGCTGAATAAGACGAAAATCAAATGAACTCCTTCTCACGTGTTGTGTCTGACATGTATGTCTATGGTGGAATGTTCAGCGGTTACCATGGAGACACAAAGCGCACATTAGCAAACAAAGACTCTCAAAAACTTTGACATGTTAATGCTCCTGTGGTCAGAGTTTGACTTGACACTGAAAGGTGAGAGGCACTCACTGGAAAACTGTTGGCTCATGCTAATGCTAATGCTAATGCTAACACTCATGCTAATGCTCAGGCTCATGCTGAGTTGTTCTGGAGCCTCACGTGTAGATCAGGAGTTGTTCTGGAGCCTCAGGTGTAGATCAGGAGTTGTTCTGGAGCCTCAGGTGTAGATCAGGAGTTGTTCTGGAGCCTCAGGTGTAGATCAGGAGTTGTTCTGGAGCCTCAGGTGTAGATCAGGAGTTGTTCTGGAGCCTCAGGTGTAGATCAGGAGTTGTTCTGGAGCCTCAGGTGTAGATCAGGAGTTGTTCTGGAGCCTCAGGTGTAGATCAGGAGTTGTTCTTGAGCCTCAGGTGTAGATCAGGAGTTGTTCTGGAACCTCAGGTGTAGATCAGGAGTTGTTCTGGAGCTTCCGGTGTAGATCAGGAGTTGTTCTTGAGCCTCAGGTGTAGATCAGGAGTTGTTCTGGAGCCTCAGGTGTAGATCAGGAGTTGTTCTGGAGCCTCAGGTGCATAAACTCACCCCTCGGCCTCAGATGTTTCTCCAAACATTAGTGACAGAACGTGTCTCTCAGGAACCTGGAGCTGTGAGAGGACGAACCTGTGACACGAGTCCAGTCAAGACATTTCCTCCTCCTGAATATTCCACAGTCGAGTCAGTGGGATCAGAACAAAGAGGAAGCGATCGGGAACGAAAGAACTCAGCCAGAAAGTGGAGCCACGGAAACTGACAGGGCAGATCTGCGGACGCTGAGGCGCAGAGTCAAACACTACAGACCTCCAGACTTCATGTGTCCTTCAGAGGAGCTCCAGAACAGCAGAAAGCTTTGTGTGTCCTTCAGAGGAGCTCCAGAACAGCAGAGAGCTTCACGTGTCCTTCAGAGGAGCTCCAGAACAGCAGAGAGCTTCACGTGTCCTTCAGAGGAGCTCCAGAACAGCAGAGAGCTTCACGTGTCCTTCAGAGGAGCTCCAGAACAGCAGAGAGCTTCACGTGTCCTTCAGAGGAGCTCCAGAACAGTAGGGAGCTTCACGTGTCCTTCAGAGGAGCTCCAGAACAGCAGAGAGCTTCACGTGTCCTTCAGAGGAGCTCCAGAACAGTAGGGAGCTTCACGTGTCCTTCAGAGGAGCTCCAGAACAGCAGAGAGCTTCACGTGTCCTTCAGAGGAGCTCCAGAACAGCAGAGAGCTTCACGTGTCCTTCAGAGGAGCTCCAGAACAGCAGAGAGCTTCACGTGTCCTTCAGAGGAGCTCCAGAACAGCAGAGAGCTTCACGTGTCCTTCAGAGGAGCTCCAGAACAGCAGAGAGCTTCACGTGTCCTTCAGAGGAGCTCCAGAACAGCAGAGAGCTTCACGTGTCCTTCAGAGGAGCTCCAGAACAGCAGAGAGCTTCACGTGTCCTTCAGAGGAGCTCCAGAACAGCAGAGAGCTTCACGTGTCCTTCAGAGGAGCTCCAGAACAGTAGGGAGCTTCACGTGTCCTTCAGAGGAGCTCCAGAACAGCAGAGAGCTTCACGTGTCCTTCAGAGGAGCTCCAGAACAGCAGGGAGCTTCACGTGTCCTTCAGAGGAGCTCCAGAACAGTAGGGAGCTTCATGTGTCCTTCAGAGGAGCTCCAGAACAGCAGAGAGCTTCACGTGTCCTTCAGAGGAGCTCCAGAACAGCAGAGAGCTTCACGTGTCCTTCAGAGGAGCTCCAGAACAGCAGAGAGCTTCATGTGTCCTTCAGAGGAGCTCCAGAACAGTAGGGAGCTTCATGTGTCCTTCAGAGGAGCTCCAGAACAGCAGAGAGGTTCATGTGTCCTTCAGAGGAGCTCCAGAACAGTAGGGAGCTTCACGTGTCCTTCAGAGGAGCTCCAGAACAGTAGGGAGCTTCACGTGTCCTTCAGAGGAGCTCCAGAACAGCAGAGAGCTTCACGTGTCCTTCAGAGGAGCTCCAGAACAGCAGAGAGCTTCACGTGTCCTTCAGAGGAGCTCCAGAACAGCAGAGAGCTTCATGTGTCCTTCAGAGGAGCTCCAGAACAGCAGAGAGCTTCACGTGTCCTTCAGAGGAGCTCGAGAACAGCAGAGAGCTTCACGTGTCCTTCAGAGGAGCTCCAGAACAGCAGAGAGCTTCACGTGTCCTTCAGAGGAGCTCCAGAACAGCAGAGAGCTTCATGTGTCCTTCAGAGGAGCTCCAGAACAGCAGAGAGCTTCACGTGTCCTTCAGAGGAGCTCCAGAACAGCAGAGAGCTTCATGTGTCCTTCAGAGGAGCTCCAGAACAGCAGAGAGCTTCATGTGTCCTTCAGAGGAGCTCCAGAACAGCAGAGAGCTTCACGTGTCCTTCAGAGGAGCTCGAGAACAGCAGAGAGCTTCATGTGTCGGGTACAGAGGTGTAAAGCGCCGCCTCTGGACTCTGGAGCAGTGGAGACGCTTCTCTGGAGGGACTGAGCTTCTCCATCTGCAGATCTGATGGACGAGTGTGGGTTTGGTGGAGAACGGTTCTTGTGACTGGGTTGAGTGTAAAGTTTGGTGGAGGATTCTGGTGTGGACTTGTTCTTCAGGAGCTCGGCTCTGTCTCTTAGCTCCAGTGAAAGGATCTCTGAACACTTCAGCAGAACAAGAGACTTTTGGACTTTGTGGCTGCAGGAGCTTCAGGACCTTTGGCCGTATAAGTCGGGTCTTTATGGTCAGACTGGGTTAAAATAGAGCTCAGAGGAACGTCTGGCAGAGCCTCAGACAGAGCAGTGCCTGCAGTTAGCGTCACACTCCCAGGGAATGTCGATGACGTCAGCTGTGAAGAGTCGGTGCCTCTGTGAGATTTGCCCCTGTGAGATTTGCCCCTGTGAGATTTGCCCCTGTGAGATTTGCCCCTGTGAGATTTGCCCCTGTCAGTACCTTGCATTGACAGGTAGTGCAGGGTGAGTTGGGCAGGTGCCAGGTTTCTCCTGACAGGTGCCAGGAGCCACTCTGGTCCCTGCACCCGAGGCCCTGGGCCGGGGGCGGGACTTCCTGTGCGGCGCAGGGGTCCGACACACAGCACGGACCGCAGGCCCCCTGTGGCAGCGCGCGGGAACTGCAGGAGAGCGCGGGGCAGGGCAGGGGCGCACACTGCACCTGCCACTCCTGAGGACAGACAGGGTCAGGGAGGGCACCTGACACACTGCAGTCCTGGTTTAGTCCTGGTCCAGTCCTGGTTCAATCCTGGTCCAGTCCTGGTTCAGTCCTGGTTCAGTCCTGGTTCAGTCCTGGTTCAGTCCTGGTCTAGTCCTGGTCTAGTCCTGGTCTAGTCCTGGTTCAGTCCTGGTCTAGTCCTGGTCTAGTCCTGGTTTAGTCCCGGTTCAGTCCCGGTTCAGTCCCGGTTCAGTCCCGGTCCAGTCCTGGTTCAGTCCTGGTTCAGTCCTGGTTCAGTCCTGGTCTAGTCCTGGTCTAGTCCTGGTTTAGTCCCGGTTCAGTCCTGGTTAAGTCCTGGTTCAGTCCTGGTTCAGTCCTGGCTCCTGATTGGCTCTCTGGTTGCTATGACACTCGTGGACACGACCAAATATGGTCGTGGCTCCGGATCCACAGACTCTGGTGCTTTAGATCTCACCTTGCAGGAGCAGATGGAGCAGGGGTCGTGACTCAGGGTCCACTCCTCTCCGTCGAGTCTAGCGCCCCCCGGCTGTGGACAGGCGCCCCCCGGCTGTGGACAGGCGCCCCCCGGCTGTGGACAGGCGCCCCCCGGCTGTGGACAGGCGCCCCCCGGCTGTGGACAGGCGCCCCCTGCACAGTCTGGAGCTGTGGTGCAGAGACAGGAGAATATAAAATATAAAACACACAAAATATGAAACACACAAAATATAAAACACACAAAATATGAAACACAAAATATAAAACACACAAAATATGAAACACACAAAATATAAAACACACAAAATATGAAACACACAAAATATAAAACACACAAAATATAAAACACACAAAATATAAAACACACAAAATATAAAACACACAAAATATAAAACACACAAAATATGAAACACACAAAATATAAAACACACAAAATATAAAACACACAAAATATAAAACACACAAAATATAAAACACACAAAATATGAAACACACAAAATATAAAACACACAAAATATAAAACACACAAAATATAAAACACACAAAATATAAAACACACAAAATATAAAACACACAAAATATGAAACACACAAAATATAAAACACACAAAATATAAAACACACAAAATATAAAACACACAAAATATGAAACACAAAATATAAAACACACAAAATATAAAACACACAAAATATGAAACACACAAAATATGAAACACACAAAATGCCCTCCCTGTGTGTCAGGTGCCCTCCCCGTGTGTCAGATGCCCTCCCCCTGTGTCAGATGCCCTCCCGTGTGTCAGATGCCCTCCCCTTGTGTCAGATGCCCTCCCGTGTGTCAGATGCCCTCCCCGTGTGTCAGATGCCCTCCCGTGTGTCAGATGCCCTCCCGTGTGTCAGATGCCCTCCCTGTGTGTCAGATGCCCTCCCGTGTGTCAGATGCCCTCCCCCTGTGTGTCAGATGCCCTCCCGTGTGTCAGATGCCCTCCCGTGTGTCAGATGCCCTCCCGTGTGTCAGATGCCCTCCCTGTGTGTCAGATGCCCTCCCTGTGTGTCAGATGCCCTCCCCCTGTGTGTCAGATGCCCTCCCGTGTGTCAGATGCCCTCCCGTGTGTCAGATGCCCTCCCGTGTGTCAGATGCCCTCCCGTGTGTCAGATGCCCTCCCGTGTGTCAGATGCCCTCCCTGGTTGACTTTAGTTAGAATTTAATCCCTGTGAATATGACAATTTCTCTGATGATTTGATGTGTTTCTGTTGGAGGCAAAAAACTCATTTTCGTCTCAGGAAATGAACCGCGCGGCGCTGAGTTCAGCCAAAACACACCAAATAATCAGAATTTTACGGGCGACAGAACAGAGACACCGGCGCCTGTGTTTGTGCGTTTGAGCGTGAGGAAAACGCTGGTTTAGTTTGGATTTAAAAATACAAATTATGCAGATGCGTTTGGACACAAACCAAACAGGATTTAATGAGACAAAACCCCAAATATTTCACCTCTGAGACTCAGAAACAGAAACACGACTGAACAATAATAATTTATACAGCGTTAACAGGACTTTTATTTAAACCAGGACTGAACCAGGACCTGGTTTAGACCTGGTTCAGTCCTGGTTCAGTCCTGGTTTAGTCCTGGTTCAGTCCTGGTTTAGTCCTGGTTCAGTCCTGGTTCAGTCCTGGTTTAGTCCTGGTTCAGTCCTGGTTTAGACCTGGTTTAGACCTGGTTCAGTCCTGGTTTAGACCTGGTTTAGACCTGGTTTAGACCTGGTTCAGTCCTAGTTTAGACCTGGTTTAGACCTGGTTTAGACCTGGTTCAGTCCTGGTTTAGACCTGGTTTAGACCTGGTTTAGACCTGGTTCAGTCCTAGTTTAGACCTGGTTTAGACCTGGTTCAGTCCTGGTTCAGTCCTGGTTCAGTCCTGGTTCAGTCCTGGTTTAGACCTGGTTCAGTCCTGGTTCAGTCCTGGTTCAGTCCTGGTTTAGTCCTGGTTCAGTCCTGGTTTAGACCTGGTTCAGTCCTGGTTTAGTCCTGGTTTAGACCCCGGCAGGTTCACACAGACAGAACATATCTGTTTTTATCCAAAGCGACGTTCATCCAGTACTTTGACAAACATCGGGTGGTGATGATGCAGAGATAAACTGTCTGACTGTTTATGGCAGTTTACAGCGTCACATGACCTCGGCGATAGACACGGGGAGAACATGCAACCGCGAACCTTCTCACTGTAAGGCGTGAGTACTAACCACTTAACCCCCGTGCCGCCAGCTTCAGTTAGGCCCTGCACCAAGTTACATCTGACAACCTGCAGCTGTTCCTCTTCAGCCTTAGGCCCTCAGGTCCCTGCGGCTGTTCCTCTTCAGCCTTAGGCCCTCAGGTTCCTGCGGCTGTTCCTCTTCAGCCTTAGGCCCTCAGGTCCCTGCAGCTGTTCCTCTTCAGCCTTAGGCCCTCGGGTCCCTGCAGCTGTTCCTCTTCAGCCTTAGACCCTCAGGTCCCTGCGGCTGTTCCTCTTCAGCCTTAGGCCCTCAGGTCCCTGCGGCTGTTCCTCTTCAGCCTTAGGCCCTCAGGTCCCTGCGGCTGTTCCTCTTCAGCCTTACGCCCTCGGGTCCCTGCGGCTGTTCCTCTTCAGCCTTAGGCCCTCGGGTCCCTGCAGCTGTTCCTCTTCAGCCTTAGGCCCTCAGGTCCCTGCAGCTGTTCCTCTTCAGCCTTAGGCCCTCGGGTCCCTGCAGCTGTTCCTCTTCAGCCTTAGGCCCTCGGGTCCCTGCGGCTGTTCCTCTTCAGCCTTAGGCCCTCAGGTCCCTGCGGCTGTTCCTCTTCAGCCTTAGGCCCTCGGGTCCCTGCGGCTGTTCCTCTTCAGCCTTAGGCCCTCAGGTCCCTGCGGCTGTTCCTCTTCAGCCTTAGGCCCTCAGGTCCCTGCAGCTGTTCCTCTTCAGCCTTAGGCCCTCAGGTCCCTGCGGCTGTTCCTCTTCAGCCTTAGGCCCTCGGGTCCCTGCGGCTGTTCCTCTTCAGCCTTAGGCCCTCGGGTCCCTGCGGCTGTTCCTCTTCAGCCTTAGGCCCTCGGGTCCCTGCGGCTGTTCCTCTTCAGCCTTAGGCCCTCAGGTCCCTGCGGCTGTTCCTCTTCAGCCTTAGGCCCTCAGGTCCCTGCAGCTGTTCCAAAGTCCAGGCTCCGGTCGAAGGTGTTGGAGCCTTTTCAGTCCGGGGCTTCGGCTTTGGAACCACCTGCCTGAGGAAATAAGTCTCATCTTCTTCATCTTTTAAATCCCTTCGTAAACTCATTTTTATCAGTTCTTCTTCCTTGAGCTGGTTTTAACTTGAATTTATTTATTTTTGTTCAATTTGATTATATTAATGTTTATAATTAATTGAACTATTTGTTTCATTGTCTGTATTTGTGCTTTGTGGAGGCAGTTTTTATTGTCCTTTGCTGCTTGTACAGCATTTATAAATAAAGATTTTATTAATATTATCATTATTATTATTGTGGGTGGAGCCTCGTACAAACGTGACCTCTAAGCCACTTCAGGTTTGAGGAACATTAGAACATGAGAGAAAGAGACACAAAGTCGACTGTGTAGAGTCCCTCCTCTTTAAAGTTGTTTTTGCAGGTGACGTCTGTCAGGATCATTAACCCTGAAGACTCGACGACATCGTCCACGACTCAGAGGAACATGTTTGTATAACCGCAGAACTTTGTAAGTGTAAAAGACAGAAACGTCC
Source organism: Odontamblyopus rebecca (assembly GCA_030686955.1). Classification (NCBI taxonomy): domain Eukaryota; kingdom Metazoa; phylum Chordata; class Actinopteri; order Gobiiformes; family Gobiidae; genus Odontamblyopus; species Odontamblyopus rebecca. The sequence goes on from CM060655.1 coordinate 43,508,539, forward strand.
TTTTCCCCTCTGAAAGTGCAGACATAGAGGTTTCCGTACATTTCTGCGGCTTTATCCTACGTCACACTCACGCTGTGTGATGACGGGAGCAAAACGAGTGTCCAACAGGAACTTTGTTTTCCCCAAACTCATGCGCTCCGTCCATTTTGATGGAGCCAAACTTTGCCAAAGAGTGAAGTGAGTCAAGATGGTCGACTCCTCTGACTGTGTGTGTTTATAACGAGGGAAAAGTCGCTCTAAGTGGAGTTAATTCTCACACACATGGAAAATGACACATCTTGGTGTGTGTAATTGTGCATCTCTTTCTATTTTTATTTAAAGGTTTATTTCAGTCCAAATGAACAAATCCAAATGTAATTTCCACCCTGGAAATGCAGAAGTGCTGTGGCTCTGGCCGTGGTCCTGACAGGAGCTGTTTCCAGGACTGGACCAGGAAAGTCATGGAGCCACTGCACTTTTTTTGTTTTTAGGGCAATAAGGAGATTTTTAATTTACTTACAGACTTGAGATTTTGCATTTTTGAAGCTCAGGCCCTAAATTAAGCATTTTTTATGTCCAAAAAGTTGTTTCTACATGTTTGCTGTGGGTTTTGTATAAAAGAGTGAATTTTATTTTCTGTTTTTTTTTTCATCTCTATTTCTGGTCCTGTAGCTTTTCTCACAGCCTCATGACACAACTACAGCAGCAGATTGTGAAATAACAGGTTGGACTGAACAAAAGGAGGTAGAACACTTCATTAGGGGGAAAAGGGGCAAAAAATCCAGGCGAGGAGAAACGTACTAAAACTGCCCTTAGGTCTTCGGGGGTTAATCATCTTTAAATAAATGCTCTCACCGCTCTCACACTTGGCTCCGGTGAATCCTGGTGAACACTCACAGGTGTCTGGAGCCACACAGGTCCCTCCGTTCAGACAGCCGTCCTCACACCGCGCTGGAACCACAGGAAATACAACAAATATACAGAAAAATATAAAATGTGCCGACAGAAAACACAAATAACACTGTAATAAAGTGTCTGTGGTCCTGCGCTGAGCCAATGAAGCCACGTTTAATATGAACGACTGAGAAAGACAACGAAAAATAACCACCGAACGCCTTCAAATCTAAAACCGAGGACATAATTGATTGTATTTACTTATAATTCTCCTGTCGATCGTCTCCTGAACTCAAACTGTCAAAGAGTTTTTAAAACCAGGGAAAAAAGGGGTTTCATTTGAGAGAAGCACATGAATAATTCAGAGGAAATCTGGGTTTGGCTCAAAAGGAAAACGTTCAAAAACAACTTCACAGAAACCGAAACTATAAAAACACGCTCCTCGTTTTTCTCAGCTCTGGATCTGGAAAAATTCCCATTTTCAGGAGTGAGCAGAACCTTTCCTGAGTGTCTTTAGAAATCTATCTATCCATCCCCCTCTCTCTCGATATATATATCTCTATCTATATATTGTTGCACAGTTAGTTCTGATGGACCCATCGCACTTTGGGGTTTTTACATCACCGAGTTTAAACCTTTTTTAGTTAAAATTCTCAGCAGATGAAGTTAAATTAAATTCATCCCATTTGGAACAAAGTACAAATGAAGTTCTCACGGCACAAAAGTGAAATATTTATTTCACTTTCATCAGAAATTTAAACTTCCTTCCGCAGCCATTGATCCGACATTCCATTAGCCCGAAAAACAGTGGCCCATTATTCCGATCTTAAATTATTCCGAGCATACATTATTCCGAGCGTACATTGGTCCAAGTGTACATGATTCCGAGCGTACATTATTGGGAGCGTACATTATTCCGAGCGTACATTGGTCCGAGCATACATTATTCCGAGTGTACATTGGTCCAAGCGTACATTATTCCAAGTGTACATTGGTCCGAGCGTACATTATTCCGAACGTACATTATTCCGAGCGTACATTATTCCGAGGGTACATTATTCCGAGTGTACATTGGTCCAAGTGTACATGATTCCGAGCGTACATTATTGGGAGCGTACATTATTCCGAGCGTACATTGGTCCGAGCGTACATTATTCCGAGCGTACATTATTCCGAGCGTACATTATTCTGAGCGTACATTATTCCAAGTGTACATTATTCCGAGCGTACATTGGTCCAAGCGTACATTGGTCCAAGCGTACATTGGTCCAAGCGTACATTGGTCCGAACGTACATTATTCTGAGCGTACATTATTCCAAGTGTACATTGGTCCGAGCGTACATTATTCCAAGTGTACATTATTCCGAACGTACATTATTCCGAGCGTACATTGGTCCGAGCGTACATTATTCCGAGCGTACATTATTCTGATCGTACATTATTCCAAGTGTACATGATTCCGAGCGTACATTATTGGGAGCGTACATTATTCCGAGCGTACATTGGTCCGAGCGTACATTATTCCGAGAGTACATTGGTCCAAGAGTACATTATTCCGAGTGTACATTATTCCGAGGGTACATTATTCCGAGTGTACATTATTCCAAGCGTACATTGGTCCAAGTGTACATGATTCCAAGCGTACATTATTGGGAGCGTACATTGGTCCGAGCATACATTATTCCGAGTGTACATTGGTCCAAGCGTACATTATTCCAAGTGTACATTGGTCCGAGCGTACATTATTCCGAACGTACATTATTCCGAGCGTACATTATTCCGAGGGTACATTATTCCGAGTGTACATTATTCCGAGTGTACATTATTCCGAGTGTACTTTAGTCAGAGCGTACATTATTCCGAGCGTACATTGGTCTGAGCGTACATTATTCCGAGTGTACATTATTCCAAGCGTACATTGGTCCAAGTGTACATGATTCCAAGCGTACATTATTGGGAGCGTACATTATTCCGAGCGTACATTGGTCCAAGCGTACATTATTCCGAGCGTACATTGGTCCAAGTGTACATTATTCCGAGTGTACATTATTCCAAGTGTACATTGGTCCGAGCGTACATTATTCCGAACGTACATTAGTTCGAGCGTACATTATTCCGAGTGTACATTATTCCGAGCGTACATTAGTTCGAGCGTACATTTGTCCGAGCGTACATTAGTTCGAGCGTACATTATTCCGAGCGTACATTATTCCGAGCGTGCATTAGTTCGAGTGTACATTATTCCAAGTGTACATCATTCCGAGCGTACATTATTCCGAGCGTACATTGGTCCAAGCGTACATTAGTCTGAGCGTACATTATTCCGAACGTACATTATTCTGAGCGTACATTATTCCGAGCGTACATTATTCCGAGCGTACATTTTTCCGAGCGTACATTATTCCGAGCGTACATTATTCCGAGCGTACATTTTTCCGAGCGTACATTATTCTGAGCGTACATTATTCCAAGTGTACATTAATCCGAGCGTACATTATTCCGAGCGTACATTGGTCCAAGTGTACATTATTCCGAGTGTACATTATTCCAAGTGTACATTGGTCCGAGCGTACATTATTCCGAACGTACATTAGTTCGAGCGTACATTATTCCGAGTGTACATTATTCCGAGCGTACATTAGTTCGAGCGTACATTTGTCCGAGCGTACATTAGTTCGAGCGTACATTATTCCGGCGTACATTATTCCGGCGTACATTATTCCGAGCGTGCATTAGTTCGAGTGTACATTATTCCAAGTGTACATCATTCCGAGCGTACATTATTCCGAGCGTACATTGGTCCAAGCGTACATTAGTCTGAGCGTACATTATTCCGAACGTACATTATTCTGAGCGTACATTATTCCGAGCGTACATTATTCCGAGCGTACATTTTTCCGAGCATACATTATTCCGAGCGTACATTATTCCGAGCGTACATTTTTCCGAGCGTACATTATTCTGAGCGTACATTATTCCAAGTGTACATTAATCCGAGCGTACATTATTCCGAGCGTACATTGGTCCAAGCGTACATTATTCCGAGTGTACATTATTCCAAGTGTACATTGGTCCGAGCGTACATTATTCCGAACGTACATTAGTTCGAGCGTACATTATTCCGAGTGTACATTATTCCGAGCGTACATTAGTTCGAGCGTACATTTGTCCGAGCGTACATTAGTTCGAGCGTACATTATTCCGAGCGTACATTATTCCGAGCGTGCATTAGTTCGAGTGTACATTATTCCAAGTGTACATCATTCCGAGCGTACATTATTCCGAGCGTACATTGGTCCAAGCGTACATTAGTCTGAGCGTACATTATTCCGAACGTACATTATTCTGAGCGTACATTATTCCGAGCGTACATTATTCCGAGCGTACATTTTTCCGAGCGTACATTATTCCGAGCGTACATTATTCCGAGCGTACATTATTCCGAGCGTACATTTTTCCGAGCGTACATTATTCTGAGCGTACATTATTCCAAGTGTACATTAATCCGAGCGTACATTATTCCGAGCGTACATTGGTCCAAGCATACATTATTCCGAGCGTACATTATTCCAAGTGTACATTGGTCCGAGCGTACATTGGTCCGAGCGTACATTATTCCGAACGTACATTATTCTGAGCGTACATTATTCCAGCGTACATTATTCCAAGCATACATTGGTCCAAGCGTACATTATTCCGAGCGTACATTATTCCGAGTGTACATTATTCAGAGCGTACATTAGTTCGAGCGTACATTATTCGGCGTGCATTAGTTCGAGCGTACATTATTCCAAGTGTACATCATTCGAGCGTACATTATTCCGAACGTACATTATTCTGAGCGTACATTATTCCGGCGTACATTATTCCAAGTGTACATTATTCCGAGCGTACATTAGTTCGAGCGTACATTATTCCGAGCGTACATTATTCCGAGCGTACATTATTCAGAGCGTACATTGGTCCAAGAGTACATTATTCCGAGTGTACATTATTCAGAGCGTACAATGGTCCGAGCATACATTATTCTGAGCGTAGATTATTCCAAGTGTACATTATTCCGAGCGTACATTATTCCGGCGTACATTGGTCCGAGCATACATTATTCTGAGCGTAGATTATTCCAAGTGTACATTATTCCGAGCATACATTATTCCAAGCGTACATTGGTCCAAGCATACATTATTCGAGCGTACATTGGTCCAAGCGAACATTATTCCGGCGTACATTATTCCAAGTGTACATTATTCCGAGCGTACATTAGTTCGAGTGTACATTATTCCAAGCGTACATTATTCCGAGCGTACATTATTCAGAGCGTACATTATTCCGAGGGTACATTATTCCAAGCGTACATTATTCCGAGCATACATTGTTTTGAGCATACATTGGTCCAAGTGTACATTGGTCCGAGCTTACATTATTCCGAACGTACATTATTCCGAGCGTACATTGGTCCGAGCGTACATTATTCCGAGCGTACATTATTCTGATCGTACATTATTCCAAGTGTACATTATTCCGAGCGTACATTATTCTGAGCGTACATTATTCCAAGTGTACATTATTCCGAGCGTACATTGGTCCGAGCGTACATTATTCCGAGCGTACATTGGTCTGAGTGTACATTATTCTGAGCGTACATTATTCCGAGGGTACATTATTCCGAGAGTACATTATTCCGAGCGTACATTATTCCAAGTGTACATTATTCCGAGCGTACATTAGTTCGAGCGTACATTATTCCGAGCGTGCATTAGTTCGAGCGTACATTATTCGAAGTGTACATTGGTCCGAGCTTACATTATTCCGAGCGTACATTGGTCTGAGTGTACATTATTCTGAGCGTACATTATTCCGAGGGTACATTATTCCGAGTGTACATTATTCCGAGCGTACATTATTCCAAGTGTACATTATTCCGAGCGTACATTAGTTCGAGCGTACATTATTCCGAGCGTGCATTAGTTCGAGCGTACATTATTCCAAGTGTACATCATTCCGAGCGTACATTATTCCGAACGTACATTATTCTGAGCGTACATTATTCCGAGCGTACATTATTCCAAGTGTACATTATTCCGAGCGTACATTAGTTCGAGCGTACATTATTCCGAGCGTACATTTGTCCGAGCGTACATTATTCTGAGCGTACATTGGGCCCAGCGTACATTATTCCGAGTGTACATTATTCTGAGCGTACATTGGTCCGAGCATACATTATTCTGAGCGTAGATTATTCCAAGTGTACATTATTCCGAGCGTACATTATTCCGAGCGTACATTGGTCCGAGCATACATTATTCTGAGCGTAGATTATTCCAAGTGTACATTATTCCGAGCGTACATTATTCCAAGTGTACATTGGTCCAAGCATACATTATTCCGAGCGTACATTGGTCCAAGTGTACATTATTCCGAGCGTACATTATTCCGAGTGTACATTATTCCGAGCGTACATTAGTTCGAGCGTACATTATTCCAAGCGTACATTATTCCGAGCGTACATTATTCAGAGCGTACATTATTCCGAGGGTACATTATTCCAAGCGTACATTATTCCGAGCATACATTGTTTTGAGCATACATTGGTCCAAGTGTACATTGGTCCGAGCGTACATTATTCCGAGCGTACATTTTTCCGAGCGTACATTATTCTGAGCGTACATTATTCCAAGTGTACATTAATCCGAGCGTACATTATTCCGAGCGTACATTGGTCCAAGCGTACATTATTCCGAGTGTACATTATTCCAAGTGTACATTGGTCCGAGCGTACATTATTCCGAACGTACATTAGTTCGAGCGTACATTATTCCGAGTGTACATTATTCCGAGCGTACATTAGTTCGAGCGTACATTTGTCCGAGCGTACATTAGTTCGAGCGTACATTATTCCGAGCGTACATTATTCCGAGCGTGCATTAGTTCGAGTGTACATTATTCCAAGTGTACATCATTCCGAGCGTACATTATTCCGAGCGTACATTGGTCCAAGCGTACATTAGTCTGAGCGTACATTATTCCGAACGTACATTATTCTGAGCGTACATTATTCCGAGCGTACATTATTCCGAGCGTACATTTTTCCGAGCGTACATTATTCCGAGCGTACATTATTCCGAGCGTACATTATTCCGAGCGTACATTTTTCCGAGCGTACATTATTCTGAGCGTACATTATTCCAAGTGTACATTAATCCGAGCGTACATTATTCCGAGCGTACATTGGTCCAAGCATACATTATTCCGAGCGTACATTATTCCAAGTGTACATTGGTCCGAGCGTACATTGGTCCGAGCGTACATTATTCCGAACGTACATTATTCTGAGCGTACATTATTCCGAGTATACATTATTCCAAGCGTACATTATTCCGAGCGTACATTATTCCGAGCGTACATTATTCTGAGCGTACATTATTCCGAGCGTACATTAGTTCGAGCGTACATTATTCCGAGCGTGCATTAGTTCGAGCGTACATTATTCCAAGTGTACATCATTCCGAGCGTACATTATTCCGAACGTACATTATTCTGAGCGTACATTATTCCGAGCGTACATTATTCCAAGTGTACATTATTCCGAGCGTACATTAGTTCGAGCGTACATTATTCCGAGCGTACATTTGTCCGAGCGTACATTATTCTGAGCGTACATTGGTCCAAGCGTACATTATTCCGAGTGTACATTATTCTGAGCGTACATTGGTCCGAGCATACATTATTCTGAGCGTAGATTATTCCAAGTGTACATTATTCCGAGCGTACATTATTCCGAGCGTACATTGGTCCGAGCATACATTATTCTGAGCGTAGATTATTCCAAGTGTACATTATTCCGAGCATACATTATTCCAAGCGTACATTGGTCCAAGCATACATTATTCCGAGCGTACATTGGTCCAAGCGAACATTATTCCGAGCGTACATTATTCCAAGTGTACATTATTCCGAGCGTACATTAGTTCGAGTGTACATTATTCCAAGCGTACATTATTCCGAGCGTACATTATTCAGAGCGTACATTATTCCGAGGGTACATTATTCCAAGCGTACATTATTCCGAGCATACATTGTTTTGAGCATACATTGGTCCAAGCGTACATTGGTCCGAGCGTACATTATTCCGAGCGTACATTATTCCGAGCGTACATTGGTCTGAGCGTACATTATTCCGAGCGTACATTATTCCGAGTGTACATTATTCTGAGCGTACATTATTCCAAGTGTACATTATTCCGAGCGTACATTATTCTGAGCTTACATTATTCCGAGCGTACATTATTCCGAGCGTACATTGGTCTGAGCGTACATTATTCCGAGCGTACATTATTCCGAGTGTACATCATTCTGAGCATACATTATTCCGAGCGTACATTATTCCAAGCATACATTGGTCCAAGCGTACATTATTCCGAGCGTACATTATTCCAAGTGTACATTATTCCGAGCGTACATTAGTTCGAGCGTACATTATTCCGAGCATGCATTAGTTCGAGCGTACATTATTCGAAGTGTACATTGGTCCGAGCTTACATTATTCCGAGCGTACATTGGTCTGAGTGTACATTATTCTGAGCGTACATTATTCCGAGGGTACATTATTCCGAGTGTACATTATTCCGAGCGTACATTATTCCAAGTGTACATTATTCCGAGCGTACATTAGTTCGAGCGTACATTATTCCGAGCGTGCATTAGTTCGAGCGTACATTATTCCAAGTGTACATCATTCCGAGCGTACATTATTCCGAACGTACATTATTCTGAGCGTACATTATTCCGAGCGTACATTATTCCAAGTGTACATTATTCCGAGCGTACATTAGTTCGAGCGTACATTATTCCGAGCGTACATTTGTCCGAGCGTACATTATTCTGAGCGTACATTGGTCCAAGCGTACATTATTCCGAGTGTACATTATTCTGAGCGTACATTGGTCCGAGCATACATTATTCTGAGCGTAGATTATTCCAAGTGTACATTATTCCGAGCGTACATTATTCCGAGCGTACATTGGTCCGAGCATACATTATTCTGAGCGTAGATTATTCCAAGTGTACATTATTCCGAGCATACATTATTCCAAGCGTACATTGGTCCGAGCATACATTATTCTGAGCGTAGATTATTCCAAGTGTACATTATTCCGAGCGTACATTATTCCAAGTGTACATTATTCCGAGCGTACATTAGTTCGAGTGTACATTATTCCAAGCGTACATTATTCCGAGCGTACATTATTCAGAGCGTACATTATTCCGAGGGTACATTATTCCAAGCGTACATTATTCCGAGCATACATTGTTTTGAGCATACATTGGTCCAAGTGTACATTGGTCCGAGCTTACATTATTCCGAGCGTACATTATTCCGAGCGTACATTGGTCTGAGCGTACATTATTCCGAGCGTACATTATTCCGAGTGTACATTATTTTGAGCGTACATTATTCCAAGTGTACATTATTCCGAGCGTACATTATTCTGAGCTTACATTATTCCGAGCGTACATTATTCCGAGCGTACATTGGTCTGAGCGTACATTATTCCGAGCGTACATTATTCCGAGTGTACATCATTCTGAGCGTACATTATTCCGAGCGTACATTATTCCAAGCATACATTGGTCCAAGCGTACATTATTCCGAGCGTACATTATTCCAAGTGTACATTGGTCCGAGCGTACATTGGTCCAAGCGTACATTATTCCGAGCGTACATTATTCCGAGCGTACATTATTCCGAGCGTACATTATTCCGAGCGTACATTATTCCGAACGTACATTATTCTGAGCGTACATTATTCCGAACGTATATTATTCAGAGCGTACATTATTCCGAGCGTACATTATTCCGAGCGTACATTATTCCAAGTGTACATTATTCCGACCGTACATTATTCCGACCGTACATTATTCCGAGCGTACATTAGTTCGGGCGTACATTATTCCGAGCGTACATTATTCCAAGTGTAGATTATTCCGAGGGTACATTATTCCAAGCGTACATTATTCCGAGCATACATTGTTTTGAGCGTACATTATTCTGAGCGTACATTATTCCGAGCGTACATTATTCCGAGCGTACATTATTCCGAGCGTACATTATTCCGAGTTTACATTATTCCGAGTTTACATTATTCCGAGGGTACATTATTCCGAGCGTACATTATTCTGAGCATACATTATTCCAAGTTTACATTATTCCGAGCGTACATTATTCCGAGCGTACATTATTCCGAGCGTACATTATTCCGAACGTACATTATTCTGAGCGTACATTATTCCGAGCGTATATTATTCCGAGCGTACATTATTCCGAGCGTGCATTATTCCGAGCGTACATTATTCCAAGTGTACATTATTCCAAGTGTACATTATTCCGACCGTACATTATTCCGAGCGTACATTAGTTCGAGCGTACATTATTCCGAGCGTACATTATTCCGAGCGTACATTATTCCAAGTGTAGATTATTCCGAGGGTACATTATTCCAAGCGTACATTATTCCAAGCATACATTGTTTTGAGCGTACATTATTCTGAGCGTACATTATTCCGAGGGTACATTATTCCGAGCGTACATTATTCCGAGTTTACATTATTCCGAGGGTACATTATTCCGAGCGTACATTATTCCGAGCGTACATTATTCCGAGCGTACATTATTCCGAGTTTACATTATTCCGAGTTTACATTATTCCGAGTTTACATTATTCCGAGGGTACATTATTCCGAGCGTACATTATTCCGAGGGTACATTATTCTGAGCGTACATTATTCCGAGGGTACATTATTCTGAGGGTACATTATTCCGAGCGTACATTTTTCCGAGCGTCCAGGCATTGCTACAGTCGGTGAGCGCCGTGTTTTACCCATCGAGAAACTTTAGTTTATTTATTACATAAAACACAGAGGAGAGAGAATATATTTATATCCAGTCCTGGTTTAGTCCTGGTTTAGTCCTGGTTCAGTCCTGGTTCAGTCCTGGTTTAGTCCTGGTTCAGTCCCTGGTTCAGTCCTGGTTCAGTCCCTGGTTTAGTCCTGGTTCAGTCCTGGTTCAGTTCCTGGTTTAGTCCTGGTTTAGTCCTGGTTCAGTCCTGGTTCAGTCCTGGTTCAGTTCCTGGTTTAGTCCTGGTTCAGTCCTGGTTCAGTCCTGGTTCAGTCCTGGTTTAGACCTGGTTCAGTCCTGGTTTAAAATGGTTGTAATTTAAACATCTGTTCAGATCAATACAACTGACACACACACACACACACACACACACATACAGACACACACACACAGACACACACACACACACACACACACACACACACACACAGACACACACACACAGACACACACACACACACACACACACACACACAGACACACACACACAGACACACACACACAGACACACACACACACACACAGACACACACACACAGACACATATACACACAGACACACACACATATATATACACACACACACACACAGACACACACACTGTATGATATAATCAAATCTGCCTCCATCTGGGAGAATGACCTCATCCCACTGGCCACTCCGAAAAGCCAGATGCACTCAGTGACATCATCGTGTGAGCGTCAGTCTGGACCCTTCAGACTCAAAGCTTCAAGTGGAAAACGGACGAGAAAGAAACTGTCACCAAAAGAACGTTTCAAAATGGCCAAACAGGAAGTGCTCCAGGAGGCTCTTGGGGCTCCTTCACATTAGGATCTTCTCGTCCCTCTGTCTGTACCTGCTGCTCTGAGCCTCGTCATTCTGGACTTAAACTGTTCGTCTGAAGCCGCCACACAGGATCCTGAACTTTGCATTTCTCTGTTTTGTTCCTGAATCAAGATCTGAACAGAAATAACGGACCAATCAGACGCCTTCATTCCCCGAGGCCCCTCCCCCTATTGTTAGCAACAGGTTTGATTGACAGCTCGTTTCGTTGCTAAGTAAGTTCCCTTCCCGCTTTCCCCCGAGTGACGATTTCTGAAATAAAATGACAAAATATCTCAGTCACAATATCTAATGTGACTAGAATCTGAACGAGCAGAATTTAACGAGCAGAAAGTAAAGAGAATTTGGTTAAATTGTGACTCTGTTGTTGTTCGTACGGAACAGAACAAACAACATAAATCAGTGACTTAAACTATTTAAAGCTCAAAGTTTCTTCTTCTTGTGCAGAATCAGGTAAATCCAGTGTCCTGCAGGTGCAGAGTATCACATCCATAGTCCGTATATATGATGCATCAGCTCTGCCAGGAGGAGGCGCCACATTTAACCTCCTCACTCATGATTGGCTCTTGTGTTGCTATGATACTCGCGGGAGGATTTCCAAATATGGAGCCTGTAACCGTGGCAACAGGAGCCTCATGTGAGCGACGCTGTGGAGACGTCACACTCAGACTCTCAGATATACGGGATATGGGTCAGACCCTAAACCAGGCCTTTTTTTTTTTTTTTTTGACTTTAGACTTTTTCGTCCACAAGAGGAAATTCTTTTCCACAACATTGGACAAGTTTAGACAAACACAAACAACACAATAAACACCAAAAAAACAGTCCGATACACTCAGAGGGTCTTATTAAGAAAAACAATGACTGAAGGGATCAAGTTTCTTCCAAAGCCTCTCGCACTTCAGCACCTGAGGGCAGAGGGCAGAGGGCAGAGGGGAGAGGGCAGAGGGGAGAGGGGAGAGGGGAGAGGGCAGAGGGGAGAGGGGAGAGGGCAGAGGGGAGAGGGGAGAGGGGAGAGGGCAGAGGGGAGATGGCAGAGGGGAGAGGGCAGAGGGGAGAGGGGAGAGGGCAGAGGGGAGAGGGGAGAGGGCAGAGGGGAGAGGGGAGAGGGCAGAGGGCAGAGGGCAGAGGGGAGAGGGCAGAGGGCAGAGGGGAGAGGGCAGAGGGCAGAGGGGAGAGGGCAGAGGGGAGAGGGCAGAGGGCAGAGGGGAGAGGGCAGAGGGGAGAGGGCAGAGGGGAGAGGGCAGAGGGCAGAGGGGAGAGGGGAGAGGGCAGAGGGCAGAGGGAAGAGGGCAGAGGGGAGAGGGGAGAGGGCAGAGGGCAGAGGGGAGAGGGAAGAGGGGAGTGGGCTGAGGGCAGAGGGAAGAGGGCAGAGGGGAGAGGGGAGAGGGCAGAGAGCAGAGGGCAGAGGGCAGAGGGGAGAGGGCAGAGGGGGAGGAGGGAGGGGAGAGGGCAGAGGGGAGAGGGGGAGGGGGGAGGGCAGAGGGGGGAGGGGAGAGGGCAGAGGGCAGAGGGGGGGAGGGAGAGGGGGAGGGGAGAGGGAGAGGGAGAGGGCAGAGGGGAGATGGCAGAGGGGAGAGGGCAGAGGGCAGAGGGGAGAGGGAGAGGGAGAGGGAGAGGGGAGAGGGCAGAGGGCAGAGGGGAGAGGGGAGAGGGCAGAGGGGAGAGGGCAGAGGGGAGAGGGCAGAGGGCAGAGGGCAGAGGGCAGAGGGGAGAGGGCAGAGGGGAGAGGGGAGGGAGAGGGCAGAGGGGAGAGGGCAGAGGGAGAGGGGAGAGGGCAGAGGGCAGAGGGCAGAGGGGGGAGGGGAGAGGGGAGAGGGGAGAGGGCAGAGGGGAGAGGGGAGAGGGCAGAGGGGAGAGGGCAGAGGGCAGAGGGGAGAGGGCAGAGGGGAGATGGCAGAGGGGAGAGGGCAGAGGAGAGGGCAGAGGGGAGAGGGAGAGGGCAGAGGGGAGAGGGAAGAGGGGAGAGGGAAGAGGGGAGAGGGCAGAGGGCAGAGGGCAGAGGGAAGAGGGCAGAGGGGAGAGGGCAGAGGGGAGAGGGAGAGGGAAGAGGGAGAGGGAAGAGGAGAGGGCAGAGGGGAGAGGGCAGAGGGAAGAGGGAGAGGGGAGAGGGAGAGGGGAGAGGGGAGAGGGAAGAGGGGAGAGGGCAGAGGGAAGAGGGCAGAGGGGAGAGGGGAGAGGGCAGAGGGCAGAGGGGGGAGGGGAGAGGGCAGAGGGGAGAGGGCAGAGGGGAGAGGGCAGAGGGCAGAGGGGAGAGGGGAGAGGGCAGAGGGCAGAGGGGGAGGGAGAGGGCAGAGGGCAGAGGGGAGAGGGCAGAGGGGGAGGGAGAGGGGAGAGGGCAGAGGGGAGGAGAGGGCAGAGGGGGAGGGAGAGGGCAGAGGGGGAGGGAAAGGGCAGAGGGGAGAGGGCAGAGGGGAGAGGGCAGAGGGGGGAGGGGAGAGGGCAGAGGGCAGAGGGGGGAGGGGAGAGGGCAGAGGGGGGAGGGGAGAGGGCAGAGGGGGGAGGGGAGAGGGCAGAGGGGGGAGGGGAGAGGGGAGAGGGCAGAGGGGAGAGGGCAGAGGGGGGAGGGGGGAGGGGAGAGGGCAGAGGGGAGAGGGAAGAGGGCAGAGGGGGGAGGGGAGAGGGCAGAGGGGGGAGGGGAGAGGGGAGAGGGCAGAGGGGCAGGTCGTTCGTTGAGTGGATGAGTAGAGTCTTGTTCTCTGGACAGGGCCATGTGCTGTGGCCTTGTTGTTTAGGACCAAACCAGGACTGAACCAGGACTGAACCAGGACTGAACCAGGACTGAACCAGGACTGAACCAGGACTGAACCAGGACTGAACCAGGACTGAACCAGGACTGAACCAGGACTGAACCAGGTCTTTATCCTGTTGCTCAACATTCAGGTCACATGAGTGAAACCCGGCAGTAGTTTAACTGGTTCAGGGAAATATGACCCCCTGTCCCCGCCCCCTCTGCCCTGTCCCCGCCCCCTCTGCCCTGTCCCCGCCCCCTCTGCCCTGTCCCCGCCCCCTCTGCCCTGTCCCCGGCCCCTCTGCACTTCTTAAATCACTTGTTTTGTTTATTTTATTTTTTTTAACCTTTATTTAACCAGGAAAGTCCCATTGAGACACTCATCTCTTTTTCAAGGGAGTCCTGCTCTGCACACGTCACTTTCACACTGGGCAGTGTGGGTGAAGTGCTTTGCCTAAGGACACAATAACAGTTTTTTGTCACTGGCCCCACTGTGGCACCTGGTGTTCCCAGTGTCTCCATCCAAGTCCTGCCCAGGCCCTGCTGAGCTCCTGAGATCTGACGGGATCAGACTGTGACAAACCGGTGCGGCCACAAGGCACGAGGTTTGAACTGTTCTGAGGGCTTTTCCTGTTCAGTTGTTGTGCGCATTTATGTTTCTGTGTTTCACATGTTTTGTCTGTTTTATCTGTGTGAGCAGCACTTCCTGATGTTTTTAAAAAGGACTTTTATGAATGAACTGGATTGAGATTCAAAAATAAGAATTGCGCAATATCAGAACGCTGTGCGTAACTGCACGGGAGCTGCGCAGCCAATCAGAGCGCTTGTTGATAACACGTCAGCCAATCAGAGCCCAGCCTGTGCGCAGCGGGCGGGGCCAGTGTCGCCCGCGGAGAAAGGAACAGAATCCGAGAGGAACGGCGGAGCGAACCGGTGGAGCTACGGCCACAGACGCGCCTCTGCCCCGAGGGAAGGAGCCGAGCGGCCGCGGACATGTCCAGGCCGCGCAGGAGAGCGGTGCGGGCGCGGCGGAAAGCGGTGAGGACGCGGAGCCAGGCGGCAGAATCGGACGAAGGCTCGGAGCGGTGAGTGACCCCGTGCGTCCGTGCGTCCGTGCGTCACGGCGAGAAGACAAGTGTCGCGTTCCGCTCATTATCCCGGGTCAGCGCGGAACAAAGCGCGCGGGTCAGACGCGGACAAAGCGCGAATTACGCGCGTGAGGTTCACACAAAGGGTGAGACAAAGCGCGTGGCCCTGCGCCAGCGCGTGAGCAGGAAGTAAGATTTACAGCGTGGGTCTTTAGGCAAAAAGCCGCACAGACGGATCTGGATGTAATACAGTGACACTCACGCACGAGGGGTGTAACGATGTTAATGATTAATCCAGATTAATTAATCCATTTCCAAGTGTCTCGATACGGTCCCGGTCTGAACCTATTCTACAGAATAACAAGACTGACTCTAAAATGCTTTGACCAGAACTAAACCAGAACTAAACCAGGACTGAACCAGGTCTAAACCAGGTCTAAACCAGGTCTAAACCAGGTCTAAACCAGGTCTAAACCAGGTCTAAACCAGGTCTAAACCAGGTCTAAACCAGGACTGAACCAGGTCTAAACCAGTGTCCTGATTATGTCATCTGGTACATCTCTCTGGACCAGATTTTCACCATATTTTCCTTTGTTTCCTTTCGAGTCTGGCTCCAGATTGGCTCCTGTAACCGTGGCAACAGGAGCCTCATGTGAGCCACGCTGACGCTGTGGAGACGTCACACTCACGTCCACACTTCTTTATACGGTCTGTGACTTTGAGGTGACGTGAACCTGGCGTCTTGAGCATCGAGACTTCGCGTTTAGGCTCCGGTCTGTGATGGTTCAGAGCGACTGACACTCGGACGGTAGAACCATTTAATGTTTTTTTTTCCCAGGTATTGATTTTGTGTTTAAATTAATAATGGGAAAAACGACCTGGTTTAGTCCTGGTTTAGATCTGGTTTAGTCCTGGTTTAGACCTGGTTTAGACCTGGTTTAGACCTGGTTTAGTCCTGGTTTAGACCTGGTTTAGTCCTGGTTTAGTCCTGGTTTAGTCCAGGTTTAGTCCTGGTTTAGACCTGGTTTAGACCTGATTTAGACCTGATTTAGACCTGGTTTAGTCCTGGTTTAGTCCTGGTTTAGACCTGGTTTAGTCCTGGTTTAGTCCTGGTTTAGACCTGGTTTAGACCTGATTTAGTCCTGGTTTAGTCCTGGTTTAGACCTGGTTTAGACCTGGTTTAGTCCTGGTTTAGTCCTGGTTTAGACCTGGTTTAGTCCTGGTTTAGTCCTGGTTTAGACCTGGTTTAGACCTGATTTAGTCCTGGTTTAGTCCTGGTTTAGTCCTGGTTTAGTCCTGGTTTAGACCTGGTTTAGACCTGATTTAGACCTGGTTTAGTCCTGGTTTAGTCCTGATTTAGTCCTGGTTTAGTCCTGATTCAGAATGTGTTTACAGAACTCCAAACTACAGCAGACACAGAATAAGACCCCATGGACACACGGGAGGGCATCTGACACACGGGGAGGGCATTTGACACACGGGAGGGCATCTGACGCACGGGGAGGGCATCTGACGCACGGGGAGGGCATCTGACGCACGGGAGGGCATCTGACACACGGGGAGGGCATCTGACACACGGGAGGGCATCTGACGCATGGGGAGGGCATCTGACGCACGGGGAGGGCATCTGACACACGTTTCCTTCCCCGCAGGGCGCCGTCCTCACAGGAGTCGGGGGGCAGCGGGTCAGATGAGCCGTGGGAGATGCCTCCGTCCAAAAGGGGGCGCTCAGGGGCCGGGGCGGCGAGCGGGAGCGCCCCCTGCTGCAGGAGGAGGGCGACGCAGGAGGAGGCGGCACCAGGTGGGGGTTTGTTTTCCCTGGATTCTAACGCCTCGTGATTTTAAGATCCGAGCGACGCGCGGAACGAGAACACAGATCTGGAGAAATCGAACCGTCAAAGGTCCCAACATCTGGAACCCCGAGTGTCTTTGCTTAAATGAACAGTTCTGACGCAGAAAGAGCTAAAAAAACAGAGGGAACTACATAGACCATGATCCTTTGCTCCGTTTCAGTGCAGAAAACAGAGGGAACTACATAGACCATGATCCTTTGCTCAGTTTCAGTGCAGAAAACAGAGGGAACTACATAGACCATGATCCTTTGCTCAGTTTCAGTGCAGAAAACAGAGGGAACTACATAGACCATGATCCTTTGCTCTGTTTCAGTGCAGAAAACAGAGGGAACTACATAGACCATGATCCTTTGCTCCGTTTCAGTGCAGAAAACAGAGGGAACTACATAGACCATGATCCTTTGCTCCGTTTCAGTGCAGAAAACAGAGGGAACTACATAGACCATGATCCTTTGCTCCGTTTCAGTGCAGAAAACAGAGGGAACTACATAGACCATGATCCTTTGCTCCGTTTCAGTGCAGAAAACAGAGGGAACTACATAGACCATGATCCTTTGCTCCGTTTCAGTGCAGAAAACAGGGGGAACTACATAGACCATGATCCTTTGCTCCGTTTCAGTGCAGAAAACAGGGGGAACTACATAGACCGTGATCCTTTGCTCAGTTTCAGTGCAGAAAACAGAGGGAACTACATAGACCATGATCCTTTGCTCAGTTTCAGTGCAGAAAACAGAGGGAACTACATAGACCATGATCCTTTGCTCCGTTTCAGTGCAGAAAACAGGGGGAACTACATAGACCATGATCCTTTGCTCTGTTTCAGTGCAGAAAACAGAGGGAACTACATAGACCATGATCCTTTGCTCTGTTTCAGTGCAGAAAACAGAGGGAACTACATAGACCATGATCCTTTGCTCTGTTTCAGTGCAGAAAACAGAGGGAACTACATAGACCATGATCCTTTGCTCCGTTTCAGTGCAGAAAACAGAGGGAACTACATAGACCATGATCCTTTGCTCCGTTTCAGTGCAGAAAACAGAGGGAACTACATAGACCATGATCCTTTGCTCCGTTTCAGTGCAGAAAACAGAGGGAACTACATAGACCATGATCCTTTGCTCAGTTTCAGTGCAGAAAACAGAGGGAACTACATAGACCATGATCCTTTGCTCTGTTTCAGTGCAGAAAACAGAGGGAACTACATAGACCATGATCCTTTGCTCCGTTTCAGTGCAGAAAACAGAGGGAACTACATAGACCATGATCCTTTGCTCTGTTTCAGTGCAGAAAACAGAGGGAACTACATAGACCATGATCCTTTGCTCCGTTTCAGTGCAGAAAACAGAGGGAACTACATAGACCATGATCCTTTGCTCAGTTTCAGTGCAGAAAACAGAGGGAACTACATAGACCATGATCCTTTGCTCTGTTTCAGTGCAGAAAACAGAGGGAACTACATAGACCATGATCCTTTGCTCCGTTTCAGTGCAGAAAACAGAGGGAACTACATAGACCATGATCCTTTGCTCCGTTTCAGTGCAGAAAACAGAGGGAACTACATAGACCATGATCCTTTGCTCCGTTTCAGTGCAGAAAACAGAGGGAACTACATAGACCATGATCCTTTGCTCCGTTTCAGTGCAGAAAACAGAGGGAACTACATAGACCATGATCCTTTGCTCAGTTTCAGTGCAGAAAACAGAGGGAACTACATAGACCATGATCCTTTGCTCTGTTTCAGTGCAGAAAACAGAGGGAACTACATAGACCATGATCCTTTGCTCCGTTTCAGTGCAGAAAACAGAGGGAACTACATAGACCATGATCCTTTGCTCCGTTTCAGTGCAGAAAACAGAGGGAACTACATAGACCATGATCCTTTGCTCTGTTTCAGTGCAGAAAACAGAGGGAACTACATAGACCATGATCCTTTGCTCAGTTTCAGTGCAGAAAACAGAGGGAACTACATAGACCATGATCCTTTGCTCAGTTTCAGTGCAGAAAACAGAGGGAACTACATAGACCATGATCCTTTGCTCTGTTTCAGTGCAGAAAACAGAGGGAACTACATAGACCATGATCCTTTGCTCAGTTTCAGTGCAGAAAACAGAGGGAACTACATAGACCATGATCCTTTGCTCTGTTTCAGTGCAGAAAACAGAGGGAACTACATAGACCATGATCCTTTGCTCCGTTTCAGTGCAGACGACATGAAGAAATAACTGTTCTAAGCACTTTTACATCTTCATTCTGTGGATTAAGTCTGAAGCATTTTTACAGCTAAAGAAAGAATGAAAAAGAGAAAGAAGGAAAAAGAGTTAAAGAAAGAATAAAAAAGAGGATGAAAAAGCAAGAACAAAGACAGAAAGAACTAAAGAAAGGAAAAATGAACGAAAGTAAGAAATAACGAAGAAAAGAACTTAAAAGAAAGAAAGAAGGAAAGAAAAAGTAAAAAACAGAAAGAAAGAACAAACTAAAGTAAGAAAGAACGAAAAGGAAAGAAACAAAAAGAATGAACGAAGGAAGGAAAGAGCGAACGAAGGAAAACCGGTGTAAGTCTGGTCCAGAGAGATTTGGATTTCGTTCCGTCCCTAAAGACGATAAATGCACCAAACGACTGAAGCGTTTTAGACTCTGTTATTCTGGAGAATATCGGAATATCCTGAGTTTTCCTACGATATTGTGATAAATATCGTACGTGAGGTTCAGACCGAGACCGTATCAGTACAGATCATTAACCCTGAAGACTCGAGGAACATGTTTCTATAACTGCAGAACTTTGTAAGTGTAACAGACAGAAACGTCCTTTTCCCCTCTGAAAGTGCAGACATAGAGGTTTCCGTACATTTCTGCGGCTTTATCCTACGTCACACTCACGCTGTGTGATGACGGGAGCAAAACGAGTGTCCAACAGGAACTTTGTTTTCCCCAAACTCATGCGCTCCGTCCATTTTGATGGAGCCAAACTTTGCCAAAGAGTGAAGTGAGTCAAGATGGTCGACTCCTCTGACTGTGTGTGTTTATAACGAGGGAAAAAGTGGCTCTAAGTGGAGTTAATTCTCACACACATGGAAAATGACACATGTTGGTGTGTGTAATTGTGCATCTCTTTCTATTTTTATTTAAAGGTTTATTTCAGTCCAAATGAACAAATCCAAATGTAATTTCCACCCTGGAAATGCAGAAGTGCTGTGGCTCTGGCCGTGGTCCTGACAGGAGCTGTTTCCAGGACTGGACCAGGAAAGTCATGGAGCCACTGCACTTTTTTTGTTTTTAGGGCAATAAGGAGATTTTTAATTTACTTACAGACTTGAGATTTTACATTTTTGTAGCTCAGGCCCTAAATTAAGCATTTTTATGTCCAAAAAGTAGTTTCTACATGTTTGCTGTGTGTTTTGTATAAAAGTGAATTTTTTTTTTCAGTTTTTTGTTTTTTTCATCTCTATTTCTGGTCCTGTAGCTTTTCTCACAGCCTCATGACACAACTACAGCAGCAGATTGTGAAATAACAGGTTGGACTGAACAAAAGGAGGTAGAACACTTCATTAGGGGTAAAAGGGGCAGTTTGAAAAGTGAAATTAAGAACAAAATCCAGGCGAGGAGAAATGTACTAAAACTGCCCTCAGGTCTTCAGAGGTTAAAAAAATTTGAGTTCCATATTTTCCAAGTTTTGTGAGGAAGGAATTAATTGCCGGTCCCGGTTTGTCGCCTGGTCTGTTAAGTGACTGAAACAGATAAACGTCCTGGAGTTTATTTGGTATTTTACACGAATAAAAACTTCTTCTGTTCTCGACTTTTCGTCGATTCTTCTGGACGTGTTTAAAACGTGAACTGTGAGGAGAATCCTTTCCTTAAAGCGCATAAACAGGAGCCGATCTGTTTTTGCTTTGTCCTCACGTGTTTTCTCCTTCCCGTCCTGCAGGTGGCGCTCGCTGGCGTAACATCGAGGAGGAGGACACTGACCCCGGGGAGCTGAAGTTCAGACCTTCTCGTATCGTGGGCCCGCAGCTCAGCGTCACCTCCTCGTACTCCCCTCGCCAACTCTTCCAGCTCTTCTTCTCCTCCGAGGTCATCGCGTCCCTCGTCCGAAACACAAACTCGTACGGAAAACGCGCCAACGCCAACTTCGCCGCCGTCACGTCCAAGGACATGTTCTCGTACATCGCCCTGGTCCTGTACATGGGCGTGGTCCCTCTCAAAACGCTGCTGGACTATTGGAGGAGCACACGTCTGTACACGCTGCCATTTCCCTCCAGCACCATGAACCGCCAACGTTTTAACGATATTTCTCGCTGTCTGCACATGAACCATCCCGACGTGGAAGCCGAGAACGAGCTGAAAAAGGGAACGCAGGATTACGATAAACTGTGCAAAGTGCGTCCTCTTTACAAACAGATTCTAGAGGCGTGTCAGACGTACTACCACCCCAAACAGCACATCTCCATCGACGAAAGGATGGTCGCGAGTAAAGCACGGATCGGCTTCAAGCAGTACGTCAAAAACAAACCCACCAAATGGGGGTTCAAGCTGTTCGTGTTGGCGGATTCCAGCGGATACACCGTCAACTTCTTCATTTACGATGGAAAAGTCGGAGAACCGTCGGGAAATGGGCAGAGCTACGACGTCGTGATGCGTTTACTCAACTCCACAAATTTAGGGACGGGATACAAACTCTACGTGGACAACTACTACACAAGTCCAACGCTCTTCAGACATCTTCTCAAACGCAAGATCACCGCCTGCGGGACCATGCGCTCGACTTTACGCGATTACCCGAAAGCGACGAGGAACAAAATGCCCCCGAAGGCTGCGCGCGGAACCATCCGCTGGCTGCGACAGAAGGACCTGCTGTTCGTCAAATGGTTCGATGCGCGAGAAGTCACGATGTGCTCCACGATGCACAAGGCCGGCGCCAAAGAGTTCGTCAAACGGAAGGTGAAGAACGAGCAGGGGCGCTGGGCCGAGAGACAGGTGCTCATCCCGGACTGCGTCAAAGATTACAACCGGCACATGGGCGGAGTCGATTTGTCTGACGCGCTCATAAATTCGTACAACGTGGTGCACAAAACCAAGAAGTGGTACAAAACGCTGTTCTACCACTTCATCGACATCGCCGCCGTCAACGCGTTCATCCTCCACCGCCAGCTCAGCGCCATGCACCGCCAAACGCCGCTGGCGCAGAAGGCCTTCCGCGAGGCGCTCGTTTTGGAGCTCGCCGACATCGGATCGACGCCGAACCGGAGACTCATCGCCACGTACCAGGCGGCGACGCCCGTGCAGCTGCCTCGCCCCCCCGCGGGCCCGCCTCCGCCCGTCGCCGAGGAGACCGGGGGCGAGCCGGACCTGGGGCTGGTGCACCTGGGGCACCTGCCGGCGGCGTTCGCGGAGCAGCTGAAGGGCGTCCCGTCCAGGATGAGGGGCACCACGGGCAGGAGGACCTGCGTCATGTGCGGCAGCAAAACTCAGGTCTACTGCTCCGTCTGCCTCAAGACCATGTGCTTCAACAGCTCCAGGAACTGTTACCGCGAGTTCCACCGACGCAACCACATCGCCTCCTAGAACTGAGCCAGATGCCCTCCCTCAGCTCAGTTTCATTACTGCTGCTACAGTTCAGTGCAGTTTTCTGTCTCCAGCCCAGTTGCTTCACGGTGAATAATCGTGGACACACAGTCCGCTCGACGTCTCTGTACAGTGTGAACCTGAACCGACTGTTGTGACGCTGTTGCCGATGGCGACGCTTGAAAATCCAAATCGGACGCTGTGATTTTTGTTATTTTTAAATCCGGGTTTATTGTTGTTTTTGGAAACGTTTTCGACTGTGAACTGTATGGAAAATGGGGTCTTAAAAGCTGCACTGCGGAACTTTTCGGTTGGGGCTCCGTCACCTGCTGGTTTCCACGGACACGTCGCTGCTCCGTCTGGATGGGATGTTCCGCAGTGTGACTTTAAACAGCTCGACTTTACATTTGTTCAGCCACAGGAGGTTTTAGAGCTGAAAATAATGAGGAAAAACAGACTCGCCTCTCCACAGATCTGACCTGGACCTCGGTCTGGTTTGGTCTCCATTCCAGACAAAGCAATAAACCAGGACTAAACCAGGACTAAACCAGGACTAAACCAGGACTAAACCAGGACTAAACCAGGACTAAACCAGGACTAAACCAGGACTAAACCAGGACTAAACTGGGTCTAAACTGGGTCTAAACCAGGACTCAACCAGGACTGAACCAGGACTAAACCAGGACTGAACCAGTACTGAACCTGGACTGACCCAGGAATAAACTGGGTCTAAACCAAGACTGAACCAGGTCTAAACCAGGACTGAACCAGGACTAAACCAGGTCTAAACCAAGACTAAACCAGGTCTAAACCAGGTCTAAACCAGGACTAAACTGGGACTAAACCAGGACTAAACCAGGACTAAACCGGGACTAAACCGGGTCTAAACCAGGACTAAACCGGGACTAAACCGGGACTAAACCGGGACTAAACCAGGTCTAAACCGGGACTAAACCAGGACTAAACCAGGACTAAACCAGGACTAAACCAGGACTAAACCAGGACTAAACCAGGTCTAAACCAGGACTAAACCAGGACTAAACCGGGACTAAACCGGGACTAAACTGGGACTAAACCAGGACTAAACCAGGACTAAACCAAGACTAAACCAGGACTAAACCAGGACTAAACCAAGACTAAACCAGGACTAAACCAGGACTAAACCAAGACTGAACCAGGACTAAACCAGGACTGAAACAGTGTTTGAAATGTAGAAGAGAAATTCTCAAAAAAAGTGCATTTAACAGAATCTGAATGTAACTTTTCATTGATGTTTACCTCCATTTTGTTTTTGTAAGTTTCGCAGCAGACGAACCTTCACGGGGACGTTTTCATCAGTTTTGTGTTCAAACGTCAAATCCATTTCCCGGACACATCTGTGGACATGTCGAACCCAGAAGAGCGACGTAACGAGCGCAGTCGTGTTTCAGAAGAACTGAGTGTTCACGTGGTCTTTTTAAAGCGGAATTCGTTTACCGTATTTTTCGGACTACAACTCGCACCAACCAAAAAATGCGTAATGAAGAAAAAAACATATAAAAGTCGCACTTTTTGGGGGAAATTTATTTTGTAAAATCAGAGACCACTTCTGAGTAACTCCTCCAGCTCCAGATAAATTCAGCTTTTAGCCGCGAGGAGCTTTTGTTTTCTTCATTTCAGTTCGAGTTTCCTCCACTTTTCTCCATCAAACACGAGTTTCTCTCACTCCAAACTTTCTTTCTGCTGCTCGATTGTTCCTCTCTTCCTCCGCTCTTCACACGTTTCCGGTTCTCGCTCAGTGTTTACCGTAAGTAATAATGTGGTTTAAGTTTGACACAAACTAAACTCAAAGCCTCGTGGCTCATTTGCAGAAAGTGAAAAAACAGAAGCTTCTGTCGACTAAAGGACCAGATTCACTGGACTAAAAACGTCTCCATGTGGATTTAAGTCAGAAAACAGGAGTGAGGTGCTGCAGGTGGAGACAGAAGTGACAGTGGAGCAGGAGGAGGAGCCTGAGGCGGAGCAGATGCTGGTACAAGCCTAGAGCGCCCCCTGTGGCTCAGTGTGAAAATCACCAACATGTGAAATTATATCTGGCTGTGGAAACGCGTCGGCTCCTTCGATGCATAAAGGACTTTAATATATTCAGTCGGTGCCTCGGGTTTGGACCTCGCCCATGTTACATTTACGTTTAGATGAACTGAAATATTTCATGTATAAGTTGCACCTGAGGATAAGTCGCAGGAAACACCCAAACCATGAAAAAAGTGCAACTTATAGTCTGAAAAATACGGTACTTATTTTTATTCGGAATTAATGCTCTGTAGTTTCTGTGTCACGCTCGTGCTTTAAATCAGGTAACGTCCCTTTAAGACGCACAAAACGACAATTCCGACGACGGAAATATGCAAAAAAGCAGTCTCAGGTCGACCTGGAGCTGTCCATGGTGCTGAATATGTTTCTGTTTACTTCTCTGGGGTCTTCGCTGTAACACGTCTTTAGGACGTGTTTCCTTTAACTGTTCTAAAACTGCTGCATTCGCCCAGAAACAACAGTTTGATTCCATTCGCTCTCCGTGCTGAGTCGCTCCCCCTTCAGAGCGAGTTTTGTGTCGTGTGTGTTTATGGAGAACTGTCGTGTGAGAGTGTTCTTTTCTTTCTCTCTTTCATTTTCTCTCTTTTCTCTGTCTTTCTCTTTCTCTCTTTGTCTTTCTTTCATTCTCTCTGTCTCTCTTTCTCTCTCTCTCGTTTTCTCTTTGTCTCACTCTTTCTCTCTCTCTTCTTTCTGTCTCTCATTCTCTCTTTCATTCTCTTTCTTCTTTGGCTGTCGCTCTCTTTCTCTCTCTTTCGTTCTTTCTCTCTTCCTTTTTCTCTCACTCTCTCTCTCATTCTTTTCCCTCTCTGTCTCTCCCTTTCTCTCTTGTTCTTTTCTTTCTCTCTCTCTCTTTTGTTCTCTTTCTTCTTTCT